>CM060601.1:21849959-22449959 GCA_030578255.1 Tiaroga cobitis | reverse complement strand
CATGTGCTCACAACAGACAAGACTATAACACCAAAACATGACAAACCGGGAATGTCAGAGCTCTATCACTAAACAAAGAATAAACCAGACTGAAGTGACAGAACGGTGACAGTTTGAGCTGGTTTAACTAAAAGCAACCTGCACGGATATATCTTAAAATATGTCAGTGCCATTGTTTTGTCTCAATATGCACACCAGTAATTGTTTTTCTTTTTCTAAGGCACATATATAAAAGCTACTTAAATGTCTTAATTGAACTAAAGGCTGATTTATAGTTCTGCGTTGGACCTACGCCGGAGCCTCTACGCTGTAGGCTACGCGTTGGTTTTTTATTTATACATCTGCGTCGTTGTCCGCGTTGACGCGCAATTACACATGCAGAGGGAGCATGTGAAACCCGAGGGAGCGGTTCTAGCAGACCAATCACAGCGCTTGCGTCTGCGTAGAATTGACACATTGTTACATTTTTGGAGAGGTGAACGTCAGGGTACACGTGCTACACACAGCCTATGATGTAGGTACGGCGTGAGTTCGACGCAGAAGTATAAATTGGGTTTGAGGCCTAATCCTGGCTTAATCTAAACCTTGTCTGTGAAACTGGGCCACACTGGTTCCAAACCCCACACTAGTAATTATCCTGAGCTGTGACGTCAAATACAAACATGGAAAACCTATTTCACACTTGTAGAAGTCCTCTAAAAGATTCAGGCAATGGTAAAACATGAACTGAAGAATCATATGATTTGCATATGTCTTTGCCACCACAGGAATAAATTGCATTTAAAAATATATTAAAGTAGAAAATAGTAATAATGTAACAACATTTCACAATATTACTGTTTTTACTGTATTTTATTTTTTTTATGCTTTAAAAAAAACATTTAAAAAAATCCTACCGACCCCAAACTTTTTAACGGTATACATAAATATACACTGCCTGGCCAAAAAAGAGGTTCTAGAGTTTACCACAGTTCTTCTAACCCTAATTGATGGAGTGTGCCGCTTTTCATGTCTTTCACGTCTTTCACAACCATCTAAGACACATCATGGTCATATAATTGTTATTTCCATCAAGAGAATATGCAACAGGTCCCAAAAATATATGCATATCTTGATGGAAACCAATGTTATTTCCATCAAGAGTTGCATACATTGTTGGTTAAAGGGATACTCCTCCCAAAAATGAAAATTCTGTCATCATTTACTCACCCACAAGTTGTTGCAAACCTGTATGAGTTTCTTTCTTCTGCTGAACACAAAGGAAGATATTTTGAAGAACGATTGGAACCAAACAGTTGATGGACCCGATTTTTTTTTTCTACTATGGAAGTCAGGGGTGCCAAACAACTGTTTGGTTCCAATCGTTCTTCAAAATATCTTCCTTTGCGTTCCGCAGAAGAAAGAAACTCATACAGATTTGCAACAACTTGAGGGTGAGTAAATGATGACAGAATTTTCATTTTTGGGAGGAGTATCCCTTTAAGATCTTGTATTGACAATGCAAGTCAAGCACTCTGTAAATTTTACTCTAGCACATCCCAAAGAATTTCAATGAATTTATGGTCTGGACTCAGAGGTGAGAATTCATGTGTGAAAATGATTCTTCATGCTCCTCCCAAACATTCTTTCACAATTTGAGCATGATTAATCTTGATATTGTCATCCTGGAAGCTGGCCATGGTGTTTCTTCCTACATGAGAAATGAAAAGCTATAAACTCCATCAATTAGGGTTAGAAGAACTGCTGCCAAACATATAACATGCTAGAAACATGATAATCACAGCAATAATGATCCAGCCATAGACTCTTAAGCATTTGGCTATTTAATCTACACTGCTCGGCCAGATGCCTATACATTAAATATATAAATACAACATTATACAAATAAACAAATAAAACTGAAATAGGAATCAAATAGAGAGCTTGTGAATCAAACCGATACTGTCACGGTTGATGAATCCACTGACTGTTCCTTGCGCTGTATTTATGTGTTGTGTGTGTACACGTGTGTGGGCGTGGTCGCTGATTATCCTCCCGGTGATTCAGCGACAGGTGATACTCGTTCCAGTGCCTATTTATACTCACCTCATGCGTCTTGTGTTTGTCAGATCGTTGTTTGTGGATTGTCTAGCCTGTTCCAGTTCCCTGTGTCCCAGTCTGGTTCTTCTTTGGATGTCGCCTCGTTTCATCGTTTTCCTGTCCTGTCTTCACGGAGGATTCGCTACACACTGACTGTGCTTCTGAGTTGTCCACGCAAGCCTGCGCTGCCGACGCTTCTGTTTCTGCGCTGGTTCCTTTGTTCCTGGGAGCTTGTGAGATCGACTACGATTGTCTGAGAACTGTTCCTGTTTTCTTCCTCCACGTTACTGAGGCTGGCTTATCTGATTGTACAATAAAGACCAGTTTTACTTGCACTTGTCTCCTCTGTTCACTTCCCCGTAACAGAACGATCTGACCATCATGGAGACAGCAAGTGGATTCGAACTCGCGGATTATCTCTCTCACAACACGGCACGGATGGATCAGCAGGAGGAGAATCTCGCCACCACGAGTCGTGCAGTTCAGGCGTTGGTAGCGCAGGTGTCTGGGCTCACCCAGCAGATCCAACAACTGAACATACCCGCTGCGCCAAACCCACCGCCGCCCCCACCCCCAGCTCCTTCCGCATCTAACCGCCCATACGAGGCCCGTTTACCGACGCCAGAGAACTATTCGGGTGAGCCAAACTACTGCAGGGCCTTTTTGACCAAATGCTCTATGTTTTTTGCTCTACAGCCCCAGACATTTTGTACGGAAGAGTCGAAGGTGGCGTTCGTACTTACCCTGCTGTCCGGGCGTGCGGCTCTGTGGGGGACGGCGGTGTGGGAAAATCAACGAACATGCTGTTCCTCGTTCGCGGCACTCTCGGAAGAGATGAAAAGGGTATTCGACCGAGCAGTCTCAGGAAAGGAAGGGTCTCGTCGGCTCGTGGACATCACTCAGGGAGAAAGATCTGTCGCTGAGTATTCCATTGAGTTTCGCACCCTTGCCGCAGAGTGTCGCTGGAACGAGGAGGCGCAGTGGGATGTCTTCCTGCATGGGCTGGCTGACCGCATCCAACGCGAGATTTACTCCCTGGATCTACCCGTAAGTCTCAACGGATTAGTTGAACTGGCCCTGCAAGTTGACGCTCGCCTGCATCGTCTGGAGCAGCGCAACAGTTCCATTCCGATCCCCAGAGATTATGGATTCCTCCAGACCAGTGGTCATGGTGCGGTCAGCCCCGTCTACAATCCGGAGCCCATGCAGGTGGGTCGAGCCCGGCTCTCCCGGGAGGAGAGGGAGAGGAGGAGATCCCGGGGATTATGCCTCTATTGCGGAGGTTCGGGGCACTTCCTCAATAACTGCCCCGTAAAAGAGCGACCCCGGCAGTAGAGAAGAGGATTCTGTCGGGCGGGGTCTCCATCCAGAAACCCTCTTCCACCCTCCTTCCGGTGAGATTGCAGTGGGCAACTCAGACTCATCATTGCCAAGCTCTTATCGACTCCGGAGCAGAAGGTAATTTTATGGACTACACCCTAGCACACAAACTTCAGATACCCACCATACCCCTCACCAACAAGATCTCTGTCAACGCACTCAATGGACAAGAATTACCCACTATATCTTACTCCACCGTTCAGTTAACTCTCATCACTTCCGGCAATCATTCCGAAGATCTGTCTTTTCTGCTCCTTGACTCCCCCACCATCCCCATTGTCCTCGGCCATCCCTGGCTCGTGCAGCATAACCCCAGGGTTAACTGGGGACATAACTCCATTTCTGCCTGGAGTACTGAATGTCATGCGTCTTGTTTAATGTCTGCTGGTTCGTCTTTGTCCAGTTCTGTCTTGCAGGAAGAGCCGGTGAATTTGTCAAACGTGCCCGCTAAATACCTCGACCTGAAGGAAGTGTTCAGTAAGTCCAGAGCTGCTTCTCTTCCTCTGCATCGTCCCTATGACTGTGCTATAGATCTTCTGCCAGGTACGTCTCCGCCTAAGGGCAAGTTATACTCTCTTTCCAGTCCCGAGAGGGAGGCCATGGAGAAATACATTTCTGATTCTCTGACATCCAAGTTCATTCGACCTTCCTCTTCTCCAGCGGGGGCGGGGTTTTTTTGTGGGGAAGAAAGACGGTTCCCTGCGACCGTGTATTGATTACCGGGGGCTGAACAACATCACTGTAAAGAATACCTATCCTTTGCCGTTGATGTCTTCAGCCTTCGAGCGGTTGCAGGGAGCCTCGGTCTTCACAAAATTGGATCTTCGTAATGCTTATCATTTGGTCCGCATCAGGAAGGGAGATGAATGGAAAACCGCTTTTAACACCCCCAGGGGGCATTTTGAATATTTGGTCATGCCTTTCGGGCTGTCCAACTCCCCAGCGGTTTTTCAGGCACTCGTCAATGATGTGCTGAGAGACATGGTAGACCAGTTCATATATGTCTACCTGGATGACATATTGATTTTTTCTTCGTCTCTCCAGGAACATGTTCAGCACGTCAGACGAGTGCTTCAAAGGTTGTTAGAGAATGGGCTTTTTGTCAAGGCAGAGAAATGCGCTTTTCATGCACAGTCTGTTCCTTTCTTAGGCCACATCGTCTCGTCTGAGGGAATGTGTATGGACCCCGACAAGATTAAGGTTGTGGTGGATTGGCCAAGTCCAGATTCCCGTAAGGCCCTACTGAGGTTTCTGGGATTTGCCAATTTTTACCGACGTTTCATTCGTAATTTCGGCCAACTAGCCGCGCCTCTGACAGCCTTGACCTCTACCAGGACGACGTTCAGGTGGTCCGATGCAGCCGAGGCTGCATTCGCTAACCTAAAGAGCCGCTTTGTTTCCGCTCCCATTTTGATAGCCCCTGATTCATCACGTCAGTTCGTGGTGGAGGTCGATGCGTCAGAGGTGGGGGTAGGTGCGGTACTCTCCCAACGCTCTCCTTCAGACGACAAGATGCACCCTTGCGCGTTTTTTTCTCATCGCTTGTCGCCTACCGAACGTAATTATGACATTGGTAACAGGGAGTTGTTGGCGGTCAAGCTAGCGTTGGAGGAATGGCGACATTGGTTAGAGGGGTCGGGGGTACCCTTTATAGTTTGGACTGACCACAAGAATCTGGAATACCCCGCCCGGGTTCCAAGAACATCAACCCCGATTCTTTATCTCGTATTTTTGATCCATTCGCTCGCCCGTCTACTCCCGAGTGCATTTTACCCGAGACTCTATTTATCTCCACACTCACATGGGAGGTCGAATCGAAGGTCAAGACGGCCTTAGAAGGGGTAACGCCTCCGCCCGGAGGCCCACTGAATCGATTATTTGTGCCGGAGGGGTTGCGGTCCGACGTCATCCAGTGGGGTCATTGTTCCAACGTGGCATGCCACCCAGGAGTAAACCGCACTAGCTTTTTGGTCAAGCAACGATTCTGGTGGCCGTTGATGGCTCGCGACATTCGAGATTTTGTTTTGGCTTGTTCGGTCTGTGCCACTGGTAAGACTTCCAATCGACCTCCAGATGGGTTACTTCAACCGTTGCCTGTCCCTTCGAGACCCTGGTCCCATATTTCGCTAGATTTTATCACCGCCCTCCCGCCCTCTCAAGGTAAGACGGTTGTTTTGACCGTAGTGGACCGGTTCTCGAAGGCGGCTCATTTCATTCCCTTGGCCAAATTACCCTCTGCCAAGGAGACAGCGGTGGCTGTCATTGATCACGTCTTTCGTCTTCATGGCCTCCCGACGGACGTGGTCTCTGACAGGGGGTCCCAATTTGTGTCCAAATTCTGGCAAGAATTTTGTAAATTACTGGGGGCCACTGTCAGTCTGTCCTCGGGTTACCACCCCCAGAGCAATGGTCAGACTGAGCCAACAAAGATTTAGAGAGAATGCTGCGATGTGTAGTGTCCAAGAATCCTTCCTTCTGGGGTCAACAGCTTTCTATGGTGGAGTACGCACACAACTCGTTGCCAGTGTCATCTACGGGCCTATCACCGTTTGAGTGTAGTTTAGGGTACCAGCCACCTATTTTTCCCAGCCTGGAATCCGAAGTCGCGGTTCCCTCCGCTCACGCCTTCGTCCAGAGGTGTCACCGTACATGGACCAGAGCCCGTGAGACTCTACTCCAGGTAAGGGCACGCACCAAGGTTAAGGCCGATCGCCACCGGTCAAGACCTCCTGTCTACGTCGTCGGTTCCAAAGTGTGGCTTTCTACTAAGAATATTCCTCTCCGATCCGTTTCGAATAAATTAGCTCCTAAATTCATTGGCCCGTTTCCTGCCACCAAAGTCATTAGTCCGGTGACAGTCCGACTCAAACTGCATCCTGCGTACAGGAGAATTCATCCCGTGTTCCATGTATCCAAATTAAAGCCCGTATTTTATTCTCCCATTAATCCGCCGGTCCCGGTTCCCCCACCGTCGCGACTCGTAGATGGGGAACCTACTTATTCGGTAAATCGTGTTCTGGACTCAAGGCGGAGGGGACGCGGATTTCAGTATCTGGTGGACTGGGAAGGTTACGGTCCGGAGGAGAGAAGTTGGGTCCCTGCTAGGAACATCCTGGATCAATCCCTTATTGATGATTACAATCAACAGGTAGGTCCTCCTGGGAGCTCCAGGAGGCGCTCCTAGGGGGAGGGGTACTGTCACGGTTGATGAATCCACTGACTGTTCCTTGCGCTGTATTTATGTGTTGTGTGTGTGGGCGTGGTGGCTGATTATCCTCCCGGTGATTCAGCGACAGGTGATACTCGTTCCAGTGCCTATTTATACTCACCTCATGCGTCTTGTGTTTGTCAGATCGTTGTTTGTGGATTGTCTAGCCTGTTCCAGTTCCCTGTGTCCCAGTCTGGTTCTTCTTTGGATGTCGCCTCGTTTCATCGTTTTCCTGTCCTGTCTTCACGGAGGATTCGCTACACACTGACTGTGCTTCTGAGTTGTCCACGCAAGCCTGCGCTGCCGACGCCTCTGTTTCTGCGCTGGTTCCTTTGTTCCTGGGAGCTTGTGAGATCGACTACGATTGTCTGAGAACTGTTCCTGTTTTCTTCCTCCACGTTACTGAGGCTGGGTTATCTGATTGTACAATAAAGACCAGTTTTACTTGCACTTGTCTCCTCTGTTCACTTCCCCGTAACAGATACTCAGCCCTAATGGAGAAAGATGCTAATAATGGAGTTTAAATCTAGTAGGGACATTCTGGCTGGCCAAACCTTGACCCCATGGATGCTTTACCAATACACAAGAAAACCATTTTCATAAATTATATTGAGATATTTGTTGGAATTGTGTTTGCCGGTACTTATTGATGACCATGATTACTACATTTTCTAATGAATTTCTAAACTATTCTGACTAATTAATCTCAAGATCAAAGCCACTGAGCTTTTGGTACTGGCATGAAGAGAGGATTTTGATGTATTCAACTTATGTTTGCTGCAGAACCGCATCACTGGAAAGAACAGGGCTGATAGCGCTGGTTAGAGAAAACACAGACTCTCTTGTTCTGCCCTGGGTCTCTGAATCAGGGCCAAAACCCTTGGGGGAAAGAGGGCAGCATGTCCTCTGGCTCCTCTGGATAAAGTAAATAAAGTTTTATCTCTTACCTGTCTCTCAAAAACTCCAAACTGCCTGGCACAAATCCAGTGAGCACTCCTAAGGCATAAGAGGCAGCAGGGGCTGACCTAATCACTGTGGAGACGCTGTCTAACAGATGGCATTATGGGATGTGGAGAGAGCAGGGGGATTTGTCAGTGTGCTGCTTGTTTTGCTCCCGGCTGATTCTGAAGGTGTTACTTTCGGGAAGCTGATGATCTGGGAGTGGTGAGAGAGAGAGAGAGAGAGAGAGAGAGAGAGAGAGAGAGAGAGAGAGAGAGAGCTATTCATGCTGAAGCCTTAAGCATAAAACCCCAGAAATCTATTGGATTGAATCTTATGTATTAATGAGTATGGACTTATGACTTAAGTTCAGGTGGTGGATCATACTATGAAACAGTGGTTTAAAATTTAAACTCTGGGTTTAGATGTTCTGGGTTGTTCCCCCTACCGTTCACCCTACCTAGGCCAAATTTACACTGAAAAGATAACTTAAACACAAACTTAAAATAAACTTTATATTAAAGTTTTAGGGTGTTTTCACATCGAGCACACTTTAAAGATGGGATTAAACATACATTTGACGTAAATACAAGTGAAGCGACTTCTCGACCTCTTGAAAATGTAGAATAGGGTTACACTTTATTTCAATAGTCCACTTTAGACATTCTATTAACTATAAGTAACTTTGCAACAACATGCCAACCTACACTCAGAGTATTGGTAGACTGTAGTAGACAGTTAGTAGGCTGCTAGGTTAGGGTTCAGGTAAGTTGACATGCAGTTGCAAAGTTACTTATAGTCAGTAGAATGACTTTTGGGGGACCATCATAATAAAGTGTTAGCAGAAAGTCTACTAATGTTCTAATGAGAGTTGCAAAGTACTTATAGTTAGTAGAATGTCTGAAGTAGACAAATAAAGTGTTACCTAGAGATATAGTGATATCATTTTGGAATGGAGTTTGAATGGCAGTGATCATGCAACTGACGTCACAAGTCACATGACAATGACAACACTGGGAATTGATTACATCTGGATTTTATTTACACTACATACATTCATATATAGAACATACTAATTAATGACCTCAATTAAATTTAGTACCTACTAAGACACAATTTTGAATGCAGCTCATGTAATTGTTCTTAGAAACTTAAGAGGTAAATTTGCTTGAATAGAATGAAATTGAAGGTAAAAAAAAAATTAAAAAAAAAACTCCAAGCAACACACTGAATTAAACACTGATTGTAACTTGTAAAACATACTCGAATCTTTATTCTATTTACAACTTTAAAAATCGTTTTTTATGTAGTTATCATTGATCAGTGCGTTGAATTGAGCAAAGACAAGCAAAGTGAACGCATAACGGCTTAGTATCCTGGTCCAGCAGTCATAATGAGTTTTCTCATTTTAAAGACAAGAATGAGTAATGTAACAATGACAAAAAACAATACAAGCATTCATGACTAAGAGAAGAATCAGATGGGGTGTGTTTATACTTAGTAGGTCAGATTCCAAGATATCGCATATTGGACTGAATCAGATGCTAATTGGGTAACACTTTATAATAACTGCATGCTATTAATCATTTGTTAAGCATGAGTAAACAGTTCATTCATCATTTATAAAGCATTAATAGACATTAATAAGCAGTTTATAAATACAGCTATAAACGCTTTTTTCTTGATTTATAAGCATATCTATAATGCGTTTAATAATTGTATTTTTATACTTTGTTAATGATCAATTAATAATTTCTAAATGAAGCATAGCATTATTTACAAACTAGTTATTTAAGAGTTGTCAGTCATTCATAAGATCACTTAGAAAGTGTAAGTAAACGTAGTAAATACAGGTAGTTATAAAGCATTTAGTAGTGGTCAGTTAACTATTTTGTGAGCTAATCTAAAGTGAGGACTCATGCCTTGTAAAGCATTTATAAAGAAGATTTAAAGGCGCATCAATCTTCTAAACAGTAAAATGTAACAAACACAACACAGTGATACAGAACATAGAAATATTTAACAGCCTTTAAATCTCCTTTATAAATGCTTTACAAGGCATGTCCTCACTTTAGATGAGCTCACAACTGACCACTACTAAATGCTTTATAACTACCCGAATTAAGCCTGAATTACAGCATAAATACATGTTAATAAAGCATTTATTAACACACTAAGTAACCATCACTATATGTCTGAATAATAAGATGTATAAATGTACATTTAAATAGTTTATTAATCATTTACTTACACGTTCTAAGTAATCTTATGAACCACTGACAACTCTTAAATAACTGGTTTATAAAAAATGCAATTATTCATTTAGAAATAATAAATTGATCATTAATAAAGGATGAAAATACAATTATTAAATAAATTATAGATATGCTTGTAAATCAAGAAGAGAGCATTTATAGCTGTATTTATAAACTGCTTATTAATGTCTATTAATGCTTTATGAATGATGAATTAACTGTTTACTCATGCTTAACTAATGATTATTAGCGTGTAGTTATTATAAAGTGTTACCGCTAATTGTAATTGATTACCATGTAAAAATGCTGATTAATAAACTAAAACAAAATAATAATAAATTCAGTATTTCACTTCTGTAATAATTTAGCAATTGATTGAAAATACCGGTAATGTGGCTTTTACGATAGATTCCTTGCAATGATCCTTATTTGCAAACAACTTTGGTTAAATGCTTATGCTAAATGAATAAATGTTTAAGCTAGTTAGTGCTGGTCTCGATCATTAATCATTATAACCATGTTGTTCAACCATTTGGTGGGAAAGTTAGTCTCACTCCTTAAGCTTGTTAAAAACTCGTGTAGTGGCACCTGTACTGTATTCATCAGCCAAAACTCATATATCCAAGACTTTTCAACAACTCAGTGCTCATTTTTGATTGTCTGCCACATTAGCATCCATGTATATTTCTGCCGTTTTCTTTGCCTGACTCCATTAGTGATGGCTGTATATCTTTGACTCCATATTGACTTTCTTTCATCTTCTGGAGGAAACTCTATAGCTGTAGATTACAGGCTGACCCTAAGGCTCCCTGCTCAACAAGAGAGAGAGACTTGTGCCAGCTGAAGGAATAAGACCCGCACGCGCACACACACACACACACACGAAAGTCAATGACAGGATGAGAAAATGCTGTCATGTTTCTTACAGTCTAAAAGTGTCCAAAGCATTCACCTAAGCACATGTTCTTTCACCCACTCAACACCCTCCTCTTTCTCTCTCTCTCTCACACACACTCAATTATACACGTGCGTATGATCACACAAGAATGAGTAAGTCCCTGCTCTCTGGAGACGAGCGGTTTATCGGCTTATCACTGCTGACTGACGCAGCTCTCCTTCTTTCTTTCTCTCATATTCCAGTACATTTAAACAAACTTATTGTCCTTTCTTTGAAAGACAAGCCTCCTCTAAACATCTGTTTCACAGCAAACATCACAGGTGAGCTACATCCATGTCTCTACAATTATTGAGAAAACACACACCCTGAAGAGACCAACAGGAGGGAGGATTTACACCGTAGGATCATTTTCTGTCTGAATGCAAAAGCGTGCCGTGTGTGAGGTTTTAACGTCTAATTCGGCGCTACCTGGGCTCCATGTCCAGACACCCAATACCTCGCGTAGCTCGGATGGGCAGGTAGGAGGGGAAGTGGAGCCGATCAATACACTTGTTAAAGATTGCAGATAATGAAAATATGGAAAAAAATATATTCACCACCATCAATTTTTGATGAGAAGAAAGCCCATGGATACAAAAAATCCCAAAAGAAGCACATGTAGAAATAGTATACTGGATAAATAATTGAATGAGTATCTTTATTGATTTGTAATCTTATTTAGTTTTCATTGTCTTCAACTCTTTTTTTAAGGGCTAAAACATTAGATCCGAAAGTCATAGTTTGCATTCAATTATGTTTTTGTAAGGCAAGCTGTCAACAGTCTTAAAAGGATAGTCCACCCAAAAATGTTGTCATTATGTACTATTATGACACATTATGACATTATGACACAAGAAGATATTTCGAAAAATGTATCATTGTTTTTTCATCCATATAATGGTCAATGGGGTCCAAAACAACCCTGAACTATACTGACTATCATATGGAGAAAAAAAGTCCTTTAGGGCTTTTCACACTGCGCTTAAGCCCGGGTTGTTGTCTTTCTTAACCCTGCTTTTCACGGTTCACACTTGTAATTTAAAAGGGGGGTTAGCACCGCTATTGAGGTGTTAACTCCACATTGCGATGCCAAAATTGTACTGTGTGAAACGATTTGGTGTTAGAATGTTACAACTAGATGCTTAGCTAACGACAACCAATCGCGTGCCTTATATTCACAATCTTTAGGCAGTCATGGAAACACTGCGCGATGCAGTCGTTTCTGCGTTTGATAGGAAAAATTGCAAATGTCAATGGAAAGTGCGACAATTGGCGTGAAGAAGAGACCGTTTCTTTCTCACCTTTATACTGTAGTTCGAAAAGTTAATTTAGAAAAACACTTGATATTACAGTCAGCGATGTGTAATATGAGGATGCGCAGTGCAAGAGCCTTTATGTAAACAGGTCATGTGCTGCGTTTGTCCAGTCAGTGACACTGGCCGTGAATGTGCAAATAAGGAAGTTAACCCATTGTTTAGGAATCTACAGTGTGAAATCTATAAACTATAGCTATAAACAAACTACACCACGATCACATGACTTCAACATCACCATCACTAAGCTTCAGACAAATCTCTTAATCTTTATTTAAAATCTACAAATTTAAGTTTTAGTTAGAATAGTAAACACAAAAAGGCTGTAAAAGCCTAATAGCAAGTATGAGTTTTCCTGCTCGGCATGATGGTATTTAATGTCCCTGCCAACCTCTGTAATCCCATTGAGCCACTTGTTAGCTACCACAATTTTCAAGACACATAACAGCTTTAAAAAACATCAAAAGTGGGTTATTGATGCATTTTATGTTGTTGAATAAAGCGTAAAAATATCTTGACCTTCCATTAACCACAGACCTTACATCAGGCATTTAACCAAAAATCCATTTCAAAAACCCATTGACTTCTGGACAATGGAACCGAAACTTGGACTCATTCCTGCAGCACTCTATAGGTTTATATTTAGACTGCTGCAATAATAAGTGATTAGAAAAACTAGAAATACATAATAAAAACTAGATTTTGTATCTAGTTCTGCTCAAGTTATGACATTTTGCAGAGGGAATTTAATGGTTTGTGCAAGATTTGCTGTTTTACTTGAGGCTAGTTCAACTGGTGTATTAGACACAAACAAAATACTTCAGAAATCAGAGCTCATCATTACACTATAAATGTTTGCTTTTAGATCTCCATGGGAACAGCATAGTAGACATGTCATTAGAATGCACCTGTTTCACAGGTTTTCATTAGCTCAAGCTTTAGTTTCAAAAGCTAAGGGGGTTTAATAATATGCAGACCAGACGATGCTCCGCACAGAGGCACGAAAGAACGAAGGAGACATGTCGAGACTTGCACGGAGGCGTTGAAAATGTCTGCTGTTCCGTCAAGATAACCTTTACATCAAACAGAGTAACAGCTGAAACTCCCTGAGTGAGAGAATTTAGTATTCTACAGAATTTAAATATATGCAGAAACATCCTACACAATGCAAAGAAAAAATAACAAATAATGTGGAATAAAGCAGGTGGAATAAAGCAGATACCTTCTCAGAATTATTATATTATAAAGACTGGACTTATAGTTCTCAAATTAAAGTTAAGCTCACACAACACGCCTCATAACACTGCAGAATCCCTCCAAATACAAGATATGCTCATGATCAATTACAAAGTTCCTCAAACTGACTGAAAGTGAAAAGAATCCAGCTGAGTTTGGAAGAGATTCACGCTGCTTTGTGCTTCTATAAAACCTGGAGAAAGCTATTCGTTAGCATATTAATGGAAGTAGATGATCTGAAATGTGCCATCTTTTTCTCATCATGAGCTTTCATGTGACTAAACTCTCTGAGGCAGCAGAACATTTACATCATTGCAACTGACACTACAAGAGCTTCATTGTCCCCAAGCCTTTCCCTAGCTGCTATGCTGAGCTGTGAGGTCAAACATGTCCAAGTCAATTTCGCCCAAGGAAACAACTTCATCTTAATTTTTTTATAAGGTCTTTTCAGAATATTACATAAGCACATTAACTTATACCATTGAGCATTGCCACAAAAAGCGTGATGTTGCACAGTGCAAAGTACGGCAGATTTCCAAAACAACCAGGCAGTGGTAAAACATCTGCTATAATATAATGGAATATCAGCATTTATATACAGATATTTTTATAAAGCCAACAAATGGAAAAAATGCTTCTTAGGACCAGATAGTTGTAGGTACAGCATCTACTAGACAAGTGCATTATAGTAACCAGCCAAACCTTGACCCTTTGCTTTTATAGCAGCTAGCAATGTATCAATGCCATAGCTTAAAGGGTTAGTTCACCCAAAAATGAAAAGTCATTAATTACTCACCCCCATGCTGTACCAACCCCGTAAGACCTTCGTTAGTCTTCCGAACACAAATGAAGATATTTATGATTAAATCTGAGAGGTTTATCACTCCTCCATAGGCTCCCTAAGGGAATGAAACTTGACGGCCCAGAGAGTCATTAAAGAAAATGTTTAAATATTCCATGTCGCAACAGTGGCTCAACTATAAGTTTATCAAGCGACGAGAATACTTTTTGTGCGAAAAAACAAACAAAAATAACGACTTTATTCGACTATTCCTTTTCTTCCTTGTAGGCCTGAAACGAGACTTCAAGAGATACGCGCGAGAACTTAACTGAAGTAGTTGAAGGAGATCGCAATTCTCACGCATGCGTCGTGGAAATCTCTTGAAGTCTCGTTTCAGGCCTACAAGGAAGAAAAGGAATAGTCGAATAAAGTCATTATTTTTGTTTTATTTTCGCACAAAAAGTATTCTCGTCGCTTGATAAACTTATAGTTGAGCCACTGTTGCGACATGGAATATTTAAACATTTTCTTTAATGACTCTCTGGGCCGTCAGGATTCATTCCCTTAGGGAGCCTATGTAGCAGTCATGAACCTCTCAGATTTAATCATAAATATCTTCATTTGTGTTCCAAAGACGAACGAAGGTCTTACGGGGTTGGTACAGCATGGGGGTGAGTAATTGATGACTTAATTTTCATTTTTGGGTGAACTAGCCCTTTAAGAGACAGTAACATAATCTATTGCTTGCTATCACACACTATCAGTTATAAATGTGTATTTATATGAATATATACAGCCGTTATATTCTTTGCCCCACTTTCCTCACCTGACTATATCTGAAATCTATTTTTGTAATTTATTTAATATGCAATACTTTATCCTTCACTTCAAACTGTATTATGCAAGTACTTGAAAGCTGTAGCAATACTGCAGTCTTCAACATTTATTCTGTCTCAATGGTTTTAAAAGGTCTGGTAGGAGCAAGCTATTAGCGGAACACAAAAACATCAAGATTTCACTTAATATTGATTGATTCAATTTATTAAATTCCAACTTTGACTGTAAAGTGTTTACAGTCAATGCAATTTGCTAATGCAATGTATATTATAAAATAGATATGCACTACCATTTAAAAGTTTGGAGTCAGTAAGATTTTTGAATCTTTTGAATGTTTTTGACATATTTATTTGATCAAAAACACAAGTAAACAAAGTAATATTGTGAAATATTATTACAATTTAAAATGATTATTACAATTATAAATTTCTATTTAACATATTTTAAAATGCAATTTATTCCTGTGATGGAAAAGAAGCCATTCCTCTAGTCTTCAGTGTCACATGATCCTTCAAAAATTATTCTAACACGCTGATTTGGTGCTAAAGAAGCATTTCTTATTATTATCAATGAGAAAACAGTTGTGCTGCTTAATATTTTTGTGAAAATACATTTTTTCAGGATTGTTTGATGAATATAACTGTTCAAAAGAACATTGATTATATGTAATAATGTAAAACTTGTTAGTTACTGTCATTTCTGATCAACTTAATGCATCCTTGCTGAATAAAAGTACTAATTTCCTTTAATAAAAAAAATATATCTTACTGACCCTGAACTTTTTAGTCTATATTTCCCTTTTTTTTTTTTTAAATGCATGCATGTGCATACATTTATTTACGCTTTTATCCATAGCGACTTACAATTGCTATATATGTCACACGCCTCTGGAGCAACTAGGGGTTAAGTGTTTTGCTCAGGGACACATTGGTGTCTCGCAGTGGATTCGAACCCGGGTCTCTCACACCGAAGGCATGTGTCTTATCCACTGCGCCATCACCACCCCCTGTACATTTATACATGTACAGGGGGTGGTGTACAACCTGTACATTCACCATTTATACATGTATAGATAGAATGGAGATCAGAATGTGTACATCATCACTTGCCTTTTATAACATCGAGCCTTTGGAAAATTAACTGGAGAGGTGGAGGGTGGCAGAGTTCTTGCTTTTCCTCATCAGTGGAAACGATTCCCATGTCCGCCATTGAGTGAAGGGCAGAGGAGATGAGAAGGCAGATTATGCTAAAAAATAAAGGAGAGGAGAGATTGTTTGCAGCTTTAAGGGTACGCTTCATTTCTCTTCATTTACTCTGAATTACCCCAGAGTCCCTCGGGAGGCTTGTCTTGCCCAGTGCCCTTCAGTTCATTCTACAGAGCCTTGAGAAGTTCACACTTACTTTACCTTGTAGGAAACCGAAGACCCGCTGCGGGTGGAGGTTATGTAAAGTTAAACGAATTCCACCTCCACACCAGCTGTTAACCTGTGGTACATAATAGAGGGATTGTTAGGATATGTGGATATGGCCGTTCGAATACACATTTTTTCAATTGGCTATCATTGCAAATTACAGATGCAGTTTGTCTCATAACCAGGGATATAATTGCACATTTTTAACTAAAGCTACTACACTGTGTAAGGTTTTCTCCCATCTAGCAGTGAAATTGTATATGACTACCAACTGAATTTTACTTTCTAGCCCCTCCCATTCCGAGGGCGTTTTAACTCCTACGGTGGCCGTATTATTCCAAGATTTACATGGCTTCCAGTTCGACTTCGCCCATGAGTGTTCCTTCAAGTGATGAGGTTACTTTAGAAAACTATTACAAATTGTATTTAGTTATTTAGTCAGTTAACATGTAGGTTATGACCTCTATGTAAAACGAATAATAGTTTTACGTTTTCGTTATTTTGGAACCCTTTCATTGCTAACATCAGCTATCAGGTTCCCAAACGAATGCAAGCTTATGTTAGTAAAGTATCAGTGCTATCGTTATTCAGTATATTGTACCTGTCGAGAAGAAAGCAGGCAACTTAGGCGTCCCTTTTAAAATCCTTGCTCCTCATGAGCTCTTTCCATCTAGGAAAAGCCACTCCAATATTGACAGGTCTTGTTAATTTGCCTGGCGCGTTGTCGTTTTAATTCTTTCTTTTGCATCCTTGACTCTGTTACATGTCCTCGAGAATAGGCGTGATCCTCCATCTTCAACAGGCTTTTAAATCTGCCGGCAGTCGCGAGTAATCTTTCCCTCGCATTCGTCACGACGCCACTGACTGTAAAAGTGCGAAAGGCGAAGCTTGAATTTCCAGGTATGTCCCTCTTTGGCTAATGTATTTTCAAGATGGAGGCGCAACATGGCTGCCGCTCATTTCAAGGGGGTAATCCATCAGCCGGAAACAGAAGCTTCCCTTGCGGGCCGCCATTGTAGCAGACCATCACCTGCTGTTAGCATTCCATTGACTCCCATTAATTTTGGCGAATAACTTTACACCTGAGTCGTCTAAAGACTCCATTTGTCCATTATTTATTTCTAAAGAAACACGACAATGTATAAAAGGCTCCATTACTTTGTATCTAACGTTATCGCCCTGTAGAAGCCGTTTGTAAAAATAGGCTAACGATTGCGTCATAACCACGGGACTCTCTGTCGCACAGTAGAGAAATTACAGTATAGACAGGAGGAGAAGCTCGCAGGCAATCTTACTGTCTCTGAGTCAATCGGGGGGACATGGAGGCATAAAGTCAAGGGAGAAGCCCATAGATAGAGAGTCCATAAAAGCAACGGGAAAAAATATTACAACAACAGATTTATTTCAGATTTTAATTCAGATTCCTCTTGGCACAGCTACCAGAAGACGTACAGGTTGCTCACGTCACATCTACGTCATCAAGCTCATTTTGAACCTGCGCAGTACGCTCAGGCATCAGGAAGTGAGTGCTTCTAATTGGCTTCACTTTTTTCCGTTGAAATCTATGGGGTCGCTGTGTCCATTTTTTTACTGTCTATGACTCATACAGTATATGTTTTCCGAATGGCAGATTCTACACTTACGAGAATACTTGATTAGTTGGTGGAAGTAAAATTACACATGAATGAGCACATATAATTTTGAAAGAACAAAGTGTTTTTTGCTAAGAATCAACTTAAAAATTACACAGTGCAGTTTTAACTAAATTCTCCTCGAATATTGTTCCAGCCAGTTCTAATATTTATCTAAAATGTATAACTTTCTTGTTGCTTTTTTACAGAATGCGTATATCTTTTTTTTTTACCCCTAGAAGTCAGAAGCGCTGCCATCAACTCTGTGACATCTTAAATACATCTCTTTGATCGGATGTGTCTTTGATCTCCTCTCTGCCTTCTTCTTTGGATTGTAGGATATTCACTTTTGATTAGACGCAATACACGAGTTTTATCAAGAGTGCATATGGATTGAAAGGTCAGACAGTTGCATATTTATAGACTCAATCATTGTAATGCAATGCTTATTCATAGACTCTTCTAAAGAGACTGCCACCGCAAGCTGTCAGCCAAACCAAACTTCTTCATTAGCAGATCCTACTGTGTTCTTCATCTGTGCATCTAACATTGAATCAGTTCACGCTAGAAAATCAGTACTGATGTATTCAGACGTCTGACTATGAGCATTTTTTATGTGCAATAAGCGTCAGATCAGATGGTAGGTGAGACTGTGTAAGGTCTGTAGGTGTGACGTCTGTCGCAGTGACTATCCAACAAGTGAATAGTGGTCAGTTTAAATGGCAACATAAACAAAAGATAGACATTTAATAAAGACATGAAACGGCCATTCATGTGCCATCAGATTTTATCTACTTCATTTCCTCACTTCTGTTTCTGCTATATTGAAGTGAATTGAACTCCAGCATGGAGTGGATGTCTCATGGCATTTCTCCCACACAGAGAAATTGCCCTCTACTCAAGCTCCACAGCGGGAGATCAGTCGGTCAGACCTGTTTTAATGAGACACACAGACAGGACTATACGCATGTGTGAGAGTGACAGTGTATTAGAAAGTCGTGCTCACATCCTTTCTGCTCTTTACTCTGGAAAGGATCAAACAAACATGTCCTTCAGATATTTACACAGTCTGAAGCCCATGTTTTCTCAGGACACACACACACACACACTGGTAGTCCCCTAGTCTACCAAAGTGTAATGGTGATTGAAATTCACTCTCTGGCACGAAGGAACTCTCAATATCACAGTTTGGCATAAATGCTGATAACCCCTACGATCATGATTTAAAGTATACCTAGAAATGACTTGTAAGCAGTAATCATAGATAGATAGGAGCGGATCAGGAAAAGTCAGAGACAAATTTATGATTGATTTCCCTTTGAATATCAGGAGACAATCAAATGTAACAGTCATTAATAATTGTCACAAGGGTCTTTGTGGCTCGAGAAAATACATTTACATTTATTAATTTAGCAGACGCTTTTATCCAAAGCGACTTACAAATGAGAACAATAGAAGCAGTTAAACTAACAGTAGGACAACAATATGCAAGTGCTTTGACCCTTCTCAGTTAAATCTAACGCAGTACATGTAAAAAAAAAAAAAATGTTTATAGAAGAGAAAGTATTACTGGATCAAGTGCTGCCAAAATGCATCTATTCCACTTCCATTATCATCTGTAATAGAAAATACATATATACTTGTAGATATGTATAATGCCTTCAAAAATCAATCTGGGCTGCGTTTCCCAAAAATGTAGGTTTACAGTGGTTTTGGGAAATGCAGCATGCACAGATGAAGTACAGTAATCTCAAGAAAATCTCAAGTGAAGTGAAGATAGCATGGACTCCGACATGCCTTGATTCCACCCTGGAATGCATCCCCCGAAAGCAGCATTTTTTAGCTAATATTCGACTAAATATTACACATCACCAAAGTCCTCCCATTCAGCATAACTAACTGAACCGAACCCGTCCCTACCCGGACACAGTAGTTTCCGAACACTTTTTCACAGTCATCTTTTATCCCCTTTTATCATCTTTTAGCACCTCAGGCTCCATGGTCTCCTTTGCATTTCTCAGTAGCATGTCATCCAGGTATATTTTCATCAATATTGCGTTTTTGGACATCATCCTTTTGCATTTTATTTAATGGGGAATTACGCGTATTTCGGACATGGTGAAAGACAGAGGATAACGCTTTTAGCAGTGCTCCATCACGATCCACCTGTTCCACTTTTGCATGTTGCCACATGAGGCACATTATTTATGACAGGGGGTTTCGAACTTCTATTCTTCTTTTTGTGAGGAAACCCATTCTTATAGTAGCTATAAAAAGCAGGTAGGCCTGGCCTATATATCGCATGCGTCGTGGTGATCCAGCGCATTCTCATCCTTTGGCGTCATATTGAGAGTGAGGAGTCACGTGCCGATTTGGCCGTGGTCTGATCCGGTCGGCCATGATGGTAGGAGACGCTATCGGTTGCCAGGGGCAACGCCTTCAGAACTTCACAGAGGCGCGACTAAACATTCCAGAAATAACATTTTTCATTTTAGCGATACGCCGCAGTTTCTTTGGAGAAGAAGGAAGAGAAATGAAAGGGGTTCTATCGGGAGAGACTAAATAACAATGCTAGCCAGCTTTATTTAGAGAAACTGCTTGTCAATAAACTGACAGCAGCAACAGCGAGCAAAGCATGATTTCAAAAGGAACACATTTCAGCACAGTTCGCCTTTTATTTAACACAAACGAACGAAATGAATACTCTGTTATTCAACTAGAGTTGTTTAATTTGTTATAGATATATCTGTACCGCGAAATATTTTAAAAATACACTTTTTTTTTGAATGACATACGTCTCGCAGTGACGGGAATGTCCGATCTGTCCGCTTAATGTTGCACGGCAGGTGCAAATGCACGTATCTGATTCATATCAGATTTATTTCCACATATGAATGAGGCCTGAAACATCAAGTATGACTGAACTCTCACAGTTTAACGTTACAGGTTTGGGGGTTTCTTGTCTTGCACCCAGCCGCGGCAGAATTGATCATAAGCTTCTAATGACTTAAAGCTTCTGAACTCTTGCATTGTGTAACTTAGGCAGTAACTAACGTTAGGCACTGATACCATAAACCAGGTAATTGACTGTGTCAGGGTATGTGAAAGGTGGTAGTGCTTTGGGTCTTTCGTCCATTCTGTAGCAGGTCGTACGGGTCCATGTTGTTGATGTCAAGTAGTTTCTCTAAATAACGCTGCTTGTGTTGTTGTCTCTCCCGATAGAGCCCCTTTCCTTTTGCTTCCCCCTTCTTCATTTATTCCAAAGAAACTGTGCCTTATCGCAAAAATGCAAACAAATATCAAGCTGCTCTCTCTCTCTGACGCTATTTCTCTCGGTCTCACGGTCGAAGTAACCACGACAACGGATAGCGTATCCTTCCAAGATGGCGCATCCTTCCCACAATGCAACGCGGAGTGATACGCGTGACGTCACATTCTCATTCTCAATAGGTGACGCCTGACAAAACGTCGAAATACTACGCACATGGCACCCTTTAGCGTGAATATAACACGCGAAGTGATGGGTAGGTTTAGGTGTGGGGTAGGGTCTGCGTCTCATATTCACGCTAAAGGATGCCAGTCAACTTTATGACGCCTTGGGTTCGCGTGTTATATTCACGCTAAAGGGTGCCATGTGCGTAGTATTTCGACGTTTTGTCATATAGCGTCACCTATATGACGCCAAAGGATGAGAACGGGCTGGGTGATCACAACCGGCGTTCTCTGACGTAGAAACCGGAAGCGCTGCACTGTATACAACGTAAACTGCAGTGCGTAGGAGACTGACGTAAACGCGAAGAAAATGTTGAATAATGCCGAGTTCACACTGCACGATTTTAGCCACGATGAGCCGCCGACGCTCGTGAGATATTTGGCATGCTAAATATTTGGACTTGTCGGCGATTCAAAATCCTGCTGTGTGAAATGATTTCTGACTGAAAACTACATCAGCGATGATGATGACCTACACTGCTACAGAGCCAATGAGAGAGCAAGATACAGAGCAGCGGGAAGTTCGGGGAGTTATCGACCACAATATCAGTATTTTTATATAAATGTACAATTATATCGAACAGAAACTACGCACAAACGTTTGCTTGACCAGCAACAACAGCAGCACATTGCAAAATTACCTCCAACTCTTTGCAGAACACACAATCCTTGCTCCCGTCGTCTCCCCAACCATTTCCTCCTGCATCATAGTCGTTTTTTCTTTTTCTCATTTTCACCACAAATCAGCGCACTGACAATTTGGATCGCAAGCTTTTTGCGGGCTATCATTTTAAATAACAATTTCAGTCTTGCGCGAGAACTCTCATGCACACGCGATCTTGTTATTTCCTTATCACTTCTTGCGTGTGCTTGGTTGTGAAATGTAGTTTGTGGACCAGACAGAAGTTGTCGGGGATTCTTTCTTTTGTAAAGTCATGCAATGTGAAACCCCCTGTCCTGTCGCCGATCCATCGTGCAGTGACATCAGAAACGGAATGTTACCCCATACATAGTTGTGCTGTGTGACCTGACTACTTTGAAAATCGTGCAGTGTGAACTCGGCAGTCGTTATTTATTTTTATTTTTGCGGCCAAAACGTATTGTCTTCGTTTCATAAATTAATGTTGAACCACTGTAGTCGCATGGATTATTATAACATTGTCTTTAATATGATTAAACTTTAATAAGAAATATAAATGCTCAGCTAGACAACATCTTCCAATTGTGGATTTATCCGTGATCCTGAAATCGAAAACGCACCACTTACATCCTCAAGCTAGTGTGTGACTGAGATCAGCATTGAGAGAGAGAGAGAGAGACTCAGACTCAGAACTAAGGAGAGCGCTCGCGCAAGTGTTGGATCAGTCCTTCAGAGGGATCTGAGGAAACGGCGGGAGGCGCGTGCTCATTTGTGACTGCACCTCATTGTGGTGGGAGTCAAACCGCTACCTTCACGAGACTTTTTAGGCTTTTCCCCTAACGATTTTAACGGTCGGAGGTACCTCGGAAGCGTGGAGCAGAGTGCTACTTTTTCCTAACATGAGATTCCACAACAGCATCGGGATGTTCTTCCTCACGACGTTGAGCGCGTTAACTTCTGTTTTATCGGCGAGTAACTGTAAGTTATTTTTTTTTTATTCTGTGAAATAATACTTTTAAACCGTATGGCAATGTATTAAACCTTAGACACATCCAAACACGAGATATTTTGAAATCCTGTCAACCTACTCACATAATTAAAAGGCAGTTAACATTAAACCAATACAGTTTGTAAGCAGCCAATATCAAAATTGCAGTGCTTTTTATATATTAATTATTAATAAATTAATATAGGCTATTCGTTGTATCTGTTAATATTTTGTATTTTATATAACTTCAATTGAGGTTAATTTTTAAGTGCCTCGAGACGTTTTTTTTTGGATTGTGATTTTAACGCATTCACTGAGATTTACAGTTTAAGTCTACTCTAAGCTATAATTGTGTAACACAATTTGTATGCTAACTTTAATTGTGGGGTGTTTGAGGCCATGCTATCTCAATCTCACACAGAAATGCCTTGAAACCTTTAGATAGGAGTCAGTTCTTAAATAAAGACACATAAGTAATCACGTCAAAAGAATAAGAAAGAAAACAACTCTTTTAATATCATGAAATAGATAGTGTAATCTTCTCTCTCTCTCTCTCTCTCTCTCTCTCTCTCTCTCTCTCTCTCTCTCTCTCTCTCTCGTGGACACACACACACACCAAGGCGTGAGCGAGCAGAAAAACACTTCTTGAAAAGTCAAGCACTGAGTTTTTCGATCTCATTTACGATTTTATTTCATCTGTTTGGAAGCAATCAAGCGCGATGGGAGTACCGGTACTTCGGAAATAAAAGCTTGCGATGATGGACATCTGCCGTGATTGAACAGCCTCCGATAGCTTACTCGCACGAAAGGATGCAGTGTATGTGTGTGTGTGTGTGTGCGTGCGCGTGTGTGCGCGCGCGCGTGTGTCAGGTATTGTCTACGTCCCCCTAAGAATAGTAAAACCTCACATCACCTTCATTGAGGAGACAGAAAGCTGGACAAATTAGGAAAACAATTTTGAAACGTACTAAACATTCTCTTGTAAAAATGCAGTGTATGTGATGTTTAGAGGTAATCTTCATTCTTTGTTCACACACAGTATATCAGAGGGGTAATTTAACTTCTCATACTGGTAAATTGCCAGAGCCGAAACCTGACATCACCTACATTGGGGAGACTAGCAAGCTGTGCAAAATGGTAAAAAAAAAAAAAAAAATAAGCTCAGTATACAACCATGTAAGACACCATATTAGAAAAAAACAGATGTGTGTGTGCACACAGGTATTGCTATACTTGTGAGGGGACTTTTTTATGTCCGCACTGATATAAAACCCTGGGGAAAAAAAACGACTTCTATTTGTGATGGTTTTTACTTGGAAAGGCTCATAGATTGGCCAAAACATATTTTGGTTTACACCCTCTAATCAACAGGTTTGAGTGAGGGTTAGTCTCAGTGCTGATGTTTATCGAATGTCATAGCCTCCTTGTGAAAACCACTGAGTCTATGAGAAGTCACTAATGGTGAAGCCACTCAATATAGTGAAACCAATGTGTGTGTTTTGGGGTGCATTGAAAGACCATTAAAGGGACAGTTTACATAAAAATGAAAATTCTGTCATCATTTACTTACCCTCCAAACCTGTATGAATTTTGTTCTTCTGCTGAACACAAGATATTTTGAAGAATGCTTGTAACCAAACAGTTGATGGTCCCCATTAACTTCCATAGTATATGATGTAAATCTAAATGATGACAGAATTTTCATTTTTGGGTGAACTATCCCTTCAAACTGTGAGTGTTTGATTAGTGTGTGAGCGTTTTAAAGGGTTTAGATTTGCAGTAAATGTAAATGTGATTGGTTTGGTGTGCACTAAAGCAGAGGTTTTCACAGGTTTTCATGTGTGGCGCTGCCTTCTTAAAGTACAAAATCATCTGGAAATATTTTCATGTAAACTGTGTGGGTATGGGTCGGGAAGATATTTGTATCAAAATTAAATGGGTTTAAACTGTACTAAACATAGTACTAAAGCCAAAGGAAATATTGAATCTGAAAAATATCAACAAATAAAATAGCATAGTGTATATCTATATACAAAATATTGTAACACTAGCAGAGTTTATCTACTCTAGCCACTGTAAGTGTACTGTGTGTGTATATATATTCCAAAGCTAAAGTTCCAAAGCTGCTTTACATAAAATATTGCCTTAATACAGTGCTTAGAGATCAACCTAAAGGTGACACAAATACCAACTAGTACTTTTAAAAGTATGTATGAGATGAATAATTTATTTTCCACATAACTAGGCTATATATATATATATATATATATATATATATATATATATATATATATATATATATATATATATATATATATATAGTATTATTTCTTATAAAAACGCAGGTGCCAATAAAATAATCAATCTCATGATTTCAAACCACTCTTTAGAAAGCAAAATCAAACTGTAATAATGTAAGATTTAGTAAATGTTACGTTTTTTTATTAACAGTATATTTCTCTGAACATTTCTGCTGGGGTCTGTTGGACACCATTTTGAAAACCTTTTGAATAAACCTTTGCAAAGTGTGTTGGTTTGCAGGAGAGGATATAGTCTGATTGGGGAGTGTTTTGGGGTTCAGTGTGATTGGTGTGCAGTAAGACAGTGCATGAGTGTGGTGAGGTTATGTTTTGTTGGGGGAATGTGGAAAGCTGCTGTCTACGAGCAATCAGCACCGCCCATGTCAGGCAGTGGTGCTGCAGCTTCTGTAAGACAGAGAAGTGGCGTTTAACTCTCTCCCCGCTGAGAACAAAAGCCCTCTGCGGTTTTCAATCTGTCTCTCACAGACTTCAGTGCCCACGAAACAGGTGTGTGAGGGATTGAACTCGTGGACCCTTGCCAGGAGAAAATAACTTTCCTTTAAATAAGTTGCACTTAGGAAAAAAGTGCTCTGAAATAGACATCAAGACTGAGATCAGGGCTATATGAAGAATCTCAGACAAAGCCTTAGAGTTAACAGCTATATTGGGAGAATGCTTTTAACAAAATTTGGGTTTAAGTGTTGTTGTTTTTAACACCTTTCCTTTTCAGCATTCTGTAAATGAAGCAGCAATTATTCTAAGTTGCACTTTCACTTTGTAATGTGACGGCGTCTTTCTGGCATCATATCACAGAAAAGCAAAATTAATTCAATTCTTAATGGCAGTGAGGTTTATTTGTGAGGCATTTGCTAGGTGTTAACAAATATTTCAGGCACATGCATGTTATCATTACACTGGTAGAGGAGTAGAATTGTTTATTTTCCTGCACAGAATGTGCGTCCATATTGTACATATGAGTCAAAATCTGCTAAGGGGTAATAATGGTAATTAACAGTTTTAAAAAAGAGATTTTTTATTATTATTTACAACATCTGCATTTTCATTGGTTTAATTAAAAGATTTTTGTTGTAAGAGACAATAAAAACAACTTTGTGCACTAAAACCGCTCCAGTCCTTTCCTGATAAAAAAAAAAAAAAAACTTGATTTTCAAAAGTCAACGAATTTGCCAAGCCAAACATGTCAGTCTCTGAGCAACATATAATTTATTTAAGCCATTTAGAATGTCTCCAGCATGTTTTATAAGTACCCACAAATCAAATATAGTGTTTTCTTCATTTTGGCAATTTTAGATGAACTGTTAAAGGTGCATTGTGTAAATTTTAGTAGCATCTAGTGGTGAGGTTGCAAATTGCAACCAACAGAAGTTGCGGTGGCCGACAGGAAAATATGTCGTCTGAGACAGCAGAGAGTAGCCAGTAAGCAATGAGGGTTCTTTACAAAGATAAATGATGTTTACTTAATTGTTCAGTAAAACGATATGTTATTGCTATTTGTTCATCATTGTGTGAGGGTTTTATTTACTGATTTTAGCTAGCTTCTAAGCATTAAGAACAACATAATGACGAAACACGGTTGTCCGTTTAGGGCTACTGTATAAACATGTCAGCGCAAAGTGGCTATTTCAATATAAGGGTGTAAGATAGGAATGACTTATTAATAAAGGTAATAAAAACATTACGGTTCATTATGTATGGTCTTTATACACCACTGAAAACATATATATGATATTGAATTTCTGTCAAAAGATCCTCCTAAATATTACACAATGAACCTTTAAATGAGTGATCTTGACATGAGTCCCTATAGTCATCCAATTTGACTCTCATATGCGGATGTAATAATATAAACTTGACAGGTGATTTTTATAAAATGTTGTTTAGAAGATTAAGGCAATTATCAAAGGTTGATCAAATTTGTTTTAATTTTCCAATAAAATATGATATTGTTACATTTAATTACCCCCTTAGCAGATTTTGACTTGTATACAAATTTCTTTAAGAAACATGCTTACATTGGCCTACAGCTGTTGATGTAGATTAAGGAATTTAGGGAGTGAAGTCAGCCTGAATTATGCTCTGTCTGTGTGCTTCTGAGTCATGTTTACAGTTAGTGTGTCTTGTGGGTGTTTATTTATGGAGCTGTTTTCAGTTGGTTTTCACTACATTCATGAAATGCTGAAGGAAAATCGTGCTATATTTACACGATTTCTGTTTTAGGCGTCACTCCAAATGTAGCTTTTCAGCGGTGAAGCTATTTTATTGATTAAGTAGGGGGTAGAGCTGACAAACTCCAGTCTTGTTTTTCTGTTCGCCTTTCAGAATTAGTGGCCGGATTCACAAAAAAAAGATACATTTTAGAAAGTCGGTCTCAAATTTGTGAGTGAAATCTGTGTTCAAACGTTTTCACAAACAAATCATATATCATGATTCATCAATAACCTTATTTCTAAAATGTATTCTAAATTTACGAATAAATGTATCAACTGGAACCACTTGCACACAAAAATCACATACTCTTCAAGGACTTATAAACATGTGATGATGAATTTTTAAACAGATTTTATAGTAAAAAGATCAGTAAAAGAGTAAAAAAAGGTGTGTTATAGCTCAAGCTGCGAGGTAGCTCTGCATAAAGAAGACGCAGATACGTATGCAGTTGGCCATTCAGAGGTCTGTTATGTCTGTAAAAGTTGTGCGTTTGCGCTTGTTTTGATGATGCCACTCTTCGCATTGCTCAAGGATCTTGCTACTCGTGCTCTCAGGAGAGAATGCGTCTTTAGAGAGCGTTATGTTTGCTGAGAGTGACGAAAGAAAAGGGTGTGCGGAAAGCCCTTACTGTATGTGTATATGGACATGGTTTAAGTGTGTTTTATGCAATTTACTTACCTGGGCACACGGTCGCTCGTTTTGAATACTCAGAATTCAACATTAGAACAAGGTTAAGAACAAATTCATGTGCATACGCACGTGTTGTGAATTAGGCGAAAAGTTTTTGTGAGAAGTTCAAATGTACTTATAAATACGAATGGTGTACGCAATTATTAGTCAGTGAGACCCAATGTTCCAAATGCAATTCTGAACAGGCAGAGTGTGTGGCAGTTCTTTCCCAAGACTCTCTGATCAACTCAATGAAAAACACCAAGTCTTTTTGTGCTGCCTGCAGATTACAGTAATAGTCATAAACGTGTACACTATTTTTGTTGCAACTGGTTTGACGGGTGTTCAGCACTTGGCATCATGTTTTTTAATGTGCTATATCCTTTAGGTGGTTATTTCCTAAAGTCTGTCTGTTGAATTAATTTGCATTTTTGCGCTCTCACTAGAGTGAATGCACCCTGAATCTGTGTAGTGTGAGTGAGTGTGATCCTGTGAATGGGCACTATGCTGAATGTTACCGTAGTTATGTTGTAATTACAAAGTTAAAAACTCTATTTGACTCATTTTGGTAGAGTTGTTTTTACTGAAGTTTAACATGCATGACCAAAACCTCTTTGAATTTTCATTGTCCAAATGTACATGCCCAGTAATAGTGTTATGTTATAATCCTTCTTTTAAAAGTTTACTTATTTACAATTATTTTTAAGGAGATTATTTTCAAGAATTTGAATTATTCTTAAAGGAACACTGTGGAACTTTTTGGCCACTAGTGGCGCTCGACCTGTAATTTCCCCCTAGAGGCCACAAGCGCCGCAGCACTGTCGCAAAAGTCCACAAACAGTCAACCGGTCAGCCTCCCGTGTCTTTAGATTATGTGTGTGCAGACAGTAGTTGACTTGTCGGTTGAAGAAAGATAATCGATTCACTATTGAACAAAATAATTATATAAATATAAGATTAATAATATAAATTATACAAAGAAAATAAATTGAACAAAAGTACACAGAAAACATGTCTGATCAGGTAAGTCGCATAGACAAGAGTTGCCCAATCCTGCTCCTGCCGATCGTCTATCCTGCACAGTTCATCTCCAACCTTAATCACACACACCTGAAGCAAACCATTAACGTCTTCAGGATCTCTTTAAAATTAAAGTCAGGTGTGTTTGATCAGGGTTGGAGATGAAATCGTGTAGTCGGGAAATCGTGTAACAAAACTGATGTAACTCACAACATACTGCCGTTATTTGTAGGCTTCAGTTTGTTTGTCCTTTTACACACATACAAATATGAGCTGAAGGCAGAAAAATAACGGCAGTATGTTGTGACTTATATCACTTATAGCATCCTACTAGCTACCAGATTGATAATTCGCTACTCTACCAGCATTCCCTGATACGTGAAGTTAAATGGAGGGCAAGATAGATTCCGTAACATGGCCAGACAGACAACAAATTCGAAAAAATAGAGATATTGTGCAAGCAATATATTTAACTTACTAAGTTAGTCCAAAAGCATGACGGCCAGGTCAGCATCGGTCGGGCACCCCTCCTCCTTCTTTAGCCAGCGAGCGAACGCTGTACCAATGTTGATCCTCGTCCTGGCTTTTAGTTTATCACTCCCTTTTTCTTTTGTGTCCTCTGACAAAATCTTTGCCTTCTTCCGAGTAGCTGTTGGTTCAGCCATGACGACAACATACAGACGGCAATCAAATGCGAGTTGAGCTCTCACGTTAGAATTTGGGGAAGTGACGTACGCCGTAAAGCGGTCGAATTTTGTAGTTCTTTGTGTGCTCGGGTTCCTACCCGCAACCCGAAGTTACATAGTGCTAGTAAAAGCGATACAGACACCTTCAGGCTACGGCAGACGTGTCTTTCAACCCATTGTAAGTCGATGTAGCATCTCAATGGGTTTTGGTAATATATTATAAAGGTTGAAAAGTTCCACAGTGTGCCTTTAAGTGTTTGGGAACACTTTAGTTTAGGGTTCAATTTTCAGAACTGTTGTGTTTGCATGCATGTTACCAGGATATTGGCAATTAACAACTACCTTACTAACTACAAGTGGTAATTAGGAGTTCATTGAGGCAAACGTCATAGTTAATAGTTAGTTAATAGTGAGAATTGGACCCTAAATGGCAGTTAAGAAGCATTTTATTCGTAAGAATGTTTCATGATTCCGGCCCAAGAAGTAGCAATGCCAATATCATGAATAAATCACTCTTTTTAGTCAGGTTGTTTTTAGTCAAACTGATTAAGAAAATTGCTTTCTGATTCAGTGTGAATCATTTGGACAGTTCACTCATGCACTGATTCATTTGGAGTGGTTTCTCACTCAATAAAAATTAAACATAAAATATACGAGCATATGCTATAACATGATTAAGTGAACACACACACAGATACAGCGAGCTATGAATCCTGTGGGACATGACAGAGGCTATATTCTCCTAATCCTCCATAAGGTATTCAATTAAAAAATATCTTTCACCCTTAATTCCACTGCCTATTTGTTTATCCTCCAACAGATCCAACTCTGAGTGCAGGTTATGAAGTAATCAATTTAAACTATTTGAAAATGTTATTTTATTTTAAAATGTGCACACGTTCACTTTTATTCATATGTCTAATGTGGAAAACGCAAAAGTTTCTTGTCTCGTCACATTCATTTATAAATTACATGAATCGTGGTTGCCTATTTTCAATTCAAATTGGCAAAATTTCATAAAAAGTTGAGAAGTTTGCATCACTAGTCTATTACTGTCGGTCGCTGAACATTTGTACCATAAAACAGTTGTTTCTTGTGACAGTGACTGTAAGACCCGTCTTCTTTGATTTGATTGGTCATCTCGAACATTTTGACGTTATTAGACCGCTGTGGTAGAGCAGCCTAAACATTTAACTTTTAAAACTTTTTTTCATCCTAACAACAAACAGCTTTCATCATTCAACACTAGAATAAGATAAGACAAATAACATGAGAACATATGAATTATATATATGAGCTTATACATAGCTCAGACAAAATTATTGGCTCTGGTCTGCCCCCACTCAACCTCCAAAGCACTAAATGTTTGAAATGCCAGCAGCAGATGAGCATAAATAATCACAAAATGCCCTGTGTAAAAAATATGTGTAATATTTGTGAGGCACTGACATCTGAAATAATCAAAATTCAGCTTGCCAAGAGATCAGTGTGATTGTTTTCTGCTGACCCCAAAGCTGAGGGTCCAATCAGTGTTGTCTGCAGCACGGCCCAGATGCTTACTCAAATTCACAAGAAATTATTGTTAAAACTGGATGTACAGGATGCATTTGTCCAGAAATAAAAGATTTACTGTTATGTCTTTGATTTGACTGTGTCTGACTCCTCATCATTGACCTTATCTTGACATTGTTTATTTCTCTTGGGAAATAAACCAAAATTATTATAAGTATTAGTATTATTCATTCATTTGTGTGCAAAATGTTTTACCCTTATTGGGTGGTGTTACAAGTAATATGACTGACAAATCTAGAGAATGCATACTGAACAAATATCTGCATTAGTAGTTAGTACTTACTACTAATAGTCAGCATAAACTGTTCACATTTTGCTCATTATAATTTGGCAGTGTTTACATTACAGGTTATTTATTTTCTCCAAACACCCAAGACAAGTACAAGAATCTTGAGTTTTCAAAATAATCTCAATTACCTCTTACAGTCACTTAAATTGCTCTTCACTGCCAATAACGTGAAGGCTGCATGTCTGTGTCGTCCTAATAGCAGCAGTGTTTGTGAACTTTCAGAGGATCAGTAAAGCAAGGTGAGCTACTGGGCTTACTGACTGCAGAAAGACATGTGTTTGGTGTCATATACTGTCTCAGAGAATTGCTCATGTTAATTTATATTCAAGGTTGTTATGCTGTAGTTACTTTAAAAAAAGGTTACAGCACCACTTCTATTTTAGATGTGGTGATGAATGTTCACTCTGTTTCGCTGCATCTCAGGGATTCTCATAGAATATCATATTTAATTAAAAGGGACATAGTTGTTATGTTGTGTTCCCACATTAAGGTCCCGATAGACTGGTTTTCACATCCACAAGTGTCCCATTGATTTTTACAGGCTATTTTCTTAGCTCCTGCAAATTTTGCTATTCAGCCTTTGTCGTGTTAATAATTTAGCATATTGCTGGGCCTGTGCAGTTCTTGGTGATATTAGGTAATATTTTTTTTAAAGGACATTTTTGTTTACCTTATTTTGTTCACCTTCCTTTGAAATCTCTTTCTTGGCAAAAAAAAAAAAACATCACTGCCCTAGACCACAGGTTCTGATATGAGGGCATTATCCTATTGTCTCTTTTTTCTGTGTGTTGCTTTCAGTCGGTCTATCTCTGTACTGATCTTAGAGGAACTTGATGGATCTGATATTCTAAGGCTCCGGTCAGGTGGGGGAGTTTGACGAGAGGGCCCTCCCAGTCACACACAAATGGTGAGAGGACCCTCCCAGTCACACACAAATGAAGATCAAAGCAGGCAGGCAGGGATTTACAGAGATTAAAGCAAAATGAAGGACAAACAAAATCCTCCCGAGTTTTGATGAGGGGAAATTAAGGGCACGGCTCAGGATGGGATAAATACAAACAGAGCGCCTGCCAAATGACACATCTCAGACAGGGGGGAAAAAAAACCATGTACACACAAATAACATGTTTTCGGCTTTCATAATTCTGCTTGTCATGGTTGTTGTTTTTTTTAATGATTTTTTTTTAAGGCCAGGAGTTATATATCAGGGAAGAGTATAATAATAAGAATAATAATGTGTATTTTTATAATCAGTTTAAAATTTCTTAAAGGGGCACTTGGCAACTATTTCAACTTAATAAAACCATTTAGAAATAATTTGAATGGTTTAATAACCTGTTCTGGAGAGAATGGTGACTTTAACCCGCTCCCCCCAGGCGGAAAATCAACCTTGCAACATCGGCACTAACGTCCCGGTAAGTTGGAAATAGGAAGTCTCGTGAGAAGCGAGAACGAGCGAGAAACACAAACTGCTTTATGGCAATTCGACATAATTCTATGATACTGTGTATGATGTATTACCCACCTCGGTAGACATAGCTCCACACGATAAAGTTGGCCGGCTCCGATAATAACAACTGCACATAAGCAGCGGTAGAAAGCGGGAGGAAGGTGGCGCAAGTGAGTTTTTTTTATGACAGTGTTGGGAAAATATACGCCGCACAGCTGTAGGGGGAGCTCGATGAGAAAACATGCAACAACAAAAGTGAAAATCAGTGAAGAAATGGCTAGAGTTGCCAAGTTCCCCTTTAATATAACTGAATTTCATCATGCCATTAAGAGTAAGATTTATGGAATATAGCCTTCCCGCAGTCTGCCCACTGAACAGAACACAATCATGATGTCATTAAAATAATAATTTTGTTACAATGAAATGAAAAATGGCATTATATCATTAGGATCTATTGTCATAAAAATGCTGCTCATTGCTCAGTTCGACCTGTCCTGTGGTGTGATTACATGTAAAACATCTTTAAACAGCATTTTTCAAATTGTATTATAATTATTGCGAATTTTCATTGACATTAAGAGAACACGTGGAACACTTTTAAAAATACATTTGTCTCACAGCAGGGCCATTAGATCTCAATTAGAGATCAAAACTTGATTTTTAAGTGTTAAAAATGTCATATTTAAAAAAGTTAATGTCCGTTTTTCCCACTACTCTTTCGCAGATTTTGGAAAGAGATTTCAGATCCATTTCTGTGGTTTGAATCTCAGAGAATTTTATTATACTGTTCATCAGATAATGGTATCTAAAGGGCCACCAAACAGATTTATTTGTCAGGCAATCTTATCAAAGATCCTATTTACACTGCAAGTACTGCTGTCATTCCACTGGGAGATGATTTAAACATTGCCTGGCGGAAACACTGTGGAAACCCGTTAATCTGCCATTAATCTCCCACCTTAATCAGCGCTATCGTGGCGGCCCATCAGATGGGTGATCGATCCCGCAAGCTATAAATAGCTTGGAGCAATGTGGGCTAAACAACTCTCTGATGTGATGTACGTTCATTAGACCTGGATGCCTGAGGTGTTTAGCACATCCTGTCCTTTCTGAGATAATCATAATCACTTCCTCTCTTTCACTTTATCCTGCATTGTTTACAGCTGTTGAAAACTGTCCTGTGATCCCTCTATACCAGGAGTCAGGGACCTGTTTTACATGAATTCACATGTCAACCTTCAAATTAAATCTGTTATATAGACCAGTGGTTCTCAATCCTGGTCCTGGGGAGGGGTTTGTATGTCTCCCTCATTTAACACACCTGATTCAGATCATCAGCTCATTAGGAAAGAGCTTTATTAACTGAAGTGGCTATGTCAGATAAAGGAGACATATAAAATGTGCAGAGCAGTGGCTCCCCAGGACCAAGATTGAGAGCCACTGGTATAGACCAATATGCAGTGGACTGTTTTGTGTTACTTTTCTTATTTGACTGCGATAGACAGTTTAATAGGTCTAGAAGGAAAAATAAAACCTACTGAATAAAATGTGAACCTTGACATTTTGTTTTTCTTCCCATTTTATAGTCAAATGCCCTTTAATAAGCTGACTACAATCAATTCATTTTTTCATTAACATTAATGAAATGTATGGCAACAGTTTATGAGGCTGCTAGCTGTCCCTTTAAGAATGAATGCACGGATATAGTTACACATCCGATTTTCTCCCATTTGTTTTCGTTCGCGTATGGACATAACCGACTTTTGACATAATTGTGTGGGTAGCTGTGAAAGAGAACTGAATTCGTGATCGCATGCATGTGAGAGGCGGCATCTGTGTGCGCACAACTTTAAGTAGTACTGCGAAGTTAATAAAGTGTGTAACACTTTATAAAATCAAATTTTGAAATTTGATACAAATCGATAGAAGATATATATGAAGCGATTTTTTTCTCCATTTTGGTAAATGGACTGCATTTATATAGCGCTTTCACAGACCCAATGGCCACCAAAGCACTTTACAGTTTGCCTCACATTCACCCATTCACTCACTCATTCATACACCGACGGTGGTGTCAGCCATGCAAGGCCATTCAGCTCGTCGGGAGCAGCTGGGGTTAGGTATCTTGCTCATGGACACCTCGACACTTGGTCAGGTGGAACCGGGGTTTGAACCACCGACCTTCTGGTTTGTAGACAACCTATATGAACCACTGAGCCACTGCCGCCCCAACTGTTAAACAATTGTTTTAAATAATTTGAAATCGAACTGCTTTTTGTAAAATATTTTGCATGAAAAGCAGGGCCACTGTAGTATTCAATATGTTTTATTGAAGTTATATCCTTTTAGTTTTACAAAGTATTGCTTTGTCTGCGAAAATCAGCAAAACAGAAGACCAAAGTGTGTAATTGCTGCAGCACTGCTGTGGCTGTCAGTAGGACTGACCCACAGGACAGTAGATCCATTTCCTAGAGCGTTCCACTTTTTGTTCAGTACAGATCAGTTTCTGGTTTGCGCAAGTTAATGGAACGAATCTCTGCGCTGTTCAGTGGGCCGTGAGAGTAAACGGATCCACTCTCCAGTGATTCACACTGTGCGGTTCTGCTGTGTATTGCAGTTTCATCCCACTTTTGGAGTGTTTGGCTTCCCATAAAGTTTATAACTCAATAAAACTGTCTGTGTGATTACAAAGAAGGATTGCTGAAAGATTTGTGCTGATATGATTGACTTCAGCATTTCTAAAATAAACAACAAAATAAAATTATATGCATAATATTCCTCTCTCTGTTATTGCTTGCTTTCCAATGATTACACCTCCGTGTTCCAATGGCGGAAAAACTTGCCTAAGTTCCTTGCCGACACCTGCTTTATGCTCTTTCTTATTACCAGTATTCCCTTATTCTCTTCCTCTCATTTCTCTTTGCCATTCTTGCCCCCTTTCTCTCTTTCCTGTGTCCTGGACCACATGATTAAAGCACTCCTGCCCAGGACACATTGAGGATGCACAGTAATAATATCTGACCTTTTGAACAATGACCATGTGGATGCACTCTCAAGCAGGACAGAATGAAGAGTGCATCAGAGACACATGACCTGCCTGAGACGTCACTCACTCAGGCCCACCTTTCTTAGTCCTAAAATTCCACATAATGTCTGTCATTCAGCCACTTCAAAATGCTGTGCTCTCGGGGTTATTTTGTGATGGGAAAATATAATTATATGCCAGTTGCTAGGTAAACACTTTACTCTACTGTGGTCTCTGTCATTGTTACGTTGTGATGTGAACGTGTGCATGTGCATAGGGCTAAAAGAGAGGGAGAACGTAAAATTGTAGATGTGTTTTTTTTTTATGTCGAAAGGTCATTGACATGCTCCTGTAGATGACGGGGCTTGAAGAGAGGTGCTTTTGTTGTTTTAACCATGAAGGGCCATAAACCATTTTTATGAAAGATAAAAGCGCACATTTTGTTTGGTTGGTGAGGTAAAAGCGTTCCAGCTGAGTATACTTATGAAGCCACCAACAATGGTGGATTTACAACAGTGTTTCTGAACAACATTTCATTGTTCTTTTCAGTATGAATACTAAGCATGAATTGATATCACATAAACCAAATCCATTGAATGCTCAATAGTTCAATTGTCTGTAATGACTGTTTAGAATATTTATTTAGTGGCATGGGTTCTCATTATTTGGCTAAACCAGCTGTGCCCAATCGTGGAGATACTGCAAAGTTCTGCTTGTACCAGCTAAATAAGATCTCGAGGAACACTTAATTACAGACAGGTGATTTGAAGCAGCGTTGGAACTCTACGTAATGCTAGATCTCTAGGAACAGGATTGTGCACCCCCTAAACTTTTAAAAAATTCAGTTTATAAAGTTACAATGAAACCAGTCTTTTCTTCTGTATTGTGATATGCATCAGAGTGAAGAAAAAGGTAGGACTGGGGCTTGGTTCTATGATGTGGTTTTTGTCACACCACTTTCATAGTCACCACTCACCAGAGAGAAGTCTGTCGTTTCACTGGAAGGTAGTCAATGTTTTGATTAAGAATGACAAGGTAATTTTTTTAATGAAACATACACATTGAAAAAAACATTTACAATAAGATCAATAACAGCTAACATAGGCTGTATTTCAGTGATTCTCGAAACGGCTTACAGTGGCAGACCCTGCCCATGTTTGCTCTGAAGTTCTCTGTCAATACAATGTCTATGAATTGGTTTGTGTTGATAAAATACCTCTTGTTTTTCTGCTAGGTTCAACTCTCTACATTTTTATAAATGTGTTTGATATCTTTAGGAAGAATAACCGAATTGACAGGAATCGTCTGCATTATTCATATAAAGAACTGTAATAAAACAGTACTCATTAATATATTTTTGAAGGTATCAGCCATGATTTGAAATATAAAGCTAGTTATTTAGTTTTAAAGGGGTTGCTTGAATGAGGCTAATGCAGATGTAAATATATATGACAGGATCTGTAAAATATGTATAGAATTTCAAAGAATATTCACTTGCTCAGTTTTTGTAGTGATTGTCAGTTTCTCTCAAAATGGGTCAACAAGCATATGAATAAAGCCTGCTGGATCAGTTTTCACAGAGCATCGTCCTATTCTTAGCTCTAGTTCGTTTGTTGACTCCACATGTAATGTTTCAAAATCTTGAGTGGGATTATTAGTTTGTGTAAATCCATCCCTTGTCTGTGCTTACGGTAATTAAACATTAGTCCAATTTTATGTGCCCTTATCATCCGTAACATCTTCAGGTCTAGACACTCCATTGGGAAATTATTTGTTTAATGAAAAAATCCTGTTAGAAATATTGCTGGAGTCAACATCCTGACATCCTTTAAAATCCCGACACTGCCTGTTTATTAATTTCCCCCACAAAAAAAGGGCCTGATAACTTTCAGGACAATGTGAAAGTTCTGAATTATGTGCTTCAGTGAAATTTATAAGGTCCTGAATTCAGACGTGAACTATTTTGTTGTCCTCATCAAATGATGTCATACCCTTGAGGGTGTCACATAAACGTCAGGTATATCATTTGCAATCTCTGAGGTTGTATTTCAGTGCAAACAAATCAACCTCAGATGAACTTTGCAGATCATCTAGTAGGACACTTCATCACATTCTTCAGTGAACTTTCTTAAAATCCTACTTATTACTGTAGGAGTAAATCTGAAGGGGGTGCTGTGTGTCATTTGCTCAGCTGAGAGTGAAAGGACGATGCCGCAGCTGTTCTCTCTGATGCAGCGGAGAGCACTGCTGACTCAGATTATGGCTCCCTTATGGTGGCAATAACACATGTGAGCCCCCTCACAATGGCGAGACTTCTCTCTTTTCTCATTAAGTTGAAGAGAAAGTGGGAGTGTGTACGTGTGAGATGGAGAGAAAGGAGGACGAAAAACAGAAAATGAAGAGTGGGTGAACAGAAAGATGGGCGAGATTGAGGAGTAGAGAACAAAAGAGATGGAGAGATGGCTATTGGGAGCGTCAAAATTGGGAGTAGGCAATTCAATGTCAAATGAGTGATTGCCAGGCAAAATGTTGCCACAAATGCAAATGCCCTCTAAATAAAGATATATTTTTACCCTGGTCCATGGAGAGTGCTGCAAAGTGCTTACGCTGCTGAAACAGGAGAGAGCTTTAAAATGCTCCCTGGACACAGCTAATGGTTCCCTAACCTGCTGTTCATTGTTTTGTTATTCTGACGATACATGCATATTCTGGAAGCTTGAGACTAATGTGTTTGGGCTGTCGAGCTGTGGTTCATTAGAGTTCTTTTTATCCGTGTGTTTCTGTTGAGAAGGCCAATGAAGGATGCAAGAAAAGCAAATTACGGCATGTTATTTACCTTTAAAGTACAATAATCTTATCTTTGGTATGGTCTCGCATGAACTTCCTGGGCATTCAGTCTTTGTCCGGACAGAAGCAGTTAGTGTGCTTGATGGTTGGTTGCGTGATTATCTGTATAATGTCTGTACGGTGATATATAAAGAAGCTCTTTCATCCAAACTTAAAAGTGTCCTGACCTTTATCAAATAGGTATTATTGCCAACCACATTGAGCAAAAATTCCAAAGACTAAAATTACCACTGCTGTAATGAACTGACAAGATTTGAATGAACACTCTGATTCAACTTGTGCTGTCACATACTGTACCCGATAATACAATTTCTCTTCTCTGAACCTTCCTTCCTTCTTTTTTTTTTTTTTTTACTCCTATTATAAAACACAATCTCGGATGAGTATCAAATTCCTGACAACCCAGACACTTCCAAACATGAAACATGTTGAAAAACTAAAAAAAAAACAGCACTGACCATTCAGTCGGATGAAAGGCAGACTACATGTAACAGCTTGCAAGACTCAAGACTTTAGTTAACTCTCACAAACTGGCCGCCTCTACAGAGAACAGATGTCTTTTTGCACCTTGCACAATTAAACTATGCCACTACAATTAAAAGAGTTTTTTTTTTTTTCTGATTCAAACCCCATTAATGAGCTGCAATTCTCTTTTTAGTAAATTGTGTCCAGTAAAACAAAAGGTTTTGAGTTCATATTTAGTGCATGCAAAAACAATACTTTTGAAATAATGTAATAAAATTGAAAGTCATATAATATTTTTTTTTAACTAATGAATCATATAATACAATAAAATCAAAATCAGATAATATTTATATAATTGAATAAACCTTTAACTGTTTTTCCATTTCAAATAAAGAACTGAAGACAAAAGTTTATATTGTTTGGTTTTAACGCAACTTTTCATTCTATTTTTATCCAGATTACTGTGAAGAGCCATTGATGACATCACTACCCCCAACTTCCTTCCAGAACTCATCAAAATTTTCTGACAGGAGGTCACCACACTATTCTAAACTCAACAGAAGAGATGGTATGTGCTCCTATCTTCATGTTCTCTTGCCCTGTTTGTATCAAATAACATCCAGTTGTCTGTGTTTATGTGACTAGAGAATTAAGCAGAAGGGAAATTTGTCCTTGTCAGTAAAAGTGTTGACGTAAAGCGTTTTCTTTGTATGAATACCTTACGTAATGCGATTTAGCTTCCACAAACATTGCAAAAAAGTATGAAAAGACTTTAAACTTTCATTGGAGGGAATCAAAAGTCATCCATGAGCAGTACTGATGTGAAAAGTTCTGGTGATTAGCTGTACCTGAAGCAAGATTTGAAAACGTTTTAGAAGTCATTTCTTAAGTGTGACAACACATAGACAAACATAAATCTCTTGTGACAATATGCAACTTATTTATAACCAGTGGGGGAAAGAGTACTGAAAAAAATACTCAAGTAAAAGTATCATTACATTCCAAACAATGTAGTGTGAGTAGAGTAAAAAAGTACTTTTTTACAAAAACAAGTAAAAACAAGTAGCTTATTTAAAAGTACTCATGAGTAGTGAGTACTGAACTGCGGATTCTACCCCTTTATAATAAACACTGTGCACTACAATTAATAAATTAAAAAAACGTTGTACATACTGTAATTCACATGAACTTTTGTTCTTTGTCAGAAAGATTGAAGAATATCTATCATCCATCTTTTTAAAATGCATCAAAACGGTACACTCATCACCATTTAAATTATTTTGGTTGGGGGGAAAAAATACATTTAAAATAGGTGTGAGCCTGAGCATGCTATTGTTACACATAAAATATCAATGTTCATAACTGTGCAAAGAATTCGAAAACCTTTAGAAACTCACACGATAGTTCAGCATCACACACCATGAGATGGGTTAAATAGAGAAATAAAAAAATACCCAATTTCTCTCCAAAACGGTACCAGTCTTTGTGTTTTGATAAAGAAATGAGATCACTAATAGTATCTGTTTACCTCACCTAATGCACTGAAAAAGGCTAAGATAGTGAGCTAACACTAATTACACTGTAATTCCATGCCATTAAATATGTTACAATTTAAACGTAAATGCACATTAGAAGGGTGTCATCATCCCTTACATTTTACACAGCTACATTTACTCAAATTGTAATGCTGATAATATAATTCGTAAGTAAAATTGTTCATTAAATAGGGAAGTATATCCGGGGAAACTTTTACAGAAGAAACGCACACACACAAAAACAAATGCATATCTCTTTGTAGTCTCGCGAAGCTGTTTTATCAGCAGCATCAACAAAAATGTTTAACTTGAAAAATGTTTTTGCACAAGTGCACTTGCTAAATGAAGGCGGATTGTGTGAAATGGCTCAATCAAAAAACATTTATTAACGAGCTGTAGTCATGCATTGACAGAAACGCAGTTCAAGTTAACACCATGTTCATAAGGTGCACTGCACTGAATCTGGTTCTCCAATTTCAGTACAGAAGGTGTTTTTCCACAGTTTTAGAGTGTCCCCAACACACCTTCACAGCGCACATCGCACGCTCATACTAAACTCCTCAAGAGTCAACGAACTGCCGACTTCTCCAAGTGACTCCTGCATACCGAGCGCAAGGGAGAGTTTTTCCTTTTAATGCCGGTTTCATTGAATATTCAAATCAGTGTTAACAAATTCTCGTTTTTAATTAGTGTTTGTAAATTGTCAAGCAACAGCTATTCTTTTCCAGGTCTGTATTTTCCAAAAGAAGTGTAAGCCTAGGTTGATTGGGACCGGTGGTCTCTTTAATCTACTAGGCTTACAATGCCTTTCGGAAATACAGAACTGGTTCGCTTTTTGAATAACACCATATCCTAACCATTGATGCTACTTGATGCTACACCGCGACACACGATTAAAAGGCATTTTTTTAATATTTCCGTGATATTGCGGCAGTCTCAGTCTCTCGGTATGTAGTTTTAATAATGTGTAATAAATATGAATTTTATAATCTATGTACTTATCCATTTCATTGCTCCGCCCACACACTCTCCTTAATGGCTGTGATTTTGATTGATTGTGTCACTTCTTGTAGTCATGTTATATCTTAGGGTCTGCTTAGGACAGTTTAGCCAAAATGAAAATTCTGTCATCACCCTCAAGTCATTCCAAACCTGTGTGAGTTTTTTTTCTTCTGTGGTACGTAAAATATGATATTTTGATTTGAGATCTCAGTGGGTTTTTGGACACAGAAAAGTCCTAATTGAAAAAAGTGGAACATGGCATGGCACATGGAAAATGGAACAACATGAGAGGGTGAGTAAATGATTTTATTTTTGGGTGAAATATATCCCTTTTCATCAGAAATGCCAGTGGATTCAGGTTTCCAGAACAACATCAGCCCCAAAAACCATTGGGAATCAAACCCAGAAGAAGTATAATGGCTGCTCATGATTTGCTTAATGATCCTAAAACACTCAGACAAAGTATTTTGCCAGACTGAGCTTTGGCAAAGCACGAGCTATAAGAAGAGGACTGGATAAATTATGACTAAGCAAACGTGTTGTGGTTTTTACTTCAGGGAGGTGAAGAGCAGTTTGATTAATGCAACCTAACAATCAGCACTTGAGAAAGAAGCACTTGAGAAAACTCCCCAGCCAATTAGGTAGTTAAGCATAGACATGCCAGAAATACCAGCTTATGTTGAGGCCCTTTGAGAGCGTTGTTTTGTGCATTGTAAGTTGTTTGACCTCATGGGCCAAACACACTCTAAGAACTTCCTTATGATGCTTGGTGGCACTCGCAAATTATCACAATACTTTTGTAGTAGATTCGTAACTTTTTGGATTAACTGTGTCTTCCAGCGGTAATAAGTGGGGCTACGATATGGCGGCTTGCCCGTGTCACCCCCAAGGCATTTCTTTTTCTCATCATGCCTCTTTCTTAGTAACAGCAGGAGGTTTTCTTTCACTGTGAGACACATACAGGCAGCCCGTTCCCAGTCACTGCCAGCCTGATCCAAACGTGTGCAGACACCAAATGTCATCTTCAGATCTATCCGTCAATTTATTATCTATCTCTGATTGTTATTAGAATACAAGATCTGTAAGTTGTCATTTATGTATTTGCCTGTTATTTATGTCAGGTTGGAAATTATTTAATAAATTAAACAAACCGCCCATGCTAAAAAATAAATTTTCTGGATGCACATACTAAAAAAATCGTATCTGCCTTCTCATGGAGCCTACAGTAAAGCTGATGATACACAGGGCAACTTTTTGAGCAATGTTGCTGGGCAATGTTGCCGTCAACGGGCAACCAGATGAGAGACAGGGCCCACGACCGATCTAAATTATCCATTTTCAATGGGAAAGTGCCCAAGCAACAATCGCTCGGCAAGATTGCCCAGCAACATTGCAACAAGATTGCTCAAAAAGCTGCCCTGTGTATCATCACCTTTACATCCAACAAGCTCAGAGTGTTCACCCTGACCTTGTGTGAAAATCTTTACAGATGATAATGTACCTAGTCACTGAACACCACTGATGAAGCATTTATTATCTGACCATCGGTGTATAAATGAGTGAGTGAATGGGTGAATGTGAGGCAATTTGTAAAAGCGCTTTGGTGGTCATTGGGTCTGTGAAAGCGCTATATAAATGCAGTCCATTTGCCATCTTGTTCTGACTGGCCCCGAGGCAACCCTGTCACACCTGACCTTGAGGGTTTCCTTTTTCCACACCAGCTTTATGTCCTCTTTAAAAGCAACTTGAGCTAGAGGCGTGCGATATTGACACAAATGATTAACGATAATGATAATTAAACAATATTTTGCTCAGTGGTTTTGTGCTGTTACCTTGACTGGTTTATGCCTGTCATGGACAGCTGACTCCCGAAGCCTTTCATATTCTACATATTCTGTGCAGTGAATAATTCACAGCAGTAATAGAAATGAATTTTTCCACTATGATGCAATATTTTACCCATTAAACTGATTTCCAGGGGACTTTTACCTTTATAGTGTAATTATTTTATTACTTTTTTAGATGGATGCATAATCTTTGATGTCAAATTCTTACATTCAATCAATATATTCAGTTAAAATAATAACACACTGTTACCAATCAAATAAAATCTGTATCCATATTTGCACTACAGAAGTGGCACAGAAGCTGTATCTGAAGTGGCATTTACACGGACTTTTTAATGCAGCTCAGAGGTGGATGGAATGCATTTACAACAGCTTAAATATAAAAATAAAACAATACTTTAAATATGAAACGGCAGTACTATAGGTGGCGGCAAGTAACTTTTTTAAGGAGTTGAGTCAGTGAGTCATTCACTCAAACAGTTTATTGAAACAATACATTCAAACAATTCGTTCAAACAGCAGATTCATTCTATTATTGAATAATTCTTTAAACTGATCCATTTAAAACACTGATTTTATCAGTATCCAAACACTGCTGTGTGTTTCTTGGTGACACAACAGTTGTGCTGTGGTTTAATTAGAACATTTTTGTTGACAATATTGTGAGTTACTTAAATGTAACTCAAAATTGTAATGCATCGTTAAAACAATCATTATGATATTTTTGTAGACAATACCTATCGAACGACATAACAAGCAAATTTCTTTGGCAGATTCAGATCTTTAGAGGCTGCACTTTTTCTTCAAATTTTTGCATTTGATAACATGGGCAGTGTTCTTTATTGTTGTTCCAAGGTGTATGTCATTTCTTTGCTATCATGCCACTTGCACAAATCAAACACAACTCCTTTAATATACCGCTTGCTCGATTTATAGATTGTCCTCTCTGCCAGCATTCTTCCTCCAGGTACCGTTTGCTGAATTCTGGCAAAATAAAAAGAAAAGGAGATGGGTACTCAGTAGGTCTGCGTGGGTGGTCAAATATTTCCAAGAATTCTGTGAAGTATGTGTGAGACCTGTTTTTATTTTCCGTTCTGAACAAGAGACGCAGAAAACCATGCAACTAAAAAAACTACAGTGAGACATCCAAGTGTAGAAATATGCTGTGTAATTTCCAAATTGCCTTTTTTAACCGCAGTAATATTATACTGCACTGAGGTCTGTCAGCTCTCCTAGGGATTGTCGATTTCTATCGCAAAAAGAGAGAGACTGAGCCACAAAACTACGGGAACAAATTTAATTCATTTTTTGTCTGACCACTAAGCTTCAGTCCTGTCAGCATGATGAACAGGGGTATGAAATCTTAGTGAGTGCTTGAATTGTGGGGAAAATTATGCTTAAACTCTGTTTCTTTCCTCTGCACTTTTCAAATCACTGGCTCTTGATCTGTCCCTGTAGGTGATGGGGGTTGGTCTCCGAATGGAGAAGACCAACAACCTTGGCTGCAGCTGGACCTACTGGACAGGTTGAAAGTCACATCTATTGCTACCCAGGGTCGCTGGGGCAGCTCTGACTGGGTGGCCCGCTACCAGTTACAGTATAGTGACTCTGGACGAACCTGGAGACCATATAGACAAGAGGATGTGATATGGGTGAGTCTAGCTAATCTCTGGAACATATGCATCTTGAGTGATTGCCTAGAGATTATTATGCATTGTTTGAATAATGGGACACCAATGATAAGAAACCTTTAGCACAAGTGAGAAATGAAACCATAGCAACCATAACTAAATAGAAGAGACTCTGGTTGTCAAACGTACCGGTACCAGTTGGTACTAAAAATAAATTGACAGTATCAACATTTCTGCAGTACCTGGTATATTTGGTACCTGCTGATAGACGCTGCTCTCATTTGTGTTTGTTTGAGCGCTCTCTGAGCGTCAAAGGTTTATATTTACAGCGTTTCTTTATAAGCATTGTAGCCCATCACAATCATATCTGTTGAGGATGTGAACGCAATGACTTTAGTGGTGTCAGTCAGCAAGTTAGTCAGAATCTGCTTAACACACCACTGAAAACGAACGCACGCTTGCGAATCCTTTCATTATAACCAACAAAGTACAAACACAATGTAAATAAGAGATTGTACAAGTAAGAGTTTTCGCAAGAAGGCAGCATTCAGTGAACTTGCGCTTTAGATATTGAGTACGTAAACAACAAAATACTGATAACTCACAAAAAAAAAACAGCTTATTGAAATAACCCGTTGTCCTGGTTTACATGCCTACTGATAACTCAGCAACGCAAGAAAACCGGGTTTACAAGACTTTATTAATTAATTCATTTATTTCTCAGTAGTGATGTCAAAATGTAACCATTCGTGTATCTGACTGAGTGTTCCAACATGTCAACGGGAAACTTACGGACTCATATTATCCTCTCATGCAGTTACAGATTCAGCATTTTAACTGTGGCACTTCTGCACGAGATGAGAACAAATCTTTTATAATTTCTTGTGTCAGGAAAGAGTTTATTAATTGTTAGTTGAGATATTTCCTCATCCCCTACAGTGAAACGTTCGCTCTTTGGATGCGCTTAGTTCTGCTGTAAGGGTATTTTCCTGACAAATTTTACATGCACACTTCAATAAACCGACAGAACGCAGGTTAATGTTTTTATATGCCGGGAAAATTCGGGGTGAAGGGCCAAAAATATGTTCAAGCCGTTTGTGTCTTTACTACGATAAAGGAAAACGGGTTTACGCGTTTACATGACCACATGCATTGTCGGCTTATTAAACATAATTGGGGTTAGAACGTGCATGTAAACACGCTCATTAACAGCCTTAGTGATTATAAAGGGTGGGCACTTCTCTTGCTTTCTGTTTATTACCCATTCACAATCTGAATACAATTTTTGTTTTTCATGCTGCTAAGTACACTGCAAATTTTCTGGGTTCAAAACAAGGGGGTAATCCATCAGCCGGAAACTGAAGTCTCCCCGGTGGCCGCCATTGGCTAACAAGCCTTCACCTGCTGTTAGCATTCCATTGACTCCCATTCATTTTGGCGTCACTTTGACAGCGAATAACTTTACATCTGAGGCGTTTAAAGACTCCCATTTGTCCATTGTTTATTTCTAAAGAAACACAACAATGTAAAAAAGGCTCCATTACCTTGTATCTTACGTTATGGCTCCGTAGAAGCAGTTTTTGTAAAAATAGGCTAACGGTTGCGTCACAACACGCGACTCTCTGTCGCACAGTGGAGAAATTACCGTAGAGACAGAAGTAGAAGGTCGCGCGCAATCGGGGGGACGTGGAGGCATAAAGTCAAGGGAGAAGCCCATAGAGAGTTGTAAAGTTGCTCCTGCTGCTAGCTCATGGACAGCTCCTACTCACGCTCTCAGTCTCTGCAAGATTCGGAAGGGAATGATTCAGATTCCCCTTGGCACAGCTACTAGAAGACGTACAACTGTGAGACAGGTTGCTCACGTCACATCTACGTTTGTCAAGCTCAGTTTGAGCCTGCGCTTGGCAATCAGGAAGTGAGTGCTTCTAATTGATTTCACTTTTCTCCGTTGAAGTCTATGGGGTCGCTGTGTCCATTTCTTTTACTGTCTATGGTTGAAAACCATATTTAAATGCACAATTGAATCGAAAACCACGATGATTGACTGTGATAACCAACGGACGAGACAAAACCGGACACAATTTTTTAAAGTACTTAATTCAACAGTTTTTGCTCTGGTACCAAAATCGGTACAGAGAACAATGAAACTTTACTGGCATTGATACAGACTACTGAAATTCTGGTTACACTTTATTTTACAGTACATGTACTATTTTACAGTACATGTACTTACAGTGTAGTTACCCAAGAAAGTACTGGTAATATAAGGTACCTACATGGGTCAGGTATAGGGGTAGGTCCAGGGTTAGTACCTAGTTATAACCCAGTTATTGTAATTGCTTTAAGTAAATAGTATGTACATACGGAACAGGACTGTAAAATTAAGTGTTACCGAATTTTTGTACCTTGGCAACCCTAGAAGAGCTTGACAAACAAGCTGTCATAAACTGTTTTCAGAGAAGACAATATTTAGCTTATGCTTTTTATCCATAGCTATAGAAAGTGTATTCTCTACAGTGTTATTACAGTGCTATAGTATTTATTATTTTGAAATATCTTTATTTTGATCGTCCGCTTTAGGCATCTGACTAACTATAACTAACTCTCATTAGAGTAATATTTGACTGTAGTATACTGTTAGGTTAGGTGTTAGGTTTCAAATTAGTAGAATATGTTGCAAAGTTACTTATAGTCAGTAGAATGTATGAATGTTTTGATGGGGACCATCAAATAAAGTGTCAGCAAATATTAAAGGGTCAGTTCACCCAAAAATGAAAATTAAGTCATTAATTACTCACCCCCATGCTGTACCAACCCCGTAAGACCTTCGTTCGTCTTCGGAACACAAATGAAGATATTTTTGATTAAATGTGACAGCTGGATCACTCCTCCATAGGCTCCCTAAGGGAATGAATCCTGACGGCCCAGAAAGTCAATGAAGAAAATGTTTAAATATTCCATGTCACAACAGTGGCTCAACTATAAGTTTATCAAGCGACGAGAATACTTTTTGTGCGGAAATAAAACAAAAATAACGACTTTATTCGACTATTCCTTTTCTTCCTTGTAGGCCTGAAACGAGACTTCAAGAGATTTCCACGACGCATGCGTGAGAATTGCGATCTCCTTCAACTACTTCAGTTAAGTTCTCGCGCGTGCGCGTCGTGGAAATCTCTTGAAGTCTCGTTTCAGGCCTACAAGGAAGAAAAGGAATAGTCGAATAAAGTCGTTATTTTTGTTTGTTTTTTCGCACAAAAAGTATTCTCGTCGCTTGATAAACTTATAGTTGAGCCACTGTTGTGACATGGAATATTTAAACATTTTCTTCATTGACTTTCTGGGACGTCAGGATTCATTCCCTTAGGGAGCCTATGGAGGAGTGATCCAGCTGTCACATTTAATCAAAAATATCTTCATTTGTGTTCCGAAGACGAACGAAGGTCTGACGGGGTTGGTACAGCATGGGGGTGAGTAATTAATGACTTAATTTTCATTTTTGGGTGAACTAACCCTTTAAGCAGATCAGTCTACTAATAATCTAATGAGAGTTAATTGATGTTTAGTTGTAAAGTTACTTATAGTAAGTAGAATGTCTAAAGTGGACCATTAAAATAGTGTTACCTAAGCTTTTATTTTAATTTCAGTTTTCATTGCTACTAACCAATTCATGCGTTGAGTTGTTGATCATTGTTCATGGGTCACCTGCAAACTTTATTTTTAGTTTGAGTCTTTTACTCCATTTGATTGTCAAATATTCCAGCCTATATTTTGATTCAAATTACAGGGATCTGAATGGCGTGTGTGTGGCATTGATGCAAGATGCAATGAAGCACAAGGCATTATGATGAACTGCGTTCAGTGATGGAATTTTGTTTGGAATATGTTGATAAATTATTCTCCCTGTCTGAGATCAATAAAACACACTCTGGGTCACTTAAGACCTGTCAGTGCATGCGGCACATACAAATGATTCATTAGACTATGTTAATTAATCCTGCAGTTCTCTAGTGGCTTGTTTTGAAGTGATTTTCCACAGAGAAGAAATTTAAATGGATCTGATCTCCATCTTGCATTGAGTTCCATCCTCTTATTTTGAGACTTTCCTTCAGACTAAAAGTTAAATTTCCCAGAAATGTCAATGAATCTTGTGTTCTTGCTTGTCTTCCTAATGAACTGATGGGAGGGAATACTACTTATTTATGAATTCTAAGTATCCAGAGTCCACTGTGAAAATGCTGGTGACGCATTGAATTGAAAATTAATTATTCTGAAGGACATCTTGCTAATTTGCTTAATTATTTTAGTTTATTAATTGATAAGATGGATATTTGTCCACTGGGAAGACATAATAGTAAATTGAGCTAGAATACATTTGTATGCAACAATCAAGCCCTGTTGAGAGACGTGCACATGTGATACTTGTCATACCTGTGACTTCTATGTTGAATAACAGTTGGTTGACCAAGTTTCAGCATAGAAATACAAAAGCAATCCATTTGTTCAGCCTCCAGCATAACCAGCAGGTTTATTTTCACCTTGAAATATCAAGTCTGTCACCAACCGAGATGGTGTAAGCTATGGTGTGGCAAAAAGGAAATGCATGCGAAAGGAGAAACTGTGCTTGTTGGGCACACACTGGCAAAAAGACCTTGAATTTTGCTTGTTTACCCATTCAGAGGAGGAAACCATCTCACAGAGGTGCCAGTCTGCGCCAAGGTGAGCTGCCATGCCAGCTGAAGCAGATGCCAGTGAGCCAGACAGACAGAAACCGATGCCATCTGTTTAACGCCAAAATACAGTCATCCACTTTGACTAAACCGAAACACGCTGCCCATTAGATAAGGTTCTTCTCATCGTTACTGCCCACCAGCTACTAGCTGTTAATCATGGTAAACATGTGAGTCAGTAAGTCAATATAAATCCAAATAGTGTGATTCTGCCTCTTACATGGTATTTATGAAGCCATTCTGACTGTGCATTTGTGCGTTAATGATTTTGGATTGTTCTTAACGTACATCTGTATGGCTACACGCGAAGTATGACACTGTTTGAAAAAAAAAAGATCTATTTCCACGGAAGGGTTGAGGGTAATAGATTGGAAGAGAACAGGAAAATACAGCGGTGATTCTGCAAAGAGAAAATGTGTCATGATTCAATCTTTTGTCATGATTTCAGAAATACTGCTGCGCCAGTTTTTAAAAAATAAAGTTACGTTTTTGTTGCGCAGATATCCCTCTCTCTTTCCCACCATCTACTGTATGTGAGAGCTTTCTGGGGCCTGGAGTAGACCTACTGCTGAGGTTTTATTCCTGCTTGTACAAAGCATTTTATTCTCACCACAGCATGAAGGTGGTGCGATTTGACAATTAAATCCTACATTAGCCACCATCCCCTCTACCTGCCTTACCTGCCTTTTCAACAGCTGTACAGTACCTTTCGCTCCTTTACTTTGCTTTCATATATATCTATACCTGGACTTTTGCCCCCTGTATGCATGTTAGAGAGAAGAAAGTAGTTGAGAACCATTATAAAGGCATCCACAATCCAAGCAAAGAACTAGAGTGGGTTTCATGCAGTATTGATGAACTGTACATTTTATTACTTATGTGTACAGAAAAGGTACTCAAGCTGAGTTTTTTTTTTCTTAGCCTCGCTTTAATGTTAATGTTAATTAATCTGTTTTTTTTGTTGTTGTTGTTGTTGTTTTTTTTTTTCTGTGAGAAGCAGCATATACCTGTGAAAACCATGTAAGGGCTTTTCCGCACACACACTACCATTAAAAAAAAAAAAAATGTAGGAAATGAATACGTATTCAGCAAGGATGCGTTAAATTGATCAAAAGTAACAGTAAAGGCATTTAGAATTAGGATATACAAAAGATTTCAATTTGAAATAAATGCTTTTGAACTTTCTATTCATTTAAGAATCCTGCAAAAACAATATTACAGAGACCACAAAAATATTATGCTGCCAACTGTTTAAAATTTTTTATTTGACCACCAAATCAGCATAGTAGAATAATTTATGAAGGATGAAGTTATTTTAGATTGTAAACGTAATATTTCACAGTAATACTGTTTTTACTGTATTTTTGATCAAATAAATGCCTCATTGGTGCACTTTAGAGGCTTTCGAAAACAAAATCTAACTGACCCCAAACTTTTGAATAGGGATGCACCAAAATTTCAGCTACTGAAAATTAGCGGCCGAAAATGGCATTTTCGTTTTTTGGCCGAAAGAGAACAAAAGGCCAAAAATATGCCGCCCCTCCCCTCCGTGTTCAGCAATCAGGTTTTATTCTGGCATTCAGCATGTTTTGTAACTTTGCGAGCCACTCCACTTCCGAAGATGCACGACTTCAAAGCGGCTACTAAATGTCCTGATGCACGCTCTTCTCAGTCGCTCACGGCCCAAACGCTCCACTAATGTACCGCTCACCCTCACCGGAAAAGCAACGTCTGCTCACAAAAACGAGCCGACATGAAATTTCTCTGCTCTTGTTTCTGTTTGCAATAGCCCTATACTGTGCTGTAATATGGTGTGTGTGTATAGCCGTGCTGGGCAACACTGATAAAATGACGCTACCCTCTCGTTCACTGATCCGCTCCCTGCTATCTGCTCACATGCTCTGATAATAATAGATGTCTAATTTTTATGTTACTTTAAAGGGGTGGTATAATGCCCCTTTTTACAATATGTAAAATAAGTCTCTGATGTCCCCAGAGTGTGTATGGGAAGTTTTAGATCAAAATACCCCACAGATAATGTTTTACAGCATGTTAAAATTGTCTGTTTTTGAGGGTCAGTAAAAATGTGTCGTTTCGCGTGTCTCTTTAAATGCAAATGAGCTGCTGCTCCCGGCACAGAGGGGGAGCTTCAAGAGCTTGTGTGTGTGTGTGTGTGTGTGTGTGTGTGTGTGTGTGTGTCTGTGTGTGTGTGTGTGTGTGTGTGTGTGTGTGTGCGTGCGTGCGCGCGCGCGTGTGTGTGTGTGTGTGCGTGCGTGCGTGCGTGCGTGCGTGCGTGCGTGCGTGTGTGTGTGTGTGTGTGTGTGTGTGTGTGTGTGTGTGTGTGTGTTAGCAGCTCCGATTACCTCACACATACAAGCACTAAAATGTCAGAAACTGTTCTGCCTTTTATGTTCAAACCGGAGTCGGACAAAGATGGAGAGACTCAAGAAGAAGTAACAGCATGTAGGATGCAACAGGACGTTTCTGAATGGTTAGTTGATGAATTTATGTTGCTGATGTGGAGTTAACCATCTTCAATTAGCATATTCTGTCATGATGATCTATAAAATCGCTCGTGTGGGAACTGTTGTAAGATGCCTACAGAGTGACATGCTATTGCATTTGTGTTACGTACTGTATTGCATGTGAAAAGACAGCTTGAGCAGACTCAATGTGCTCGACTACAACAACTCTTCCTCTTCTCAACATGGACTGCGTGTTCCCGGGGCGGGGTTTATGTAAATTTTAGGGTTTCTTGGTGTCACTAACCCGGGAGGAATTTAGTGTGGTCCCTACCAGCCGTTTGTTGTAGTCCTTAAAAAACGATTTCTTTAAAAGCAAATATATTCCTTTTGCTTTTATTTCATTGGCTTGTAGTTTTTAAATTCAGATTCATTAAATTATTGTATTTAATTAAAAAGTATTATAATAATCCAATTATACAAAAAATATTGAAAAAAAAGAAATGGTATTTTCGGTTTCGGTATCGGTTTTCGGCCAAGTGCATCTAGAAGTTTCAGTTTCGGCCCAGAATTTTCATTCCGATGCATCACTTTTGAACTGCAGTGTCTGGACAGCCATTTAAAAGGAATTGAACCACAATAAATTAGTGCTGGGCGGTATACCGGTTCATACCGAATACCGGTGTTTATTTTTGTTATGATATGAATTTTTAATATACCGCAATACCGGTGTATGGCGCTTTAATAACGATCGGAACGCGGCACGACACTTTGAGAGTGTCCCTTTTCACTCTTGCACTCTGTGGTGATGCATGTGTTACTTAGCGTGACTGTGAAGATGGATAGGTTAAACTATAATTGATAGCTCCTAAAGCGCCTCCTGCTGGCACCTATTTGTAAACAGCCTTGTAAACCTGTATTAATACTAGTGTGGATTGTTTCTACAATATTCACTCATGACATGACAGTCAATCTACTGCAGTATTTCCTCTCTCACTCAGTAGAAAATGTGGTTAACCCAGTCATGCTTAGGAAAAAACAATACCGTCATATACCGTGAAACCAGTATAATTTTGGGGGAAAAAACGTAATATGGATTTTTGGTCATACCGCCCAGCACTACAATAAATACTATTTTAATAGGCCTAGATGACATGTGATCAGCATTTTTATGCAGAATCTATTCCAAACTAAAATCTAATGGACATGCTTTTTGTTACAATAAAATAAGTAAGGCTTACGGCAGAGTAATTTACTTATTCAAATTCTATCATAGACTTTTTAAATAAATAAAAATCCATGTTTCCAAGGCCACTGGGAGTCTTGCATACACATGGCTCTAAATACTGCTTTAAATTTAGAAATAAAAAAGTGCATACTTATTTATGAATCATCATTGTTGCATGAAGTTTACTGACAAGAAGTACTCACGGTTAGGGAACAAGACTCATTGTGTATGTTCTTAATGGCAGAATGTGGAAAACTCTCAATGACATACTGTGTGTGTGTGTGTGTGTGTGTGTGTGTGTGTGTGTGTGTGTGCGCTGCTGATACCTTTGCCACTGCTGTAGTGTCACTGTAAGCATGACGTGAAGCAGCGTGACAATACAGGAAACCACATCCACTCCATATCTAAATTCAGTATCCTCCTCAGTCTTTAAGTCCACACACAAAGACATACACACTACACGAGACAACGGCCGAGATATTACACTCCAGCTTCTCCCTGCTCTAATGGTCATGTCCAGGCAAGAGAGACTGAAGTGACTGTTTGATGGCCATATCCTGTGCAAAGCAGCAGCCAGACGTAAACACCTCTCTGCCTGGCGCACTGTATGTTTAGGCATGCAAGATAAAATAATTCAGTCCGATGCAGAGGCAATACCTGATATGTTCCAGTCCAATATTGTTGAACACATTTTACCGCCTCATTGTCCCGGTGCATGCAGACCTAGTTTGATTGTTTTTCCTGGCAAGGTGGCACTACATATGTTTGCAGGTTGATATGAACTGCTTCAGATACAACTGCAGCCCTTCGTCTTTCAAATGTGGGCTTACATTCGTTCTTTTTTTTTATTTATTTTTTTATTTTAAATGTGTACAAAAAACATAAGTGCACACAAATGTATGATTACATCAGTGATTTTCAGTCCTGGAGGGTCAAATGACAATGCTGTTTTTGCCATGTTCAAACAACTGTTCAAGAAATGATGTCTCTTTTATAACAAGCACACTTGTATACACACACTTGCACAATATATATATAATTTTGTAACTATATGTGTCATTTGGCAGTTCAGATTTTTATGGGGTGGGGGGATTGTCCCTCCCATCGACATCCCTGTGCACGCTTTGCACGCTGCCCAAGCGATATAATAATTAATATAATATATACAGAATTTGAATAAAACTTGTTTTTTTCCATGCATGACAAGCGGCCGCATACACGTTTCAATACATAGGCCCGTCCACATATAAATGCGGGATTCACTCTCAAAAATACCCTCATTAATTTCAGAAGCACCCTCTGTGATTTGATTCTGGAACTGGGCCTGGCCCAAACGCAGGATTTTGCTGCAAGGCAATTGTTATTTATTATTTGTTTTGGCTGCCATGCCAAACCATGCAGTATGCTTGCTTTTCTGTTAAAATTAACAGTGGTTTGTGAACGTAGGCACTTTAAGACAGGTCGTTGAAATGGGGGTGTGTCATTAATATTATTATTATTAGTGTTTATGTTGTTATTAATAATTGCTCAGACTTGCAGAAGAAAAAAATTTGACACGTCACTGACAATTCTACCAAATACAAAGTATTTATTCAATTTCCGTGTGTGTGTGTGTGAGAGAGAGAGAGAGAGAGAGAGAGAGAGAGAGAGAGAGAGAGAGAGAGAGAGAGAGAGAGAGAGAGAGATATTATGACTGGTGTTGTTTATTGTAAGTGTTTGTTGCCTTTTTGGACTCCTTTTTCTATTGGACCTACCCTTTTCGCCACCCTCTCTGGGCCAGCATCTTCTAACCTAGCCTTTTTAGGGGGCTTTCCTCTCAGGGTGGATGAGAGGATGCTTAAATGCTTTTCAACTTACATCTTTGAAAGAAAGATGCAATGATTAATGCATCCGTGGCCAGGATATAATTATAAAATATGAAATGATTTTAAAAGTCAACTATAACATCAACTATGCAATACACTTTAATTTATTTAGTGCTAATAAAATTATTAAGCCTATTTGGAGAGAGAGCCGTTTATAATGTGACAATATGTCAGCCATCGTGTGATAAGGAAAATATGACTAGACCTAGACTACTTGTTCTGAGCAGGTGTTGTCAGTGAACAGGCTGTAAAAATGTTGGCTAAGTTACAGACACTGACTCATGAAAAACTGATACTAATTATCTGGGAATCATTCTCTAACAGCAGTCAAGTTGTCATTGTTTGTGTCAAACAAGTTGTGAATTTTCTTAAATGTGAACATTAAAACAGGAGATAACTTAATTATTCTGTGCTCAAAGTGATGCTCGAAGCTCCAGTGCTTTCCTCTGTGAGTAAACTAAACTTTCGGAAGATGTTGTAGCAGAATCACGTGAACAATTCCAGGATATGCTTTTTTGTCATTGGTTGTTGCGTTAAATCTTACCCAGATACAATAGTGCTGTTTTCTGATTGGCTATTGTGAAGCCCCTTTCTTTTCTTTTTTTTTTGATTGGGCAGGCTCGACTAAGAACTCCAGGGGAGACGCGCTTGATTCCTGCCGGTTCCATAGTGAGAGCGGCACGGCCAGATAAATTATAAATATTTTTTCCGCGTGAGAAATACAATGTGTGGCGGGAGTGCGTGACAAAAGACCGACATGAGTGACTGTCACTCTCAATGCATGACACTTGAGAGCCCTGAAGTTGTGACGTTGTAAGGGGTGTGTTGATTTGAAACATGGTGAAAAAATGACACATATTCTGATTTCAAGTTAACCTGTTAGAGTCAGAAACGTAACATGGACTTAAAACAAAAGAATTAGGCTATATTGTGAAGAATAAACCCAAATAACTACATCTGGATTCACTTTTGTACATGGTATCAAAACTGAATATTTATTTTTGTTATGTAAAGTGAACCCTGAAAGGTGATTAACTTCACACTTGTTGTCCATAAGCTGTTCTGTACAGTATTCCTTCAAAATGATTAAAATACAGCATATAAAGTTAAAATAACTAGCAAACCCTTTCAATGCCATTCACTACAGTTATGCTTTCTGCACCTTTTCAAATTGACACTCCTTTTCCATTGTCGCAACTCTGGTATAATCTGGAATTCCAAGTTCCCTGCTTGTAAATACGACTTCACTTGGTCATTCATGTGCTCCACACTCCACACGAAGGGCACAATAATATAGACAATATAAAATAATATCATTTAATTACAATAACCTATATATGGTCTATATAGTGAGCCCAAAGCAAGTCTGTAGTGAATGGTGAAAGTGCACTTGAAGACAGCATAAACTCTGCAGGACAATTGTGCAGGAATAGATGCAGAATTTATTTTTATATCTGATCAGGATGCAAACAATGAATAGCTTATTAGAAAAATGACATATATATCTCATGTTTTATTGCCCTTTTAAAGCTGTGTTGAAAATATTTTAATGTTTGTTAGCCTGTTAATGTTTAGCATTTATTCATTTACCAGACACTTTAATCCAACGTGACTTGTGAATTGTTAGCTACAGAGGGACAGCAAGAGAAAAGGACCAAGACAAATTAAGATTCATGCCAGCAGACAGCAACTTTAATCTACTGTATCCCCATTCATTGCATTTTCTGAATATTCACAAAAAATATAGGTACATCTTTAGATGTAGCTTGAATATGCAGTGGTGTCTACTTATATCAAAACAAATAGAATTTGGTTCCTAAAAATTGATTTAAATTGCTTTGTACTTGATTTTTCTTTTAAACAGTGTAGCTGCGAGAGATATTACTGGTGGCAGTGTTTGTACCAGTCTAAATGAAAAGTCTTTAGTTTGAATCAGCTTCTCTGTGAGCTACAGAGATGGAATGTTTATAACGGATTGGCTGCTGAATGAGGAATTGCAGAACAATATTTGCATTAGAAATCCGCTAATGGAGTTATAGAGGGTTTTTATTAAAGCTGCAGTCCGGCGTTTTTTCTCTTTTTCGCCATCTCTGTTCGAAATCTGCAATTGCAGTCATTCGCGGAATTATCAACTTTACGTGAGTTGTATTGTTCTGGTTCTGACATTGCAGTAAATCGCGCTGATTAAATCTAACAATCGTTTATAAGTTATCATATCACGCAAAACTGGTGATTGTCGTTTGAACCTTTCTGGATCCGCCATCAAATTGATAAGTTTAATTATATCAAGTGCTGTGAGAAAAGGCTATAAATCTCCACCTCCAGCATCCTCACACACAATATAGCTTATACTAGCCGAGACTCCTTCTTTATGTGTACAGATGTGAAGTAATGACGCAAAGACATGCTCGAATCTCCCGCGGAAATCCACCAGTGCCACTGGAATTAAAAACATTATTACAAGCTTACTATCCTGTGAAATAATTAAAAAACGATATTTTAATACTTTGTATATCGCCAACAAAAAAAGATTAGTTTTGCTGGGATTTTTTTTAAACGGTGGATTTTAAATGAATTGATTCAAAGTATGTCCCATTCTTATGAGTTGTTTTTAGTTAATAACCAAGATTCAGAGGTCTATAGAGCTGGTCTATTGTGCACAAGTCACCTGTGCACACACACAAGTTCTGGTTCACTCACAAACAGACAAACTAACCAGGAATTCATGCTTTTTTCCTTTTCTTTTTATCTCATCATGTATAACGTAGGCTATATCTTGTACCTTAACTTATTTCATTTTACCAGAAAATAATTCGCCCAGAAATTGTTTCAACTATAGTTTTAATGGTTTGTATTATAGTTATTTGGACAAAATTGCACGCTAATCATAAAACATGATGGAGAAATTTAAAGCAGGGAGGCATAAAAGGAGCACTTTATTTCCTGCTGAATGATTGTGTGTTGATTTATGACAAGTTGATGTGGCTCCTGCTCCTTAGGGATGTGCATTATTTAGAAATACATCAAATGAAAACGATTTGCTAGTTCATTATTAGAAGAAATGCTCTGTTTGAAACTATTGAGGTCACCTTGTTGTCATTTTATGTACAATTCAAAACCTATTTTGAAAATGTCAAATGCAAGAAAAATGCATTTATACTCTGATGATCTCTATAATTTAACGCTGTTTTGGAGTTGGTGTTGTCAGAGCCCTAAGACCTGGTGGTGGCAGATCCAGTTCTCACGATTGGACAGAACTCTGCAGAGTTATTGTTAGGATTACTAGTGCCTCTCATTGACTCTAGTTGTCACTTGTATAGTTTGGGCTTATTGCGATGTCTCTGAAATCGATTTCATCTGCCTCTCTCCACTGCTGGTTTGTGTTCACGTGATCCACGAAGTGCACAGCCCTAGATGTGCACAAACCCACACATGTATACGCATTCACACAAAATCGATATATTTCATTTCAGAACTCTCTCTTATCTGTTCTTCTGTGCTTGGATTGGTAAAGAAGATTAACCGCGACTTTTTCAGCTCTGACTAAAATAACACTATTGAAAATGGTGTGGGGGGAAAATGAAAGTCCCTTATCTTGTACAATACAGATCAGCTGTCAATTTCACATAAAAACAATACATAACATCCATGATGAGCTTCTGAGTAACATTTGAGTAATGGAATAAGGCACTTCTTTTTTTAGAAAGAAAGATTTTAACGAAATGTCTGCATTCTCTAAATACATAATGTAAGTAGAATCCGTGGTGGTATAGACTATCAAAATATTAAAGGGTTAGTTCACCCAAAAATGAAAATTAAGTCATTAATTACTCACCCCCATGCTGTACCAACCCCGTAAGACCTTCGTTCGTCTTCGGAACACAAATGAAGATATTTTTGATTAAATGTGACAGCTGGATCACTCCTCCATAGGCTCCCTAAGGGAATGAATCCTGACGTCCAAAAAGTCAATGAAGAAAAAGTTTAAATATTCCATGTCACAACAGTGGCTCAACTATAAGTTTATCAAGCGACGAGAATACTTTTTGTGCGAAAAAACAAACAAAAATAACGACTTTATTCGACTATTCCTTTTCTTCCTTGTAGGCCTGAAACGAGACTTCAAGAGATTTCCACGACGCGCACGCGCGAGAACTTAACTGAAGTAGTTGAAGGAGATCGCAATTATCGCGCATGCGTCGTGGAAATCTCTTGAAGTCTCGTTTCAGGCCTACAAGGAAGAAAAGGAATAGTCGAATAAAGTCGTTATTTTTGTTTTATTTCTGCACAAAAAGTATTCTCGTCACTTGATAAACTTATAGTTGAGCCACTGTTGTGACATGGAATATTTAAACATTTTCTTTTCTTTAATGACTTTCTGGGCCGTCAAGTTTCATTCCCTTAGGGAGCCTATGGAGGAGTGATCCAGCTGTCACATTTAATCATAAATATCTTCATTTGTGTTCCGAAGACGAACGAAGGTCTTACGGGGTTGGTACAGCATGGGGGTGAGTAATTAATGACTTAATTTTCATTTTTGGGTGAACTAACCCTTTAATGAATGCCATTATTGATATTTTCAAATTGTGAACTGATAAAAATATTTTTTTCTCACAATTAACAGGAGATTTTGAAGTTTGATTGCAAATTTAATCATCAGCATCATGAAAAGGTCAGACCAGCTGTGTTGTATTTTGTGCTTTAGCACTGATCTTCATTATGACTTTTCATAATGTTTCTTTTTTTCATTAAGCGCTTTGATGCCTTTGCTCTGCAAACTGCCCCACATAATAAGATTTTGGTGTTCATTTAAAATCAATGGCAATGACTGGAAGGAGCTTTAGCGTTAGCCATTAACAGCGGCTAATGTGGCAAGGAGGATTTCTCACATTGTGACAGATTCTATTAAACCACTCTAAAAAGGTCAATCAGTTCAGAAACGTGTTTATAGATATTTCCCTGCAACATTTCTTGTATCCTGCTCTGTCTCTGTCTGGCTCTAAAGTTGTTTGGCTACTCGTCAGGTGTGGTCCAACATGTCTTTGTGTTCCCACAGAGCTGGAGGCGGCCATGGGAAATTTTGATCATGTTGAGCTAAAGCCGGTAACGGCTTAATCAGATCATCTCACTGTTGTGAAGAATTTGTTTACTGAAAAAGCTTTGGCTGCAACATGTTTCTATAATATACACTTTTTTTTTTTTTTTGAGTATTCAAATGGCAGAGAAGTCTGAATCGACCAAGATCACACACAACAACAATGTAAATCCAGAGTCCAGATAATAATTTTTAGCTCGAAAACTGCATCGCCTTCTCAACGTTCATCCCTCCTCTTTCAAACAAGGTTCGATAGATCAGAGTTAATTGACCTCCGAATTGAACTTTACAAGCGACACAAAATGTCAGCAGTACCTTTAAAATGCAAAATAATAATGATTATAATTAAAAAATCAATACTTGCCGTCTGTGTATTGACTCTATATTGGGATGAAAGAGTACACAGTGTTATACTATATTGATTAGCTTCCTCTCACTTTAGTTCAGAGCATTCAAATACCATCACATTGGCCAAATGAAGAAACAAGGAAGTTGCTAGACAACAAGTCAGTTATAAACCCAACCTTTATAAAAAGGTACATGGTAAACAATGTTTAACAATTTTTTTTTAATTTAATTTAAGATTACATGGAGATTAATAGATTGATAGACATTTCCAGGTGAATACTTTGGGAGATGTTGATATCCAGGAAACATGAGAACAATCTGTGGAGCAGCGTAATACAAATTTAGAATGTTAATGTGAGATTTGTTTTTGTACTTCCTATTACACAAGGCCTAAGGAATATAACATTTTATTTTATATAAAAACCTTCATAGTTGCAGACACTTTGTTTGAACAAATTGGCATCATCTTTTTAATAGCTTAATTGAAGGCTTAAGAATTTAATTTAAGTTTCAGTGAGTGATATTTACAGTGTGTTGCGTAGTGCTCTCTGCTTTGTGTATCTCACTAATGAATGTCTTTGAGAAGCTATTGTTCCTGTCTCTATCTCTCTCTCTCTTTCTTTCTCTCTCTTTACCTATGCTGAATGAACACACAAGCTAAGCCTATTGTTCAGTCTTGTAAATTAAGTTTTCCTGTCATTGTCCACTGGGGTGTTGGGGGAAGTTCAAAAAGCATTGAATTATTCCCGTTTTCTCTTAATAAATCATGGAGCATTGCTAAATTATGTATAGAACTTTTGCTTTGCACTCTTTTTTCATGCTTTGTCTCCCTTGTAAATTTGTGAGCACAAATGATATGATACTATGGAAGTCATTACGAAAATATCTGAAGGTATGTCAAAATTGGCCATCCCCATTAAACCAATTTGTATACTGTAAAGGAGGTCTGTCGTATGAGACTGTCTACATTAAACCATCATGTGTAGGTCATTCAGACACAACCTGCCAGTATGAAAAATTATATTAAACTGAGTAAGGGAGTACAGGACTGGCTTTTCCAGAGATTGTTGCTGTTCTGAAAAGGTGACATTTTAACACTTTCCCTCTCAAAAACAAAAATAACCAAACATGGCATTAACTCACTGTAAGGTTTAAAGAATCTAACCAGAATTCTGATAATTCTCTCATTTGTTGATCTCCAGGAGAATAATAACAATATTTCTGAGAATGGTTGCACTGTTACATTATTTAAATCATTTCATCATCCAAGCTTATTTTCCATTCCCTTCTCATTTCCTTTGCGTTTTACTTTTTTTTCCCTTCAATTGTTTTCTCACTAAATTAATGATTAATATCAAGTTCAACAGCCTCAAAGACATCAGTTCACAAAGAGATTAAAATCAGTCACATTAAAGCATTAAAAAAAGAAATGTGAAACAAATGGCTATATACATATGTATATTCATATCAGCTACGCTGACTGCTTTCACCTTTTCTGGAAAAATTATGACATTATTTTTATTTATATATTTTAAACATTAAAAGTAGATCATTAAATGCCTGTTGACTCAAAATTTGTAATGATATCCCACTAATTTGCACCACACTACAGTCATGCTGGAAGCTTGTCAATCTTTAGTCAGAGGTTTATTCATGCTCACAGTCTGTGTGCTAGGGCTTAAAATTCACTTGGCAATGAACAAACATTCCAGTCACTCTCTCCTACAGAAAAAAAGGGAGATCTTTCTTCATTTGTAAGTTTTCTCATATTTTCTCATTGTTTCATCACACCCTTGATCTTTCATTAACTTTAATGATGGAGACAAGATGAAGGAAATTAGTTTATTCTGGTTTGTATGCTGTCGGCATGCGTTAGCTCGGTGAAAGGAAAACAGACTGGCCGCCATATTCCAAAAATCATTTGGCAACTTCCCCCATACAAGCTCGGGAGTGATTTATTTTCAAGGATCCTTTCATAAAAATGGCAAAACAAAACAGCCAAGCAGAGATGAATCAGCATAGCTGAAAGGTCAGAACTCATCAGAAAATAATTTAGTCTCATTTCATCATCACTGGGGAGCAAAGAACCAAACTCAAAAAGGATCATTTGTGCTAATATAATGTTTGTATCGTACAAAGCATCTAAATGGTGTCTGCAGAGCTTTTTTAAGCATGGAAGCTGTTTTGTTGAAGAGCATTTAATAAACAGCCACTAAACCTTGTTGAAAACACACATTTATTTTACTGTGCTGTTTGACCAGCATTCAGCTTTGTTTTGTTTAACTGTGGTCTACAAGACAAACCAGCACCAAACCAAGTCTAATATTAGCATCAGCTTACATAAACATATAAAGAGGTACGCAACCATTCAGAATTTTGGGTTCAGTTAGACTGGTGTAATTCAGCTCTGCCATCATAGTAATAAATGACAGTTGAAAATACATTAAAATAGATAAGTTATTTTACTGTCACAACATTACTGTAGATCCTCATGCTCACTAAGGTTGCATTTTTTTTTATTAAATACAAAGTATAGCTGTAATTTCAAAAACATAAAAAAATCGAACCAACCCCAAACTTTTGAATGGGAGAGTACTTAAAATATTTGATTTCAGTATTAGCATTGTGTCTATTAAAGGGATAGTTCACCCAAAAATGAAAATTAGCCCATGATTTACTCTCCCTCAACTCAGACGAATACAATCGTAGTTATATATATAAAAAAATGTCCTGGCTCTTCCAAGCTTTATAATGGCAGCGAATGTCCGTTTTTGTTTTGAAGTCCATAAAAGTGCATCTATCCATCATAAAAGAGCTCTTTAGGCGTAAGTAGACTGCCTATGGCCATTTGGCTAGGAGCTATAGTTTTACTTTGTAACGTGTTAAATATGGATATTTTTCCATTGCTTCGCTTCAGAAGGCCTTTATTAACCCCCCGGAGCCGTGTGTAGCACTTTTATGATGGATAGATGCACTTTTGTGGACTTCAGAATAGAGACCTGCGCTCCCACGGGAATACCGCAGGACCCAACGTAACAGAGTGCGGCGCGGGACTAGATTTGATGACCGAGTGCAGGCGGTAATGCACTCGGTAATGCACGGTAATAAAACGATTTGCGGGACTCCCGCAAAATAGAAAATATCAATCAATAAATTGTTATTCATCTGTTGCACAAAAGCAACAAGAACAACTAAAACAAAATAGAAAGGATTTACAGGCCAAAATTTCTATTTATAACATGTTTGCAGCGTTGAACAATGTAGACAATCACAGACCAATGTGTTGATTTCTTGAACGCAATAATAATGGCCAATCAGAAGCATTTAAGATAAGACTCTCCTCACCGCTCAAAATTGACTTTTTGTTCAGTGCTGAATTCTGCATGCTGGCAAATCCTCTGATTATAACAAACAAAGTGTATATATTATGATTTATTGTGCAGTCAGCTTCATTGAAAATAACTGAGATTTGTGAAATCGCGATGAACTGAGATGTCAGCTTTTTAAGAATTATTAAGGGAGCACACTTTGCGCGCATTCAGTCATGCCAATGCACGCAGTAGCCTGCTTGCTTTTCTGTTAAATTAACAGTGGTTTGTGAATGTTAATGCTTTAATAACAAATACTTTATCGGGAGCATTTATGCCGATGTGTAGGAGATGGCGACACGTAGGCTAACTTGAAAGTATTTCATGCAGGTACAGAAAAAAATCTATTTATACTTTTTTTGCGGGTGGGAGCGGGACAAAACATGAATGTTGCGGGCGGGAGCAGAAGAAGGTAACATACATTTTTGCGGGAGCGGGACAGAAAAATCCGTTCCGCGCAGGTCTCTACCTCAGAACAGACACGGCCATTCACTGCCATTATAAAGCTTGGAAGAGCCAGGATATTTTTTTTGTATAACTCCGATTGTAATCGTCTGAAAGAAGAAAGTCATATACACCTAGGATGACTTGAGGGTGAGTAAATCATGGGCTAATTTTCATTTTTGGGTGAACTATCCCTTTAAGGAATGTCTGACCAATTTCACTGTATATGTGTGTTTGTATGTGTATATTTACAGACGTTTACAGGAAACAGTGACACGGACACAGTGGTCCAACACAAACTCCCTCACTCAATCAGAACTCGATATATGCGTCTTCTGCCTCTTGAGGGAAGCCCCAGAGGAGGAATGGGTTTACGGCTAGAGGTCTATGGCTGCACATACAGTGAGTGATACCTTACATGAACTGATCTTTTGAAATATTTTTTTTTAACTGAACTAATGATCAATGACCTGCGCTATTCCATACCCCTAAAACTGACCATCACACAAACCTTTCTGCATGTTTAGATTTCATTAAGCCATTGTTTTGTATGTTTATTTAGCCCTTGTCCTATTGAAGTCGTTATGAAACGGAAATTGCTTTTCCTTCCCTGTTGTGACATATATCCAAGTGAAACAGCTTCTCAAACAAGAAAGACGTTTTGGACGGGACTTGATTTTGTCCCTTGAGAATTGATTGGACCGTTGAATGTTTGTGGTTTGGTTTTGCTGCGATTTCATGTGAGTGACAGGTTGTCCCACCCTTAATTTAAAAAAAATAGATAAATCATTTATAATAAATATTCCATAAAAACCAAGGATTGTCTATTTTGATTTCATGGTCACTTAAAGCGTTGTTAATGAAGGTACTTTATTATCCTTTCCACAATGTAGGTAAAACCTGACACACACACACATACACGCACGCACGCACACACACACACACACACACACACACACACATTTGCATTAGTTTCTGTTTTTGCATATTTTATACCATACCTAATATCTGAAGTTCAACTGCATTCAAACATTCAACTCAGCTTAATTTTCAAATCAACAGGAAGTGCAAGAGCAAACAGATCTTGGAAGGTCAGAGAAAGTTCAGGGAGCGAGGGTGTTCTGAGGGTGTTTTCACATTCTCTTTGATCTCCTTTTGCTGTTTTCCTCAGAGTCCGACGTGGCAGACTTCGACGGTCGCAGTGCCTTACTCTACCGGTTCAACCAGAAGTCCACCAGCACTGTGAAAGACGTGATATCCCTGAGATTCCGGAGCCATCAGGCAGAAGGGGTTCTGGTTCACGGAGAGGGACAGAGAGGAGATTTCCTCACTCTGGAGCTTCAGAGAGGAAAACTCATTTTGCATCTCAATTTGGGTGAGTGGAAGAGAAGGGCAGGGCACAAGATAAACGAGAATAAGAAAGGTGTGGGTTTTTCCCCCCCAAAGGAATAGGAAATTGCTAAAGAATCTCATCCCGTATTATTCAGGATGACCTTCTATCCTTTTATTCTCACTCAAGTGTATCTTGATGGATCAGAGAGTGAAATTAGAGAAAAGTACCTGAGAATTTGCTACCTAGTACCTAACGAATTTGGATGGATGGATGGATTAATGGATGGATGGATCGACAGTTTGGTGGAGTTTTAATGAAGTGCCTGGCTGAATTCTTTGTTTTAAGGTAGCGTTGTCGAAAGTACCGACTTCGATACCAAGTCAGTACTGAAATTTAAAAAATGCGATGATACCAGCATTTCCCTCTAGCATTTTGAGTGCTGTTGAACAGATTCTTAAACGCCTCTGATTGACCATTGTGTTCACACGCTCAACATGTATGTCTCTGATTGGCCATTATGTTCACTCGCTCAACATATGTCTCTGATAGGCCATTGTGTTCAGGCACTCAACATATATGTCTGCGATTGGCAACAATGATCAACGCTTCTTTGATCTTTGGTGCGCTTCACTGAGCGCTTACACACATACACACGGGATTTGAAAGCAGGCGTCTATCAGCGTATATATTAGGGATCCGCTGATAGGTGCCTGCTTTCAAACGCTACCGTGTGTGTCTTTGTAAGCACTCGGTGAAGAGCGTCAAAGACGTCTATTTACAACATGTTTTAGAATCGTTGATTATTGTAGCCAATCACAGACATACATGTTGAACGCGTAAACACAATGTCCAATCAGAGACATATGTTGAGCGCTGGAACACTCAGAGGTGTCCAATCAGAGGTGTTTAAGAATCCATTCAACAGTGCTAAAAATGCTAGAGGGAAATGCTGGTATCGTCACATTTTTTTTATTTCAGTACCGACTTGGTACCGAAGTCAGTACTTTTGACAGTACTTTAAGGGTGTGTTCACACTTGGCAGGTTTTGTATAAAACTCTGGTGCGATTGCTCTGTTAGTGCAGTTCATTTGAATAAATGTAAACACTGCCATTAGAAGGTGCGTAATAAACAAGCAGACTGAGATACCTGGAAAAATACCATTGTATGTGCGCACATACAACGAGTGCATTTAGCCCAGAACACAGCATTGTTTTGGGTGTTTGATTATGTTTCATTGCAAAATATGCATCATAAAAGCTCATTTTTTTTAGGTCCGGTGATAAAAATGACAGTGTGAACACTACACGAACGAGGACTAAATGTATAAGTTTCTATTTTGGTCCAGAAAAAAGAACCTAGAGAACCGAACTACAAGTGTGAACACACCTTTAGGTTCTAAAGTCTATGTTCCTAGTCTCTCTTCCGCTGTCTCTGTACAGACGATGCCAAGCCTCAGTCTAGCGGTCGCTCATCTTCTGTCACAGTAGGAAGCCTGCTGGATGACCACCACTGGCACTCTGTTCAAATTGAGCGATTTAACAAACATGTCAACTTCACCGTGGATGGACACACGCAACACTTCCGCAGTCCAGGACAAGAGGACACACTGGAGATAGACTATGAGGTGTGATCTGAGTGTAAATTATTATAAATCTGAATTATTTTCATTTAGTAAATTATTATGTGTAATTTGTTTAGCCAATACTGAAAATATGACTAAATGCTATCCCTAATACACCGCAAACTGACACAAATAAATTTTAACAAATGTATTCTTTTTATAACAAAAAGAAGAAAAGAATAAGGTCTATTACTGTGACATGCATAAAGATATCCTACTCCCTTGTTATCTGAAACCACATTTCAAAACATTTTATTCAATCACTGTCACTGCAAACTAATGAAAGCCTGAAACAAAGTACCATAGAGAACAAAGTCAGTGATTCCAGGAATCTCAGCACAGGTAAAGATGTAAACCAAACAAACAAACACAGCCCCTTTAAAATACACTCTAGCAAGGTTAGATGTTGTGGGAAGAAGTAGGTGGGAACTGGCGAACATTCAAAAACTTTAATAAACGTAAAATAAACAAATACAAAATGAAAGTAAAGACACCAGCCCGTCACGGACGACTGCTGTCACATATAACAAAACACAACATTAATCCAGGCCTGTCCTCTCTCGATCTCCACTGTCGTCACTCCTCCTTTATGCTTCCGCTCCTCCGTGAGAGATACGAGACCGGTGCGTCGTGCAGGTGTCACTCATTATCAATCACGCCACCAGCCTCGCGCCGTTCTCTCACGGCCCTCTGCCTCATCTTGCTCGCCACATACACTATTGTTCAAAAGTAAATGATTTACTTGTTTATTTACTCATTTATTTAATCATTTACTTGATTTTATCACTGGAAATGACATCTAAATTGCTGTCCATAATTTTGCGAGAAATTGTTGATAAAGAAAATTTGCACACAATATTGGAAATATTTCCGTTTTAAACCATGAACCATGAGCCAGTGGATATCACACAAGCAATGTGCAAACTTTGCTCTAGAGTTATGGTGGTGAAGAAGTCTCAAACCACAGTCAATTATTCACTTAATATTTCTCTTGTGGCCCATAAGTAGTGAAAAAATGAGAAGAGAAGTGTTTCATGTTTCATGTTTTTGAAATGAGTAAGCTAATCTAGTTCATCTTATATTTTCCTCACAGCGCGTTGGTTATGAGGTGATGCGCAATAAAATTATTGCTGGTCAAATGAATTTTAATATTAATGTAATAATAAAAGTAGTAGTACAAATAATAATAGCCTAATTTAATACATTAATTGGAAATGTCAAATCCTCTTGATAAGGCCGACAGCTGATGCTTTTGACAATATCACTGGCTATCGTCAATACACGGTATCATCATCTATCGGCGCAACCTTTTCCTAATAATACTTTCATCTTTATTTTTGTTTCTGTCCTTTTCCACCTTTTCTTTTCTTCAACCTCCACCATATCTTCCATTCCTCCATTTATTATTTTGTGTGTATCCGTGATTATTTCAAACATGAGAGCACACACCCCAATCCCCCCCCCCCCCCTTTTTGTATTTTTTACTCATTCTCGCTTAAATGATTAATGGGTTCAATATTGAATGAAAATTGATAACATTCATTATAGATTAACCTCGTTACAAACAGCTAAAATATTTACCACTTTCCTTTTCTCTCTATTTGATCTTTTCTTTGTTCATTTAAAGAGCTTCCAATGTTAACAAGGGAAGCAAAGTATAGAATGTTTCTGGTATATAAAAGGCCTATATTTATTCTATATAAAATTCTTATAAAATTGCCCTCAGAAGTATTATCTGCTATACAAACTGTCTTGTTACTGATCTCTGGGATATGTGGTTGTTTTGTGTGTTTGTGTGTATGTGTGTGTGTTTCTATGTGTTTGTCTGTCCTTATTCAAGCTCAGTTTCGGAGGAATCCCTTTGCCTGGCAAGCCTGGGACGTTTCTCCATGAAAATTTCCATGGCTGCATAGAGAACTTAAACTACAATGGTGTCAATGTCATCGACATGGCAAAGAGACGGAAGCCACAGATCTATACCGTGGTAAGTTTGAACTTTTACAAGTGCTAGTGTTACTGTAAATACCGCTTTTTAATATGCCTATATTGTGAGAAACAATGACACCTTAGCCAGTTAGTTTTTTTTTGAAGACCATCAAATCCCACTCTTTGTGAAGGTTGTGAAATCTTGCTGTTCACAAGGCAATGTGAGACTTCAAAAGCATAGATTTGTTGATGTGTTTTTTTTTTTTTTTTGTATTGTGTCATGAATAACTTTATTCACACAAAAGGCATTTATATCCAATACAATTTGCAACAGTGTCACTTGGTAAATCACAGTAGCTCTGTGTGTTCTTCTAAAGTGTGCTTTTGCAATTGTGTGAAGTTTTGTGCATCACACCATAAAAGAGCTCTCTTTCCCTAATTAAGAGGCTGTGATGTCTTTCCTCTTGTCCATTTCTCTCTCGCTCTCTCCTGGTGGTCTAATACACTTATCACAGACAGGAAAAAAAGAGCACTGATCTTCATTCTTTCTTACCCTCCCTCTTGTCATTTTAAGACAACGATTTTACAAGCTTATTGCAATACATTCCAAAGTCCAAAAGTTCACTGACTGAATGATGTCCATGCAGTGCTATAGCTATTTTTTTATACATTAAACTGTTGTAGTACAATATAATTTAGGGCTTCAGGATTCCCTTAATATTATAATCATGATTATTAATTCTGATTAACAGGCTGTAGATTAAAATTAAGCAACTGCATGACATATTGTTTATATAGGTTACACTTTCAAAACGATTTGAGAACTTCACATTGGTCCTCAAAACAAAAGTTAAATTAAACATGGCTTCCATGCTCATGTTGTAAATAGGAAACCTAAATGTTTCATCATTAAAGTGTTGAGAGGTATTGATTTACAGCAGATTTTTTTAACTGAGGTCTCCTTTGGGTTTTTTAAGCTCCATTGGGTCCTTAAAGTCTTAAATTAGGTTTGATCAAATTTAAGGTCATAAAAAAAAATGATATCTTAAATAGTACAACACAAATCTTAATGATCATTTTAAAAGGTCTTAAATTTGGAGGAAAAGCGTTAATCACTATACGGTTTAATGTGATTATTAAACTTTAAACTTAAACTTTTATCTAGATATTAATGGTATTTTTGTTACACAACACAATGTAAGCATACAGTATATGGCTTTTTTTTTTTTTTCAGTGTAAACTATTGGGGCTGCCCCATCGCAGGAAGAAAAGACTAACACCACTATTCATAATGTTCCATATATAGATAGACTATTGGCACAATCATCTGATTATTGCCTTACTTTCTTTCTTTTTTTTCATAATACCTCTAATTCAAATGTTTTGATAAGTTACATTATGGGACCCCGAGGGGTCCGCAGACCCCAGTTTGAGAGATGCTGAACTATAGAGTTTTAAGCTGTTTGCTAAGATGGAAGAAACTGCCAGCACACATTGCTATTGCTTCAATAATTCACTTGCTATGTGCCCACGCCCAACATCAGTATGATTTAGTATGACTCCTTGTTTCCATCTTTTCATTGTCCTTTCCTTTTTAATTCTGCTCTCCACATATTCATCTCTTCTTTCTTTTTCATATTTTCTTCTTCTGCCTCTCTTCCTTACAAAGGGAAATGTGACATTCTCCTGCTCTGAGTCTTCGTCAGTCGCTGTGACGTTTCTCAGTTCCACAGGCAGCTTCCTGGCGCTCCCCGCAAATTATTTTACAGAGGGTCTCTCTGTACGCCTTCAGTTCCGCACGTGGAATCAGGAAGGGCTGCTGTTCTCAGTCCCTCTCTCTCATGATCCGGACCCCATAAACCTACTTCTGCAGCTCAGCCAGGCCCGGCTGCTCCTCTGTATCTCTGCAGGGCCACAAAACTCTGCTCAGGTTTTCAGTGGTAAGATATGTAGGAGCAATAGCATTTAACGTGTTAATACATTTTTAAGAGATTGTATACTGATTAAGTGTCGATGTAGATGATCACGTGATTCATTTATCACTGCTTTCATTCTGAGGCTGGGCAGACTGCCTTTTTATGCCTGTACTGTTTGTGTTTCAGGTGAGAATTTGAGTGATGGACAGTGGCATTCCATAGCCGTCGAGGTCAAGGATCAAAAAGTGTCTTTAACAGTCAACAATCAGAAGCCTGTCTCCATGGAAATCATTGGCCTTAGCCAGAACGTGCAAAAAACAACCATCTACGTTGGAGGTATAGCATTAGAAATGGAAATAGCTAGTTTATCCTGATTCTTGGAAAGAGTTACTGGCTCTATTCAAATTCAGGGATAATAACTTATTTTGATCTCCTTTCTGAACTAGCCTGATGGCTGCGGGCAAAAAGCAGTTTTTACCCGAAACGTTATCCTGAATGCAAAGAACAATTTTCTTCTGCATTTTTAACTCTAACCTCCATCAACTGAACGTTCCTCATATTCCTGAATGAAATGCAGGTTTGGCAAGCTGAGAGCATTCTTAGGGTCCATTCATTTCACTAGCACAGCTGTTATTCCCAAACCTCCTTCTTTTTTCTTGGAGTTTTTTTTTCTTTTTTCTTTTTAGTTCATTCATGCAGCTCTAACCACATTCAATTACTGTTGAGGATAAATGCATTTTCTTTAATGCTGTTATTGAAATCTCTGACTCAAACTTTCAATGTCTTAACTAAGACCTCTAAATCTCTCATTTTGCTGACTTCTGAGACAATGCAGTCCTGCTGAGATTGTATAAGCTGCTTTGCAGAGATTTGTCTTTGTGCAACTTGGTATTAGTTGTGGATGTTGTTTTTGATTTAAAAGACAGTAAGTTGGAATTTTCCATTATTTTAGGCTGCCCTTTATTCCAGAGCAATTTCATCTGTGAGAACCCCAGCAGAGGATTTCAGGGCTGCTTTCGTCTCCTGTTCATCAACAACCATCCGGTCAACTTCCTTCAGATTCAGCAGGAAAGCCTGAGCAACTTTAGCCAGCTTAGCTTTGATGTTTGCAACATACAAGACAAGTCAGTTTTCCCCATTGATTTCTTGCTCACACAGTTTTCTTACTACTTTTATCTGAATCATTATGCATGACTTAAAAAAAATTAGTGATCAGCTATATAATTTGGCTCATAACCAGGCCCAGATAAAATTGGCAGAATTTATTTGCCTTTTCTATGCTAGTTTTGGAGGAAAATCCGTTAATGGAATAGAATTAACAGTTAATTAAATGGGTTAAACAAAGCTCGGAGTGATACACTCTCTTTTTTAGCTTGAAGGATAACCAAATAAGTCAAAATATTCAAAAATAAAACATGCAAGTAGCAGGGAATGTGTAGAACTTTGTGAATGATGGCCATTCCAATTCTATGGAAATATTTTCTGAAGCAGATTCAATGTAGCCTGGACTCCTACCAGACTCTCGTACACCTTTCATTTGTACAGAGAGTCTGGCCACTCTCCATTGACAAGAATTAACTTCCTTGAAGGCGGGTATTCTGTTGAAGTTTAAAACTATTGGATCTGCCCAGAGTCACTCTGGATCTGCCATAACCAATCGCTAACATTTGGTCGTGACGTATGTCTACAACTCAAACTTGCGCACCTCAACGTCATCGTTCTCAGCCACTCCCTCTGTTTGCTGATTGGACCGGTCAAAAATTTATCGGAAAAAAACCAAGAATATACAGCAAACCCAGACGTAGTACTGAAGGAAAATGAAAATTGAGTGGAAGTAAGTTGGAGGGCGGAGCCAGGCTAGATTCAATGTGGGCCAACTCATAACCTATAAGCATAGAATAATATTTAATAATAGTATTATTTGTAATAATATTACATTCAATAATAATAAAAAAGTTGGGTATGAGTACGGTGGCCGAGAAAGCTCAACGCGCTGCAGATAAAAGAAAACACATGCAAATAAAAGAAAACGCATGCAAATAGAAAAAAACGTGTGCAAATAGAAAAAAAAACGCATTCAAATAGAAAAAACACCGGCAAATTAAGAAAACATCTTCATCAGTTTCACAACACACGTGTTCCAAATGCTCACAACACCACCCAAATTCAGAAACGCGCTGCAAAAGCTCACAACACAAATACAGAAACGCACTGCAAATAACACAGACCACAACGGAAATGTTTCCAGGGGAACCAAATAAGTGACGAACCTGGCTGGGACGTGCTGGTGCTTACAGCTAAAACTTCTACTTTATTTATTTATTTATTTTGCAAAACATACAGAGATTACATTTTTTATGACATACAACTTGTATACAATATACAAAATGTATTAACAGATGTATTAACAATATGTTCAATGTCATCAGATTACAAACGAGAAAAGAACAATGAGCTGAAAACTAAAATATATAAATAAAAAAGATAGATAAGAAGAAGAACATGAAGGAAAAATATTTATCTTTTTTGTTACACTGTACAAATTGTTTCATGTTATGTTTAAATTTTCATAAAGAAAAGTTTCATAAGAAATGTAAGGTAATGTAGGGTCCAAAGTTTTAAAGTTGAGACACACAGATATATACACGCATATTTTAAAAGCTTTTTTGTAAATTAAAATTTATTTGCAACCGTTATGTTAACAGCATTATATTTCTGTGGTAAGAACAGCTCTTCAGCTGATGGACACCCCGTGCTGCGTTGTCATGGGGACATCCCAGGTGAAAATAATGAGGAATTACGTAGTCTTTCGTTGCTCCTTCATCAAGTGCGTTCCACGCGGCTACATACCAGCACACTAGCCCTGCTCACTCCAAAGTCCCACTTTAAGGGCTCTGCAATCTGCCCTTCGAAGGGAGTAGGCAAAGGGAAGCTCACGAGCAATAAGCACGTCCCAGCCGGGTTCGTCACTTATTTGGTTCCCCTGGAAACATTTCCGTTGTGGTCTGTGTTATTTGCAGCGCGTTTCTGTATTTGGTATTGTTGTGAACTTTTGCAGCGCGTTTCTGTATTTGGAGCACACATGTTGTGAAAATGATGATGATGTTTTTTATTCATTTGCAGGTGTTTTTTTTTTCTATTTGCATGTGTTTTTTTTTTTATTTGCACGCGTTTTTTTTCTATTTGCACGTGTTTTTTTCTATTTGCACGTGTTTTTTTCTATTTGCATGTGTTTGCTTCAGTTGCAGCGGGTTGAGCTCTCTCGGCCACCGTATATGAGAAATAAAAATGGTTATTATTACCAAAACTAAAAATCTAAAAAAAATTATCATTTCAAATGAACGTGTTCATCCCAACAGGTGTTTGCCCAATCTGTGTGAACACGGTGGTCAATGCATCCAGTCATGGGACCAGTTTTACTGTGACTGTTCTGGAACAGGATACACAGGAGCCACCTGCCACAACTGTGAGTTATGCAAAGTCCCAAAACAGCCTATGCCTGTTTGATTACTCAGATGTGAGTTTAATATCGCTGTTTTGCAGCACATTACTGAATAATGAATAATGTATGTACTTGGGTTTATTTCAGATATCACAGATGCATTGTCAGAATTATAACTTTTTATTATTAAAAAATATGAATTATAAAAACATGAACTATGAACAAACACAAAAAGTGTTCAAAAGTTTTCAAGAGTGGTAGGTAACTGTCATCTACAGGTGCCACTATTGTGTGGAAGAAAGTAGCCTAAATTAACTTCGACTTCAGTTAAATTGGTATTAAATTTCAGTTAAGTTGGTGAGGTCCAACTTTTCCCATATTTTAATTTTATTGTTCTAATAAACTATTTGTAAATGATACTTATTTGAATAGGCCAATGTTGCCTGCCCTTTATCTTTAAATCATTAACATTAATTATAGCATGCATAATGCATCACTTGACAGCTGCAAGTGTAACAGTGATTTGAAACTATGCACTCACCAATTTATCCATTTAATTTTGGCATCTGTGTCTATGATAGTATTGTGAGTAAGCTGTAATTGTTTTCACCAGATATATTTATACGCTTCCTTGCAGTAATCAAATTTGTTCAGCAAATTTTGTAATCATATTGAACATCAATATGTTCTAATCTGCCGCCACATGAACGGTTTCATCATACGCTCATGACTGTACATGTTCTCTGGAGGAGAGAGAGGTATGGCAATGCCATCTGTTAGACTTATTGCATTAAAAGACAAAGAAATGCGATTTACCATCAGCAAAATAACACGTGCAACAAATTAGTTCTCTCTGCCGCACAGAGGACTTCTCTGTCGTGACAAACAGGTCCCAAGAAAACAGTAATTACCTCCGTTTGCTAAATTAACTGTTTACAATGTCATGATTATGGAAGTTAATTTAATATAAATGAAAGAAGACTTGTTTGCACATGACACACTGTTTTTATTTTATTTTATTTGTGATTTAACAGGTACCGGCTGTTTTTGGCCAGGCAGAGTGTTCTGTTTAAATGATGCTGCTGATTAACAAAAGTTGACAAATGTTTTTTTCTTATGATTACACCTTAAACTTTAAGGCAAAAAAATACAATGTTCTTGATCTCACTTTAGTGGGGTTTTTTTTACCTCCCACAGGCTCAGTATCTCTGTGCCAAGCATGCTAATGTGCCAAAATGCAAGCATTCTGTAATCAAACACAACATAAACACAACAGCAGCAGATTTATTTCCATCATTTCTATGATTCATCATTTTCAGCAATATATGAGCGATCCTGTGAGGCCTTCAGGAAAACAGGAAGCCAGTCGAGTGTGTTTACAATCGACCTTGATGGGAGTGGACCTCTAGAGCACACTCAAGTTAACTGCACCATGGCAGGTGACTGATCTAATTATGCATACCCAGCTTTGCACATTTCTAGACGTATTATACACTGATTTTCATCACGTTTAACATTATTCAATGATGAAGCTCAAACCTCAGCACTTCTCATTTACAAACCTTATTCAGTGCAAGGGCAGGTGTGACCTCAGCATGTGTGGGGGACTGCCTGGAGAAATCACACATCTCATTAAGTGAGTTCAGCATCTCATGCGGCTGTCTAGTTCAGCAGGTTGGATTAGGGTTGGCCAACCTTCCTCCCATGGAGCCTCCGGTGAGGCAGATTTTTTGCTCAAGCACCACACAAACATCCCTGATTCAGCTAGACTGGATCCAACGAAGCAGTTGATGAGTGTTTCCAAGACATCTAGATGGTGTGATGTTGCTGTAATTCGTACCTATTGATAGCGTTGTTTATTTCCAGTGATATATGACGGATTATAACTTTTCCATAATTTCTTCATCATTTTAGCAATTACTCCTGCTGCACACTGCGCGCGATAGCTGTGAGAAATGCAGTTTTTTGCATTGAAATACAGAGTGCAGACGGGCTGCAAAAGGGAATGAATTTGACCCTATGGGCCAGATTTACTAACAGCTTGTGCCAGTGCAAACCCTCTTTTGGCGTTGAAAAAAGAAGACACTAAAGACACGCTGTGGAAAAATTGGCAATGAAAAGGTGTGGGCACAACAGTTATTTTTGTAGCTGACCTTATTGGATATGCATTTGTTGGAGTTTCCCTTTCAGGCATAGAATAAAGTATTTAAATAAATCACGCAACGTGATTTTGCTATGGTTTGTGGTAGTCAATTTACCATTATTTAATACCAAAAGGGCATGTCTTAGCTCATTTTGCGCAAGACATCGCTGCATTTATTCTTTAATTTGCGCATTGTCAGTAGATTACCCGCAGAACTTTCCACTCCCATCTTCTCTTTTATGGGAATGCAGCGTCATGCTTATTTGCCCTGTTTAGTAGATCTGGCCCTGTATGTGCTGTTTTTGTAGTAACATTACACTGTAAAAAATATTACAGGGTGGCATAGGCTACTTATAACCATTATGTTTTAATAAATTATATAATGTTAATGTACCAAACTACTTGAACCAAAATCTGCTTTTTACCTTAAAATGTACTGAAAACCACCATAATAATACAGTTGACATTAGAAAATCACATAATAAATTCCATAAAACATGGCCAATGCTCATATAATGCTCCGTGCACAGGGCCATACACAAAAAAAAACTACATATATTACTATACAAAAATGTAACATAAAACAAAAATGAGAGGATTCAAAACTATTTAAATAAAATATAAGCATATTTGATGTTACACAGGGACTTCTGGGAATGCCCTTTTACCCATTTTAATTGCAAAGTTTATGGTAATTCATAGTTTTTTCTTACAAAAAAAAACATAAATTTGGCTATATTTTACAGTAAATTGACATATTATATGATGTTAATATGATGTCCAGGGTATATGTACAGTCTTTAAGTAAAGTATATGTATAGTTAGATGTATTATTGTTATTGTATACTTTATTGTCCCCTTAGGGAAATTTGTCTTGGGCACAGTGTATTGCATTTCCAGAATAAAAATAAGAATTAAAAAGAAAAAACAAATACAATAAAAATAAATTCTAAATCAATCACAGAATAGATCAATTTAAATAATAATTATAATATAGAGCAATAGATAATGTTAAATAATCAGTCCAAACCAGAGACAATCATAGGCCTTTGTCCTTGCCATTCAAAAGTCCAATAGAAACGGGAACAAAAGAGTTTTTAAACCGGTTCAATCGACAATCAATAATATGTGTAGTTGGTATTTGTATATAAATAGTTTGATTATATATAATATATTTATAGTTGGACTGCTTCTTTCAGTAGGTTAGCTATGTGCAGGTTTATATGTTATTCTACTGTTTTAATGTTTATATTTGTTTAAATATGTCGCAACGTGGTCCTGCGAGGCATTACGTTTCGTTACACTGTATGTCTCCACATATAAAGAGAATGACAATAAAGCTCACTTGACTTGACTAAGCCCATACTGTATATGGTAAGGTAACCAATTGACAGGTTTTTACTGTAGGGTTTTTACAGGATACAATATATAGCAATATATAGAAAATAGGGGGGGGGGGGGGGGGGGTACTACCTCTCCAAGACATGTGGGGGCAAGCAGATGTATCCTCTGCCACCAGGAACAATGTGTTTTCTCACGTCTCCTGTCAGGTTTCATCACCAATTTCACCGACCTTGGTTTTTGGCCTCTGACATTACTCTCTGCTGCATCAGATGCTGGGCTGATTTGTCTCTGAGATAAGACTGTAATGCATTATATCATCACGCAGGGAAATTCAAGCCCCATTATGTCAGCAGCAGGGAGGAGTGCAGGTAAAGAAAGAAAAAAATCAAGAAGCATTTCTGCCTGCAGAGACTGGCAGCACATACTAGCTGAGACTGATAGCTTCATTTTTCTTAGTTTCATAGGCAGCAGGTTTTGGCTCTGATGTTATTGGAGCTGCAAGCCGAGCTGAGAAAAGTAAGCCCTGGGAAGCTGTCATACGCTGTGACCACCTGCTGCATATTGGCACAGCTAAGCTGGCTTTACTTTACCAAGTCAGCTTTCATTGAGCATTATTCAGATTGCAAAGTTAGCTTTGTCACGCTAAATGCATTAAAAGATCTGGAGACCCAATACAAATAGACCTTTTCTCTCAAGCGACGCCAACAAGCACTGGCAAGGAAATCGTTTGAAACTGACCCCAATTACAGGAGCTATTAGCCATGCTAATTCTGCAAGACACCACAAACCGGCACCTTTAGACATCACACGTAGCAATTTCAATGTGCATAGTGAAAGGTGCTAGTGTAGACTACCACACTCATCATTTCACACCCTCCTGAATGAGTGACCTTCTGTTCTCTGCTTAATATTCATCAGGTATTTGCATACGACTCCATCACTCCGTTAATCTCTCATTTTCATTCACAAGCACATACGGTCGATTGAGTGCAGGCTTGAGAGGGTTGATACACGTTCGGAGTCAATGGGGATTTCAGTCTTTACTAGTTTTTCAAGTGTGCTGTTTCTTTGTGTGTGTGTGTGTGTGTGTGTGTGTGTTTCTTGCACAGAAGATAAAGTTTGGACTGTGGTGGGGCACGATTACACGAGGCCCATTGACATTCGAGGATCCACTCCACGCAGCCCTTTCGTTCTCATCTTCAACTACACCATCTCACCATACCATCTCCGCTCGCTCGTGACCTCCTCAGAACATTGCCAACAGGAAGTGATATATCGCTGCAGGAAGTCTCGGCTTTTTGACACCTGGGGTTGGTTCTGCTTTCTTACTCTGGCGCACTGAGTTTATCTCATTGTTTTGTGTGCTTTACCGCTGAAATGTTGTCTTTTTATGAAGTGTGTGATTTATGTTACCTCAGGAATTCTAATCCTCTAAATTTGGCTAATATGCTCCAAAGGAACAAAAACATACCTCACAGCTAAATGATTCACAACAGCAGGTTATTACCAGCGATATTAAAGGGGCTCAAGTGTGACATGACGACGATGTGCGGTGAATGATGATGTTCACTTAAAAAGTGGTTATACTGTAATTTTTGTCATGCAGGGATGGTTGTGGGAAGTGATGAGAGCATTTGAATTGCAAAGGCATGCATAAAGCCTTAAAAAAGATTATAAGCTTTTACGCTAAATTATTCCATATGTGTTTTTCTGCACACTGCTTTAATACTTTTGACTCTGTGGGGTTGATATGCTTAGGCTTTTTACTGGGTTGGAGTTAACTTATCCTCAAACATTTGGCTCACTCTTTGGATTCATTTTGATTTGCAAAATCGGAATGAGATCCAATAAAGCTTTTGAGCAAAGATCAACCTTTGATCAAACACTGTTCAAATGTGAACCTCCAGCACTAGACATCTTGCATATCTGATTGCCATTTGTCGTTGACTAAGCTCTTGGCCAGATCTCTGCACCGCTGTGATAGCATATGTCTGGTCACGCACATTGTAGCACTACTATAACGGCTACTTGACTGACAGGAGTCTCAGAGCCCATTACTGACCAGGAGGAGCAGGAGACCAGATGTCATCATGCATGACAAAATTACATTAGACTCCAAACAGTGCTGTCATTATTAGTATAATTATTTACTGCAAGAAATATAAAAAAATATTGTTATCCTTGGGGCATTTTGTCCTTTTTCAGATGGAACGCCTCTGTCATGGTGGCTGGATAGAGACGGAGTGAAACGAACATATTGGGGAGGATTTCTGCCTGGGGTCCAGCAGTGTTCTTGTAGCTTGGATGGCAACTGTAGGGACATGAATTACTTCTGCAACTGTGATGCAGACCAAGACATCTGGTAAATTTTTATTTTACAGTGAATCAGACTTGTCAGGTCTGCGCTACAAAAAAAAACTAAAAAATCCCAATGGCCAATCAAAACTAGCCCATTGACCCTAGCCCAAATGTCAAAACTCTAAAATATTTTAGGTATGGGATTGGCATATTTTTAGTCACCGTTATACATTATACACAATTTCAACTTGAAAATCACTATGTAGTAGTAATCATAAACACAGTTTGTTTTCATAAAGTAGCTCAAAGGCTTCTCTTTCACAAAACATGACATCTAGCACGGTTTTATCATTTGTAGAATATAAAATATTCAAAAGAATTTCAGTCAAATATAATTTATGCAATATGACAATCCTTTAACCTTCAGGTGAAAAAATAACCCAATGGACTTCAGCAGTTTTTCCTCTTTTTCAGATAATAGGATTGTTGTTTTTCATAGAATGAAAGAAAGAAATCTGAGACAGATTGAAGAGTTTTAGTCAATTAAAATGCTGTATTGGATTCACACTTTAAAACCCTTCATTAGCTTTTCTGTTAAAGTGAGTGAGACAAGCAAAAAAGATTAATACTCGCCATAGGGCAAGTATTACCGTTTTTTAAGCAACAAGTGAAGCATACACACTCCTCGGAGGGCAATTGTCTACCTCAGAGAGAGATTAAAAACTCTTTATACTGGGCTTTCGCTCATTACTTCTCCTCTTCCCCATTCTCTTTCTCCTCCTGCAGGGCAAATGATACTGGTGTGCTGTCTTATAAAGACCATTTACCCCTTAGTGAGATCGCCATTGGAGACACAAACCGGACAAACTCACAGGCTGAGCTTCATATTGGACCGCTGCGTTGCTATGGCAACCGTGGGTGTTTTGTTTACCAAATTTAAAAGGGGAATGGGGGGTAATGCGGCTCTCTACTGAATATATTTTCATATTTCTAAATGCAAAAGAGATGGACCCTTTTTTATAGAATTCAGAGCACAATTTGCTTTTCAACACGCTGTGTGTTTTCTTGCCTGTCCCTTTGCTACAGGTTTTTTCTGGAACACTGCATCTTTTTATCAGGAATCCTCCTATCTGCACTTCCCCACCCTGCAAGCCGAACTGAGCGTCGATATTTCACTCTTTTTCAAAACTAGTGCTCTCTCAGGAGTCTTCTTGGAGAATCTGGGTGTCAGAGACTTCATAAGGCTGGAACTTATTTGTGAGTGCTTGGACAAATATTACTTTGAAAAAAAAAAACATTATTTTTCTTATTCTTGTTTTCCAAGAAAAAATCTAAATTATAAATATAAATTTTTTTATTTATTAGAGAAATTGCTCAATGTCTTGAAGAGAAAATAACTCTTGTTTCTAGAAAATATATGCTGAATTAAGTATATTTATTTATATATTTGATATTTTAACTTGAAAGCAAGACACAAGACACAGTGGCATAACAGTTCATTTTAGATAATATATGCTTGAAGGGAAATGCACTAGTATCTGGTGCGTCTGACCTGAAAATAGAGGCTTCAGCAAGTTTCTTGAAAGAGCCTCTGAGCACTTCTTTAAAAGAAGAACATTCACTGAACTTTCAGTGAACTGCGTTGTCATACTTTTGTTTAAAGTGTGAGATAAACATACCACTGTTTTTGTCATTCTCAGCTCCTTCTACAGTGACGTTCACCTTTGACCTTGGGGATGGACCAGTAATTCTTACCGTTCGATCACCTGTAGTCTTAAATGATCGTCAATGGCATTATATTCGTGCTGAGCGAAATGTGAAAGAAGCTTCTCTGCAGGTTGACTCGCTGCCGCCGGAGCTAACCGAAGCACCGTCTGAAAGACCCTATCGGCTTCAGCTCAGCAGTCAACTATTTGTGGGTGCGCAAACATGCAATTGAGCAAATGTCACTAGTGATGTTATAATAATATTGTGTATACTTTAGCTAAGAATAACCGTGGGAACAGAGAAAATTGAGTTCGTTTTACAGAAGGAAACTGTAATCATATTTCAAGTCAGAAACCATGGCATGGTTAAATGTGACAGGGTTGAAGATCAGGGCAAAAAATATCATTTCTCTACACCATATTATTTACAGTCATAATTCTTGTTTTATGCCATGAACGATATTTGTTTAGTAACTTGTCTCTGGTCAGATGTTATGTTGTCACTCCCTCAAATATGGTGTCACAAAAATCAAACGATTATTTAGGGAGTTTGACAGAACCTAAAAAAGACAAATAAAGCATTTTAGAAAAATCTATATGAAGGCATGATTTTCATGTCAGCAAAAACAAAAATGTTTGTAAAATGTTTTGTTATATAGCCTATTAAAGTGTAATGGTGAAATTCAGAAACATTTATTTAATTGGAATCAAATTTTTCATGTTCAGTTTTCCTTTGCTGTTTACACACTAAATGGAGTAAGATTATCAAATAATAAGAATTCAGTTAATTGTGTGTCAGTATTAAGTGATTGGGACACAGATACTGTAGCACCCAAATGGCATCATTTCCTGAGAATGACATTATTATTATTAACTTTAAAGTGCGTGGCTTTATAAATTGCCTAAGACAATTAATGATTTTAATCTCCCCAATAGGAGGAACGGCTTCTAGGCAGAGGGGCTTTCTGGGCTGCTTACGTGCCCTCACCATTAATGGGGTTACCCTTGACCTTTATGAGCGTGCTAAGACCACCCCTGGGGTGAATTCAGGCTGCCCGGGTCACTGCACAAGTGACAGCGTCTGCCATAATGGAGGGAGATGTGTGGAAGAGAGGAGCAGGTACACCTGCGACTGCACACAGATAGCCTTCGGTGGGCCACACTGCAGAACAGGTGAGGTTACGATGGCCTCCAGGCCAGCTCTCTTTCATAGGTCTTATTGCACCAATCAAAAAGAGCTGAATGAAATAGGCACTCCGGACCACAAGCACACCTCAGATGCTTGTAGTCCTCAAATGCCGTAATGTTGGCATTTTTGATGGAGGAAGTGTTTTTATTGGATTTACACTGTAAAATCACACAATTAGATCAAAGCCTACAGAGAGAAATTAAATCAGGGCTCTATAGGAAATGATTTAATATCCGTTTAAGCCACAGCTTGCTGCGAGCGGTTGGATATGTCATGAGTCTCACACTGTGGGAGACATTTGTACCAAAAATGTGTACAACAGGTATGGAAGTCAACCCACTATATATTCTATGAAAATTTCAACTATTTCAGACAATTTTCCGTTTTCTATTAGATCAGGAGGGTTGGCCACCGGTGGATGACAACATGCCCTTGATGGCGTATTCACCTTGAATTCCTTGAGGCTGGGCTGACAGGCTTTGGCAGAAAAGCTTTAACTGACAAATGGAATTTAATTATAGCAGCCATTGCTCTGCCTCATACCCATCCAGCAGCCTTTCAGTCAGATTAGTGATGTAATGGCTTTGTTTCTTCACAATGCGATGTCACAACGGGTCCGCTCAAGCCACGGCTGTTTACTGCTAACTAGAATAGATGACCAAAAAATGAGAAGAGACAGAAAGAATCAGTAGGACACCTCTCCGCCACAGTCTCAGCTGTGGTTGGGGAGGAAACGATGCTAATGTTGTTGTTTTTATAGCTCTAATAATGACAGATGAGACGTAGAGTTTATTGCCTTTGCTCACAATCTGAATTTGCATAGAGATGATGATGATGCTGATGTTCTGAGTGAAGTTCACCAGGGACTTCTTTGTCTCTCTGTGTCCATCACAGCTCTAGCAGCTTCCTTTGAAAGTGGATCTTCAGTCCTGTACACTCTCCAGGAGCCATTTTCCGGAATTCTGAATGAGGAAGCCAGAAAATCACCGGCTGGCTTCCATGATGCAGAAGTTACCAAATCTCAAGAGAAAGTGTCGTTTGGGTTCTTGACGCGTCATGTGCCTGCCTTGATCCTGACAGCTCACACTCTTGACCAGCATTATATGGCTGTTATGTTATCATCAAACGGTACCAAGTCATACGTTACTCTAAAACATGGGGAACAGTCATAATTTGCTCATTCTCATATTGTTCCAAACCTGGATCAAGCTAAAAAAATTATAATTGTATGCATTTTGTCCTTTTTCCACCATAGTCATTATCTGATTTCATTGACTAGAGAAGAGCAGCCAGAAAATAGTATTAGTTTTTGTGGAAAGTCATTCGAGTTTGGAGGGACATGAGGATGAGTAAATGATGAAAAAATCTATTCCTGTGAATAGTATGATTAGTATAAATATGCAATATCTGTTATACTTTGAGATTCAATAATGAAATGTTATCTATGCAGGTTACATTTTTACAGAGTAGAAAAAGTTATACATCATACAATTTCCTTTTTAGTTGTTTTTTTTTCCTCACTCAGTTAAACCAACACCCTTTATCAAAAGAACACACATGGCATCTAAATTGAAGGGTCTTGCAACCATTGTCTCTCATCACTATTTACAGTACTCTTTCGCAGCTCTGCTTTTTTTCCATTTAGAGGAAAATAATTTGTCACCATCTCATCGAGAACACATGACTGGCTAACATGTCTTGCACAGCAGATAGAAATACACATCAATCTTTGACATAAAGGGAGAAAAAGGGAGAAAGGTGGTAAAAGAAAGAACCACTGAGGCGAGGCACAGGAAATGCAGAACTGAATGAAAGTATGCTTAAGGAAAGACTGATCATGGAAATCAATGAATTAAAGCTAGGAAGCAAGCAAAGGCTATAAAGAATACTTAATGACAGAGAAGGGAGAACTAGTGAATGGAGTTAGTCTTGTTCCACCTACAAGAGAAATGATAATTCACATGAGAACTTTTCAAGTGCAGAGGTGATTGCAGACTTGCTTGCTCCTGTTATCCCGAATGACTGTTAAACATGTTCAAGCATTCATAATTCTCAAATTGTTAATTGCAGTGAAATAACCTAATTATGACTAAAGTGTAGTGTGTTTTATTTCCTATTTTGGTAACTACAGATTGCACCTTAAAGGTGCACTCGGTCATTTGTTTATCTCACTCTATCTAAAACAAAAACGCTTTTATTAGGCCACAGATATTACTGGAGGCTTCATCTCATGTACTTTTGACTATACTGTTCAAAAGTTTGGGGTTGATAAGATTTTTTTTAAATGTTTTTGACTAATTGCCGAATTTTCAGCAGCCATAACTCTAGTCTTCAATGTCAAATGATCCTTCAGAAAGCTTGTGTATTATTATCAATGTTGAAAACAGCTGTGCTGCTTAAAAAAAATTTAAAATAGAAATGATAGAATAGAAAGTTCAAAAGAACAGAATTTATTTGAAATTTAAATCTTTTGGAACATTGTAAATGTTTTTGATTAATTTAATTTACCCTTGCGGAACAAAAGTATTAATTTCTATTAAAATCATACTAACCCTAAACATTTTGATGGTCATTTTAAACATATTTTCTAAGGTGCTATTCATTGTTTAGGTGTGTGTATAAGAAATGACATGGCTTTCTGCAGTACTTGATTCTGATTAGTCAATTGCAGCGATCTGCGGTCAAATATATTTATATCATGATCACTGAACAGTATAACTGACATTGTCCTAAGAAAACAATCTCCTTCTTAACTGCTAGTGTAATGTTTTGTCGTATACACACGCCATATTTTCTTCTCACATAATAGAATGAATCAATATTTATTGTCCATTAATTTCTTTGGTAAGTAGCCATGTAAAAGATGGTTATTATCACAAACCCCTTTATGGTGATACAAAAAAACTTTACATTGTGGACTTGAACATCTGGAAATTTAAAGCATTGTTCCTTCTTGTCATGCTACAACACTACATTTATTGTATCAAACAACTATCGTATGACTTTAAGTCAATAGCTTTTACTCTGATTTCCCAGGCAGCCTGCAAATACGATACTTGTTGAACAAAGAAAAAAGAACAGAATCCTTCAGCCCAAAGTCAGCCAGTCTATCAGACGGACGGTTCCACTGGGTCAAAATCAATCGAAAGGGACAGGAACTCCTTGTCCAGGTGAGTGTGTGTCTCCATAGCAGCAGGTGTTAACGCAATGGCCAATATCTGATCTCCAAAGACATTTTACTTGACCTCCTATACTTTACCTTAGTGAAAAAAAAATATACTCAAATGTATTTTATGCTAAGTGCTACAAGTACATTATGTACAGTACTTAATATAATAAATACCCTGTAATTGTACTTTTAGAAGTACAATTCTTTAGAAGTACAAAAGAAGACTGCCTTGGATCTTTTCTTTTCTACATTTATTTGAATTCTCGACCCCAAAGAGCACCTTCAAACATCTGACTGAACTCCCGGAGCACCCTGGACACTTTTTTGTCTTTCTAAAAATATACTTAAGTGTATTTGATTGTGCTGAAGTGGAACTATTGCAAGTATACTTTTGGTACACTTTAAAAATCGTGCATTTAAAGACTTACACAGAGATCATACTATCCTTACTAATAGTGATATTAAACACATGTTAGGCTTAATATTAAGAAATGTGCATTGTGCAATTAAGAAGTACTCCAAATATAGTTTATAATGCAGTATACTTCGAATTAAATGTATTTTAAATATATTTTGAGAAGTTTTTTCACTAGGGTACTTTTTTACAGGAATGAGAATGGATGACTTTAATGCTTGTCTCATAACTTATCTGAGATCTTAAAAGTCTTGTAACATACAGTATCTCACAAAAGTGAGTACACCCCTCACATTTCAGCAAACATTTTGGTTCCAGCAATTCATGCTCTTGGACAGGTTGCTTTAAGCAAACTGTTTGCGGGCGTTCTTGTGAGCCAGCTTCAGAAGAGGCTTGCTTCTGGGACGACCGCCATGCAAACGGACTTGTTGCAGTGTGAGGCGTATGGTCTGAGCAGTGACAAGCTGCCCTTCCGCTTCTGCAACCTCTAAAGCAATGCTGGCAGCACTCATGCGTCTGTTTTTTTAAGACAGCTTTTGCACCTGACGCACAGCACAAGGACTCATCTTCTTTGATTGACCCTTGCGAGGCCTTTTCCAAGTGGAACCCGTCTAGGAAAACCTCTGTATGACCCTGGCCTGTAGCCTACTGTAACTCAGTGTAACACAGTTCAGATGTTATGGGAAGAAGGAGGCGGGAACCGGTGAACATTTAAAGATGATTTTAATAATAAAATAAATCAACAACAAAATGAAAGTAAAAGACAGCAGCCCCTCACGGACGACTGCTGTCACATATAATAAAACTAACAAAACACAAGTCCAGGCCTGTCCTCTCGCTCTTCACTGTCGTCGATCCTCCTTTTATGCTTCCGCTCCTCCGTGAGAGATACAAGACCGGTGTGTCGCGCAGGTGTCGCTCATTATCAATCACGCCACCGGCCTTGCGCCGCTCTTTTACGGCCCTCGGACTCGTCCTGCTCGCCACACTCAGTTTCAGCCAGGGTGTTACCAATCTTCTTATAGCCTAGGCCATCTTTGTGGAGAGCAACAATTCGAATTCTGAAATCCTTAGTTAGTTATTTGCCATGAGGTGCCCTGTTGAACGTCCAGTGGTCAGTATGAGAAAATTGTACTCAAAGCACAAATTTTAACTGCTCTAATATAAGATACACAAATTTGTATATTCCTGTCAAGCAGACAAAAACATGAAAATGATGAATAGGACATGTGGCTTTGCATGGATAAACGATGTACAGCTATTATCACTTAGGGTGTACACTTTTATTGCCAGCTAATTTGACAATAATGGCTGTATGTTGAGTTATTTTCAGAGAACAGTAAATACTGCTATACAAGCAGCACATTGACTACTCTAAAATATATTCAAGTTTCATTTCTACAGTATTGTCCCTTGAGAAGATATACTAAAATGTTTGCTGAAATGTGAGGGATGTACTCACTTTCGTGAGATACTGTAAATTATATTTACAGTATTTTTGTAAATTGCACTTACAGTGTACTTACCAAAGAAAGTGCTGGGTAATATAAGGTAATTACATGGGTTAAGGTCAGGTATAGGGGTAGGTTCAGGGTTAGTACCTAATTATTATCCCATTATTTCAATTGCTATAATAAGTACATAGTATGTACATGGGGAACAGGACTGCAAAATAAAGTGCTAGCATGATATTTCTAAAAGCATGTCATATTGAACTGAGATGTATTTTCCTGTGCTAACCATGACTGATTTAAACGTAATGTTGGTATAAATCTTTATACAAGATATCTGCCATAATATCTGTGCCCTTCCAGATTGACAGCACAGTAACCCAGCAGTACAGCCTGTCTCCTGGCTCTGCTCTCAGCCCGGTGAGGTCAGTGATTCTGGGGAGAATCCAAGGTGAGTTTCTAGCAGGCTTTTGAAGAGGACTCTATTTCTTCATGTTCCTTGTGTGCCATTTCACACACTTCTATTTCACTGATGTGGCGTCAGGTGTTTGAAACTAGGCAGGTTAGGAAAGGGTGGGTGGTTGACTGGGTTGGGAGGCAGATGTTTGGTGTGCACACTTTTGACAGCGCCGTCACAGGTGAGTTGCCAAGTGAAAGCCAAATGGAATTTCTCAGTGTTGCCTAGGAGACAGTTTCTTTTTACCTGATAAAAAATAAAGCTAGAGAATGTTTAAGACACTCACATAACTACAACAAACCCTTTTTAATCTCATTAGTAACTACAGATGCAAAATGGAAAATGAACCAGCACTGAATGTGCTAATTTATTCTGTTTTAGAATGGCTTTTTAGACACTGATAATGAAGCTTTTTTTTTAAAGAAAAAAAAGTTCATTAAGCAGAGGTTACTTGTGTGGTTCTGCAGTCTGCTACTTTTAAAATGAAGGCTGATGAGTGGTTTCATTAACAATTTAACATTTGAATTCAGTTAAAGGTGAAATGCATAATTTGTATGCCACTGATGTCACCAGAATTGCGAAATGTCTCTCTTTGTCTCCCATTAGTCAGACAAACAGATAATTCCACTCCAAATCAAAGAATATCAGGATCAAAGAATCCTGGAAAATATGTATCACCGTTTCCACAAAAATATTAAGCAGTTTTCAAATTTGAAAGGTTTCTTGAGCACCAAACTAGCATATCAGAATGATTTCTGAAGGATCGTGTGACACTGAAGACTGAAAATTCAACTTTGCCATCATAAGAATAAATTAAATTGTTAAATGTTACTTTAAATTGTAATAATATTGAAATATTTCCTTGGCGAGCATAAGAGACTTCTATCAAAAACATCTTACCAACCCAAACTTTTGAACTGTAGTGTAGTTGTCTCTGCATATTAAACTAAGATGGGAGAATGTATTTTAACATCACAATTTAAGTTCAGTTGCTCAATTCTTTTTCCTGTTTCAGATAGTGACATCACTGATGAGGAACTGGTCCAGGCTGGATTGAGAGGGTTTATTGGCTGCTTGTCCTCCGTGCAATTTAATCAGGCTACCCCGCTGAAGGCAGCCCTGCAAAACAGCCAAAGCCCGTTAGTTACTGTTATCGGCCGTCTGGAAGCATCAAGTTGCGGGACGATTTCCAGCTCGAACACTTTGAGCAATACACACACACGGTCAGGTAAATGATTCTTTAAATGTTTCCACACTGCAAAGAGACTCAATGATGACAGTATTTTTCAGCCTGCTGGAAAGAATCACAAAAGCCAGTCCTTTGTCTTTCTCTATCTCTACTTACAGATGACTCAGCAAAATCAAACAGAGGCAAAGATCCATTGAAAAAGGCAGATCAAAATGACTTGGCACTAATCGGAGGTATAGATCCCCATGATATTGTGCCTTTTGGAAAAGCTTTTCAGAATAATACCCAAATCTGGCAATAGACCATCCTCAGAAATGAAACTGTACAGCCTCATACATCTTTAGTGTTGAATCAGAAGTTTTATTGCATGCTGTTCTCATTTGTAGCACTGCATTGTAGAATGATAGAAATATTAATACATCTTCCATTTATTCTCAAGATAGATTCATGAGATCCAAACCCACACCATTTCATTCAAACCACATTTTAGGAAGTGAATCAGTATAATCGTTTAACATTTAGCATGTTTTCATGCATCCATTTAAAAGGAAGCACATGCAACACTAATTTCCACATCTTCATTCATCTAATAAACAGGAGTAGTGGCTGCAGTGGTGTTCATCACCCTCTGTGCGTTGGCCGCCATCATCCGCTTTCTATACCGACATCGACGGACTCCAGCGCCATCCGGAATCACCGGAAAGACGCATTGCCCCAGCATGGAGCATCCACCGTACCGGGCTGCACTGGGCCTGCACAAACCCAACCACGACAGCAAAGAATATTACATCTGATCTCTCATTGTCGTGCTTGACCTTTAATTGAGTAGCCTGTCTCCAGTGAACATGCAAACAACCCCACCACACTGTATATCTACACTGCAGGCTGAGCATCCAATCAGAGGCCAGCAATGACATGACAGACACTTTTTAGGCTGGGACACAAGACAACAGACACATTTTTTCTTTGTTTGTTTGCTTATTTTCTATGAAGAGAGTAAAGCTTATGTTGAAGTGGTGTGTGCGGGCCTCCTGAATAATGACAGAGCTGTATATTGTTATTTTACAGGCATAATAATAGGTTTTACATGCACAGCACACACACAAGCAAACAGCACAGCAGGAGGCCTGAAGCATCACTCGGAATCGTCTTTATCCAGTGTGCCTGCTCAAACCTGTCTGTCTCAGAGCCTGCATATATAGACTGGGCTTAAGCTAATGGACTGAAACCCCAGAGGAGCGGGTTCTGAGAGAATGGTTTTGTGGCAGGGCGGTGGACCTTCCCAGACATTGTTTTTAAAGGATCGATCATCGCTGAACGTGTCCAAAAAAAAGATTAAAGACATCCGCATCCGACAACCTCGCATTTGATGTTGAAACTATTGACTGGTACAAGGAACCACTATAGGCTGGGATTAACCACCAAAGGACTATAAGAAAAAATCAGCAGTGGCTGAGAGATGGAATATGAGTCATTTGTGTGTATCCCAATTCCCATGGGCCGGGCGGATTCAGGCAGTTTAATTCTCTTTCCCACGGTAATTGAGCCGATCTCACAACTGAGCTCCTGGAATGAAATCTCATCCTTATTGAAGTGCATTATATCTCCTGACTAGAAAAACAACTATGACAAAACACTTGCTTTCTATTGAGAATTAATTCAATGGCTGTTTTTTTTTTCTATATGACTATTGTAAATTAATGGTGTACATACGTTTCATAATTATATTTAATAAATGGAGCTTTCTAAGAGCTTATGAGTGCAGATGACCTATTGAACTGGTTTTGGTATATTTATGCAAAAATGAATGCGTGTATGGCAATGTTTGGGATAGTACACTCCATGGCTCAACAGTAAGGATTGTTTCTGCTTGCAAAAACTGACCGGTAGTTCAGATACCTACAGGCTCCAGCACATAAAATTATAAACTTCATTTGTCACTGACAAATGTGGCAAGTGACACTTCTGTCAACTGTCCGGAAACTCTCATAATGGCTACACATATTGTTGAGCCCTAGAGTATTGCCATACTATTTTCTGCAGAATATAGCAAATTTTCTGTATTTGTGTAATATAACCTGGCGAAATGTGCCATATACAACAGCACATTGCGCTGGGTTTTGTATTCTACAATGCAGTCTGTTTGACCTTCTATTTCCTGTGTCACAAGAACTGCTAGTAATATAAGCCAAGATAGAAAAAGAAAAAGAGAGAGAAAATCAATTGAGAACTCTTAGGATACAGTGATAATGAAACAACTTCTCTTGGCTATCTGCTGTAACAGGTAGGCTGTAGAGAGCAAAACAACACCTCTGATGGAAGGTTGCACCTGATTGTCACATGATCACACCTTCACAACAAGTTCTCTGTTCTAGGTGGCTTCACAACATGCAGAAATACTTGACTGAATTTAGACTACCAGTCAAAGGTGTGGACACACTTAACTGGTTTTGGATTCCTCGTGATCTTAAAAACCTATTGATCCACTGGCCTACTGTATGCGTAAATGTTTGGAATTAGTTTATTGACAAATATAAATTGTACATTTATGAACTTCTTTGCAGAGCTATTTTTAATGGATAAAATTTGGTCAGTGAAGAAAAAGCAGCCAAAGCCCAGCATATATGGGTATTGCACTGCGTCTGAAATCGTACACTGCATAGTGGCTATACATGTGGTTTGAAACTTACTTCTTGACTGCTAAAAAAAAGTATATTGCACTGAACAAAATTATAAACGCAACGCTTTTGTTTTTGCCCCCATTTTTCATGAGCTGAGATTTAAGACTTTTTCTATACACAAAAGGCCTATTTCTCTCAAATATTGTTCACAAATCTGTCTAAACTTCTCCTTTGCCAAAATCATTCATATCAAGTCTCAAGATGCTGATTAGACAGCATGATTATTGCACAGGTGTGCCTTAGGCTGGCCACAATAAAAGGCCACTCATATATACGTATATAGAGTATGAATGTGCATGAAATTCGGACATACTACATCCGCCATGTTGTCACTGTCATGTGACCTATGCCGTCAATTGCGTCGCTTCACTGCCATTCACAAGTCCTCTCCCGTGGCCTCATGGGATAGTGTCCTTTAGATGCGCACTTGCTGTAATTATGACATGGAGTGAATGCGCATACTATTCTGCTCACGTACTGTTTTTTGCCTATTATATAGAATGGAAGAAGGTTTATTCAGACACAGGGCAGGACTGCTAGAAAAGCATCCCACAATGCATTTCATGAAATGAATTGAGCAGGTCAAGAGCGTACAGGGATGTTATTAAGGTAAAGGTTGGCTCCTTTAAATATGAGATACGTTTGATTGTTTAACATTTTTGGTTGTGTAACTTGATGTGTTTTTATTGTAGAAATGTAGAAAAGATTATCACAATAAAAGAAAAGGCTACGGATTGCAGAAAAGCTGCACAAGAGATGTGTGGATGAAGCATCTCTACACAGGCTAATGTTTCACATGACTAAGTTTTTCTGCTATTTTCTCTGAGTTGGATAAAAGGAAAACAGAGTGCATGCAGAAAAAAACCTGTGAAAATTGAATCATCGATGAGCCCAAATTCAATTCGCCCCAAATGCGAGTGGATATCTTGAGAAAAATCTGAACCTGAAACCGCAGCACGTGGAAAAATGCAGCAGCGCTAACCTGAAAGTGAATTTTCAGATGCGTTTTTAATCAACGCCTTGCACCTCGACCCTTAAAGCAAGAATAAAAGAGGGGGAGGGGTAGTGAAAGGCAGATAAAGAGAAATAAATTGCTCTCTCTCTTCACTGCATGAGTATTTGGCTTGAAGATAAGCTGAAAGATAGATGGAATATCTAAACCTAAATGAATTTCTACTAGAGTTAACCAATAAAGCATTTCAATTGTGTTTCATATTCATTTTTCATGCATTCACGAATGCATTGTGCCAAAAGTACATTAGTCATTATAGGTAAGGTGGATGAAAGCTTTAGGCAGCGCAATTTAAGTCCCAGTCTGTTGATTGAATATGTGTGAACCACCCAATTACTATAAAATACAATCATAGTTTAATTGGATGCACAGTGGACAGTCAAACGCTAGGAGCGCAGACTAAATCACTGGTGGTGGCTAAATCTCTTTCACGTAATGCCTTGATTAAACCCATCACCCTCCACACTTAACAAAAGCAAAACATTTTTGATACCGTCGATCAGCCTCTGGGGAGGCCAGAGAAGGCAATTAACCTTGCTTGCCATTTACTTTGGGATGAGATATGAGGGAACTCTAACCCACTGTGTCATCTGTTATCATGCTACGGGATCTCATGGGAAAAAAACTGGCATAAATCTTGTAATTAATTTTTCTTGGAACTTCACGGCAGCATTTTTAAAGTCAGCTGGAGCAATGGACTTTTGGGCCAGCGGCTGTGAAGCACATGAACTTCAAGCATACTTGAACAAGTTTTAAACAAGATTAATTGGTGGAGTTGGCAGCTTCATCTGCATTTGCTTGGAAAGGTGGTCCAATTGAAGGTTTTAATGATATTGCAGGACCATATCACTCATAAGTTGTGAAGAATGTGCAAATTACAGAAATTGGAAAAAGCCAGTATCAAATATCTGCAAAGAGGAAATTGAGGGGGGGGGGATAGCTTGAAAATGTTCCAGACAAATTTATTTATTTAGCCTTTTTTCTCTCCCTTTTTCACTATTTAACCCTTAAATGGATGAATGTTTTGCCAATCATTATTACATATTCGGGTCTTAAGTGACCCAGATCTATATCTAACACGGATGGACCCGCTGATATTCACTCTCCTGATATTAGAGTAACAATTACAGAAGAATAAAAAATAAAGCATATTTTGCTACCTTTTGGGGCTTGGAAGGGTTTAGTTTGAGTAGATGTTTTACACCATCATCACTGTCCTTGTCAGAGCTCATTTACCAGTGTATTCAACACCTGGCTCACATTCACAATCTGAAACATATTCTCAAAACTATCATTTTCAACATCTTTAAAATCAATATTTTGACAGCTGACAGCTTCTTCACCAAATCCACCATCAAGTGACAGTGACATTAATATTTGATTGCGTTCAGTACTTGCTCTGCGCCATTTCAAGTTTTGCTGTTTTTTGGTTTTGTTTTCTGCCTCCATTGTGTATCAGACATAAAGGTGAATTGCACTTGTTCAGTCATCAAAGATTCAATCAGAAAAAAATGTACTTACACTGTTACACAACTCGGGTCGTTAGCGACCCTATGCAATTTTTACAAAAAAATAATGGGAAAACAGGCATTCTTTTATAAAAAAAAAAGTGAATGTCTAACTTTAAAAAATGAATGAGGAGGGTAGTGAATGATGTCCCGGGTCACTAAAGACCCGATGGATGTGTTTAAGGGATATTACAACGTCTACTTAGATATATAGTGGCCAAAAGTGGTGAAAATTGACATCTTCACCTTTTATTCAAATAATAAAAAAATGTGTTATTGTTAGCATATTGCATATCGCCATTCTGTTCAGTTTAGTTTCATTTCCATGGACTTTCAGTTTGTTTTCAATTGTACGTGTCTTCTTTGTTCAGATTTCCTTGTTTCTCTCCTTGGTTACCGTTATCATTAGTTCATGTGTCAGCCGTATGTGATTAATTATCCTCGTTTGTGTTCCTTCTTAAGTTGTTCCCTCGCCTGCACTCCTTGTCCGGTATTGTTCATGTCTGCACACTGTTTTGCATGTTGGCTGTTTGGATCATTCTAACAAACCTTGTGTCCGATATTCCTCATCTTCATTGAACTTAAGTGTTACAATTGCGTAGCTGTGCTTGGGTTTTATTTGTGAAAACATCGTGCAGACATAATATTTGGCTAGGCTGTCATACAAAGAAATGATGAACACTTGCAAAAAACAAGAGAGAACCAACAAAATATTTATAACAGAATGTATTTAATGAATGCTTATTCATGGCTTTTTTGCATAGTAAAATAAAACCTGTAGCTATAATTAAATAATTGTTGTCAGACAAATACCTTAACCATGTTTAGTGTTTGCTCTTCCCTCACATTATATATATATTTATATATATATATATATATATATATATATATATATATATATATATATATATATATATATATATATATATATATAATCTTGTGTTAGACTAATCATTTGTTGCGTTACTCTATTAATTGAATGGAAGCCAATGATTCACTTCCCCATGGTACACATGACACTGTTTGGTATTCTCAAGGCTGCTAGTAAATCTCAAATTGCAGCAATATTACCTGAGCCTCTACACGCTTCAATTTGCAAACTTGGCAGGGTATGGGAAATGAGCTCCACTGTAGCACAGAGGGGTACAGTCACACCTGTTCTCACACACACACATTTACATCTGGTGGCCATTTTTTGTTTTCCGCCAGCTATGAGAGTCATTGATTACTCAAGCAGGATAATTGTGTAAATTGACTGCAAAATTGCCTCTGCCTGTTCAGTTGAATTACTGGAGCTTGGGAATTTTTTTTTATATTTTTTTTTTTTTTTAGTTGTTGCTGACAAGCTACAGGCGCTCTGTGCTCAGCACGTCTCTGTAATGGCTGGATACGGGCAACATCTTTTCCCATCAGGCATTCCCGCTGATCGGCCCCGCAGGCGTACATAGATGAACCCAACCTCGATGTGTTTTCACCGGCCTCTGCTGCGGAGGGATACATATTTATCATACACATTTGTTAGAGCTCAGAGTTTAGGGTGTAAATATTCATGATCTACAGTATCAGAGTGCTGCCTGAGAGCAATGCACCATCAGGGAGGTCAAATGAATTCTGATGTTGGTGGAGTTTACGGTTGTTTGTGCCATGTAACATTGTGAGGAATGTTCCGATTTCAGCTTAAGCTGAATCGACAGCGTTTGTTGCACATTTTCAAATTACATAAGAAGTCATTTCTACTCGGCCTAGTTTAAAAAGGCAAAAAGCATGGTTAGAATAAATAACTTACATAGGAAGTAAACAATTCATTACTCTTTCTTGTGCGAATACCATGTGAAAGACACCAAGTTTACTGTCTTTACTGGCCTTATATTGACATGACAGTGACGTTTAAATATTGGACATAATTTACACAAGGTTAGTAGTACACTGTAAAAAGTTGTACTTGTCGAATCTCTAAAGTTGAATCTTGTATAACTTGTTAAGAAAAGTTGAAAATTAGTTCACTTATTTTGATGAGTTAAAGCAATGTAAAAACATGTCATGACTTTTTGATCATATTTTTTTTTTTTGCAGTGTAAGTGATTGTATCGCTCATGTTAACGTATAATATTTCAGTCTTTTGGCTGTATTAAAGTATAATTTAGAGTATGTAGCAAACTGGGAGTTAATCAACTCAATCATAAGATTTAAGGTTTAAACTGTATCATAGCATGTGCTACTAGATCTGGAGCTTCTTTCAAAACATTTTATTTTAGGATTGCTTTTACTTGATTATTCATTTTATTTGTTTATTTTTGTATTTAAAGTGTGTAGTTTTCTCTGTTGTTATGTTTGCCTGTAAAGCGCTTTGAAAAAGCAACTTTTAAAGGCGCTATTTTTCCCGCAGCCTGCCGGATCCAGGCCGTATCCAGATCTGACGAAGGAGCTTTGCCTGGACCCGATGACAATGCAGTGCTGAAGTATCCACTATCCTCTCCCTATGGAGGATCCCTTTCCCACTCTACAGATAAAGCGTTGTGAATTTCGGCTCGCGTACCCCGAAGTGATAAAATAAAACGTCTCTGGTTACGAATGTAACCTTAGTTCCCTGAGAACAGGGAACGAGACAATACGTCATCGACGTTATGGGGAACGCCTCAGGCGTGACAGGTGTCTGAAATCAAATACCAACTCACAGCAATCATGTTGACCGGCGACAGCCCGTGCATCATCAGCTCGAATGATGAGCGCGTCAATCTGGATGTATAAAAAGGGTGCCTTGAAACCGTGACAACATCCTATCGTCTGAAGGGACTGTTGCAGGCAGGCCCCGAGGTATGGCAGGGAGACGTATTGTCTCGTTCCCTGTTCTCAGGGAACTAAGGTTACATTCGTAACCAGAGACGTTCCCTTTCGAAGGGAACTCAACAATACGTCATCGACGTTATGGGGAACGAAATACCCACGCCGCCATACTGAGGGGAGTGCATGCCCAATGGCAGTGACAACTGTCAGAACCAGTAATACAAAGGACACACTCACCCTAGGTCATGTTGGGCTGTCAGTGACAGCACTCCCTACCGGTCATAGCCCAAGCTAATGAACCGAGAAACTGCCAGAACATAGTTAATGGGAGGTATATCTGGGCCAGCTCAAAGGCTTAGGACCACAACTTCCAAATAGAAGGGGTCCCTTCTAGGGAGTGTGGCTAGGGGACTCAAGGGAATCCCAGCCAGTCACTATTCAGGAGAGCATGCCTCCTGACATGCCACCAGGCTGGCCTGGTGATCTAAACTAAGATGCACAGTCTGGCCATAGCCTGTCTGTCCGAGACAGAGCCTCTGGAAACTGCCTTGAAAAAGGCATTCAAAACTGAAGGCCTGCAAAGCTGGCAGAAATCATTCAGTTCCGGATCACAGAGACGGGATTACCCGGAGAGTGTAACTCAACCTCAAGAAAAGACGGAAGTCGTCCACTTAATCCATGGGTCTACCCAGTGCTCCTCCTGCTGAGGCCAAGGACCTGATTACCCTCTATGTGGGGAGCTCCAGTTCTTACCTGAGAGCTCACATCAGGAAGGCCGGTGAGGCCTGTAACCTGTCGAGCACAGAAGGTGAGAGCTCATATCAGGAAGGCCGGTGAGGCCTGTAACCTGGCGACCACAATGTGTGGGAGCTCATATCAGGAAGGCCGGTGAGGCCTGTAACCTGGCAACCACAGTATGTGGGAGCTCATAACCAGGAAGGCCGGTGAGGCCTGTAACCTGGCGACCACAATATGTGGGAGCTCTTACCAGGAAGGCCGGGTGAGGCCTGTAACCTGGCGACCACAGTATGTGGGAGCTCATAACCAGGAAGGCCGGTGAGGCCTGTAACCTGGCGACCACAGCATGTGGGAGCTCATAACCAGGAAGGCCGGTGAGGCCTGTAACCTGGCGACCACCGTGTGTGGGAGCTCATATTCAGGAAGGCTGGATAAGGCCTGTGACCTGACATATGGAAGCTCATAGCCTGGAAGGCCTGGTGAGGCCTGTAACCAAGCAACCACCACATGTGGGAGCTCAACTCACTTTACAATACATTATCTTCGTTTGTTTTCCCAAACATGAACCAGGCAAGGCACTCCTAACAACAAAGCTGAAGCGGGCCATCAGAGAATTCTTGAACTCATCATGGGCCCCGCCCCAGGCCTGATGTAGGAGGAGCCTGGGAGCGATGGTGGTCAGGAGACAAGATCCAGGGAGGTGATGTCTAACGTTCAGTCCGAGAACGTTTACTCTGGATCACCTCCCTGAGATCCTGCCTCCCGCGGGAGTTACGCCTCCTGCGCACCCTGCTCCCCCTGCTAGGAGGAGGGGGTGCACGGGAAGCGATACTGGCCTTCTGGGTTCGTCTGTGATCCTCAGACCACGACGGACCAGGCCCTCCCGCCTGCCTGGGCTGGGCCGAGGACCTCCGCGGTATGCAGCTCTTAAACGCCGCAGAGCGCGCCCTCGCCTCCCTGAACTTATCGACCACTGTCTCGACAGAAGGTCCGAAAAGCTCAGAAGGCGAAACCGGCGAATCGAGGAGAAAGGTTTTTTCTTTCTCCCCGATGTCAGCCTGGTTGAGCCACAGATGCCTCTCCGTGGCCACCATAGCAGCCATCGCACGACCGATGGAAACCGCAGACTGCTTGGTGGCCCGGAGAGTCAAATCCGTGGTGCGGCGCAGCTCCGCGACCGCGTCAGGGGACCGCGAGGGTGTGTAGAACCGCACCCGCCTGACCTGCTGCCGTGTACGCTCTGCCATTCAAGCGCGAAGTTGTCTTGAGCGGCTTGGATGGCAGGGTCGGAGCTTCTAGTGAAGATGACCGACCAGAGGCGAGATAGTTAGCCAACGTCTCGTCCACTGGCGGCATCGACACATACCCGTGCTCCGCGGCTCCCTCCACAGCAGCGAAACTAGCCCGCTGATGCAGATAGAGACACGCGGAGAACGGGTTCTTCCATGCCTTCTCGATCTCAGAGTGAAGATCGGGAAGAAATGGAAGGCTCAACCGAGCTGGTGGCTTACGGGTGGGGAGGAACCGGTCATCCAAGATACCACGAGCGGGTTCCTCCCGGACGCGCCTCCACTGCAGCTGCAATCTTTCCGTGGCGCGCCCCATAACATCCACCAGCTCAGCGTACACTGGGCAGGAGGGCTGAGATGGTTCGGTCTCGACCAAACTGACATCATCAACACCCACCTCCTGCCCGGCCCGAAGAGAACCAGTTACAGATCCATCAGAGAGAGAAAGAACATCCTCAACATCGACCTGTAACTCACCCTCGTCAGCTGGCAGATCATCCGAGAGGTTAACACCCCTCTCCAGATGATCTGCCAGCTCCATCTGAGAACCCCACGAGATCAACCGCCGCTGAGCCTCAGCCCGAGCGGGACCGGAACCGCGGGGTTCAGATGCCGCGCCCACTTCCCTCGAGAAGTGGGACAGACGAGAGCGGAGAGTTTTGATCGTAAAACTCTCACAGTTCGCGCAGAAAGCTCCCTCGAGAGCTTCCCGCGCATGCTCTTCCCCCAGGCAAAACACGCACAGATCGTGTGAATCTCCCGGTGTCAAATATCTAGGACACGGGTCAGCACACTTGCGGAAGGTATTACGCCGCTTCTCTGCACGCTTCATCTTGCACGTTGATTATTTTTCAAACAGACAAACAGTCCCTGAAGACGAAAGGATGTTGTCACGGTTTCAAGGCACCCTTTTTATACATCCAGATTGACGCGCTCATCATTCGAGCTGATGATGCACGGGCTGTCGCCGGTCAACATGATTGCTGTGAGTTGGTATTTGATTTCAGACACCTGTCACGCCTGAGGCGTTCCCCATAACGTCGATGACGTATTGTTGAGTTCCCTTCGAAAGGGAACTAAATTCTGTATCAAAATTTATAGGCAAGAAAAGTAGTTTGTTTAGGCATGGGTTGTATGGAATTACAAACCTGTGCACATATTTTCAAAAGCACATAACTATAGAATCAATTCTGAATGAGCATGTTAATCACAGGTTCGCGTTTAAAGTCTGATCATTTCGACGGAGGTGAATCAATCAAAACTAACTTTAGCTGGAAATAACATTATTCAAGAACCGCTATGAAGCCAAAACAATCTCTGTTACCTTAAATTATATGTTTATCTCTGTAAAGCTGCTTTGAAACAATCCATTGTTAAAAGCGCTATATAAATGAAGATGACTTGACTATATAAAATAAATGTATTATTATAATTATTTTTATCACTGACTAAAAACCTGTAAGGTCCATTTTGCAGTGTTCACTACGAGGAGGACTGAGCAGTAAGTACACATTCATGAGGACATGAGTGTCCAAACATCAAGAAGGCCTAGTGCTTTTAAGCATAAATGTGCAGAGAGATCAATAGCTCAATTTTTCCTGCTGCAATAAAAGAGCAGAACTGCTTCGTTTGGTTTGATGGTTTCCGCAAAACCAGTGGCAAGTGTAATTTCTGACCAGTCACACGATGCTCATGCCAGTAAAGAAGAAGAACAGGATGAGCCTTGTGCTCTTGGAAGTGAAAAATATGTTCTTCAAAGTCCATTGAACAAAGCCGTCAGTGAGAGGTGTTCCCAGAATGCATTGCTCTATCCTAAAAAGGCAACAAAAAAAGCAGAAGATTTTTCTCAGTGTAAGATTTTTTTTTTAACGTTTTTGAAAGAAGTCTTGCATGCTCGCCAAGGCTGCATTTATTTGATCAAAAATTCTGTAAAAACAGAAAGTGTGAAATATTGTTACAATTTGAAATAACTATTTTCTATTTTAATACATTTTAAAATGTAATTTATTCCTGTTATGCAAAGCTGTATTTTCAGCATCATTACTCCAGTCTTCAGTGTCACATGATCCTTCAGAAATCATTCTAATATGCTGATTTTCTGAAACATATCCAAATAAAAGTAATAATTTCTTTAAAGAAATGTTCTACTGACCTTAACTTTTAATCGTGTAAAGTTAAGTGTTTACATATTTGGCCTGGTAAACATTCAAAATTTTAATATGATAATTCAAGGGCACTTTTTTTTTATTCAGAGAGGATTGACACACAAAGGGAAGTTTTTGATGCAGTGGAACAAAACCTTCTGCATTTATTAATTTCCACTTGCTATGCCACAAAAATAAGAGTGTATCTGAGATTTTGATCATTCTGTTCCATTGATCAAAGAGACATGAAAATATAATGGTTGGGGTGCTGCAGAAATGTCTGAGAGATATAGCACACAGACTCATATTAGATACATTTATACATTTACATTTATTCATTTAGCGGATGCTTTTATCCATGTGACAAGAGCAGTGAGTTCCTTCAGGAAATCAGAGGATGAAGGCTGTGTGAATGCATGCATGTGGGGGATTTATTAAACTTTAGTGCACGACTTGACCTGCACTGTTTGAGATAGCGTTGGAATGATACCTCAAACACCTTACACAATAAATTCTAAAAGCAATGCCCTGTGACCACCTGTAACACAACATCAACATCAATTGAAGCATAATCAAATGTTCTTACTCCTCTAAAATCATACACAGATATCCAATGTGTTCAGAAAAATCAAAGCCTTCTCTAAAGCATCTACACAAGCTAAATGGGCAACGCATACAAACTCAATGGCATAAAAAGTAATAATTACTACTCAAAGTTAATACTTGTTGGAATTGCTCAAAATCAGCCACTTAAGCTTTGATGGGATCCCCACATCTCTGTAAACTGCTGATTGGGTGTCTCTACGGCTTGTATTTGACATAATGGGTTTCTGGGAATTTAGGCCATTTCAAAAGCTTGGTTATGCCTCTGGGGAAATAAAATCAATACACAATTAAAGTATTACAGGAAATGGAAACTCCATTAAAGTGTACTTTGAACCTGAAACTGCAGCACTGATATTTTTAAATGACCAGGAACATATAGTTTTGGCAGGCCGTTTTATGTATATGTCAGACTTCTTGTACTGGTTAACACTTCATCATCACCAGCAGTGAATTTAGTCAAAGACTTTAGATATACAGTACAAAGTGCACTCATATTATTATGAATGGGAGAAAGTATAACGAGCAATATGGTGGAATAAGTCATAAATAAAATAGCCAATCGCCAATTGGTAAAGTCATTGCATCACTGCAGCTGTCTTTAGAAGCTCAGTTTGCTAGAAACAGTCAGTGTTCTGACTGCGCATTGGCTGGTCCAGCCTGAAAAATATATATAGTTTTTAATTATATTTTACCACAAGAAACCACATTTATGAGATTGACATAATCTGTTTTAGTTAGGGACTTTAAATCTATTACATTTTATTATATTTTATTTTTATTAGTATTAGTATGATTGATTGATGATAATTTTTTTAATCGATGAATTGATTGACAATCAATTTTTTTGTTTGTTTGTTTGCCATTTTGGACCATGACAGTCCCAGGCGTCTTTAAATCCATTTAATTTGATTGTACCAAAACAAAAAATTGGATTTATTTGTATTAGTAAGTATTCATTTACACGCCAAACGGCGTTTTGGGGGCCTGAAAACTCAAACTTTTGAAAACGATACTGTTATAGTACTGTTAAAAAACTAGGATTTGTGAAAACAGTGATGTCATGCGCATGTGTATTACAGTCTATAGGCTAGTAGTGTTTCTTTACAAAGTGACATCGCCAGCTACTGGCCTGGTAGCAGAATACAGCGTTTTTAATAGATTTCACATATCCGTTTGAACGAGGATCGCTTGGACAACATTGACTTCTGTCCGCAAAAATAGCAATGGAAAAACATCTCCGTTTTTAGTACATCATTATCACGTAAACATACCCTCAGAAAAGGCAGAGAGTAGGATCCAGTAGGATGCATTTATTAGGATGCATTTATTTATTACCAAACGAAAATCCAGGAACTGGGGAAAAACAGAGCTGGGAACATCGCACACACGCACACACGCACACACGCACACACGCACGCACGCACGCACGCACGCACACACGCACACACGCACACACGCACGCACACACGCACACACACACGCGCGCATAACATCCACAACGGACAACACCAGACATTGAACAAAGGAAACACTAGGGTATATAAACAGGGAAGCTAACAAGGAACAGGTGAGGGCAATCAATCACTATGGGAACAAACCAGGGAAACTATAGAATCAAAGTAAATCAGGAACTAAACACCGGATGTGAGCTCTGGCAAAGATGGGAACAGAAAACACACTTCAAAATAAAGTCCTAATAGCAAAACCAAGAGACAAAAACAGGGAACATGTAACACCCAGGCATCATTTATATTTACAACAGATCATAGTCATATCAATTTACTGCCAATTCAGTTTAAATATAGAATTTTTCTTTGATGTGCTTTATGTGAGTGTGTACGTGTCTGGCATGAAGACAAACTACCCACATTTTACTACTTGAAATTGCAGGACACATAATCAGCCTGTAACCTCTCATCATGACACTATTAAACCTTCAATCAACACTTAGAAATAACCCTCCGTCTCTTCCACAACAACACATTCTATAGAGAATTATTCAACTGCGATAGCAAATTCTTTTCGTACAAATGAACATACACTCATTTCAGATAAAGTTTTTCCAAAGTACCCTGGAGGTTGGAGCAATGGCTATGGAGCAAGACCAGGGCTTCAGTTATTCTCCAGTTCAGAGGTTATGCCAATTTGGGGATGAACCTCAAACATTTGTATGATCAGCCCCTATCCATAGCCATAACATAACATAACACAAGCAAAACAGTCTTAACCTTTAGAAAGAGCAAACAGAATTTGAATTTACATTTATGTTTGTATAATCACCATCCAAAGCAACTTTGGTAAGAAAAATTACTAATTAAATAACATTATCACATTAATGGAAATTCCCTCAGATAGCTGAGTGTAGCCTACACAATTAAGCAAAGACTCAAAAGCCAAGAACCACATATAAATTCAAGAATCTTCTCATCTCATTGATAGCAATGCAACTATCTTAACTCTGCTTTACTTTAACTACTTTTAAATTATGTATAAGCTATAATTAGCTTTCCCAAAACTGTGACCAAAGCAAATCAGCCTCGTTGGAGTCTTCAAATGATCAATAACAAGAAGCACAGCTATTTGAAGTGTGCTCATGTGTGTTAAAATAGTAGACGGTTTGATTAAAGGTCAAAAAAGGAAATAAGACGTAGTTAGTTTTGGCCAAAAGTACTTTTGAAGAGACATTTTGCTTTAGTCAAAACAGCACGTCTATCCAGCTAATTAGCAGGAAATTACATGACAGCCCAGAGGCAATATGGGAATATAGACGTCTTTTTTCAGAGCTGGTGACACTATAATGTGGTAAGTTTTTAGATTTCTTTCTAATGAGGAAAGAAATTTTAGTCTTGTTAACGGGCTCCAACAACCTTGCAAGTTGAGAATTATGGGAGTTCTCTTTGTAAGATAAACACATCGTAAAGTGTTCCTGCTTTACCCACTGGCTTAATGTAGCTCTTAAAATATGTTTTTTTAACTGAGCAGTCAGTTCAAGTATAAATTCCTCACTGAAGACCACATGGGCATATATATATATATATATATATATATATATATATATATATATATATGCCCATGGGGTCTTCAGTATATATATATATATATATATATATATATATATATATGTGTGTGTGTGTGTGTGTGTGTTATGCAGTTATATCCTATGCCCCTATGATTTCAGGTTTTAATATTTTTGTGGTGACATTTGTTCTCCCAGATAGGCAAAACCAGACCTTCACACTCTTGCACATTATTTGGCAATTCTCTCTGATTAAAATGATCAAAGCTGCCAAACTTGTCAAAACAGCAACAGCAAAAAGTTTGGTTTAAACATAGCTCTTTGTTACACAGCCTTTGGTTGAGGAAAATGTGTTCTGTTGGGAGGAGGCCAGAGGGGAGAGAGATCTAATTTGGTATTCTCGTCGATTCCCCTGTATATTTGTCTGGAACAATCAGGTGATTACGGCAGCGGAGTTGGATGGCAAATCAATGGCATGCCTTTCCCTGTTGTTTCTCTCTCTCACCACCATCTCATCAGGAAGGCCAGATTCAGTTCAGACACACAGAACATACAATGCAATATGCTAAAGGTTAACAGAGCACAGGTCAACCTTAATCAGATTGCTTGAAAATGTCAGAAGAGGGCAGAATCCTTAAAACTGCACGGGCGCATTAAAGGGATAGCTCATCCGAAAATGACAATCATGTCATTTAATCAACCATTGTAATGTTTTTACAAAAATCTATTAGGCCCATTCCGGGATCAGTTAGAACTCCGTTCCCAAATCTTTTGCAGCCATATGATCATTTTGTGTGAGAAACCAACCCAATCTCACGGCAATTCGTACGTATTTTACGAGGTGGCTAATTCGTACAAATTCATAAGACCTCACTCTTACGAATTCGTACGATTTTTGCTTAATCGTACATATTTTAAGAGTTTCCCATTTCGAATGAACTCGTACGAATGACCTACTCCTGACCCCGCCCCTAAACCTACCCACCACTGGGGTTTAGACAAATCGTACTCACTCGTACGAATTGAGCGCGTGATAGCGTTGGAGAAACAGACATAAATAAAGAAACCGAATTGTTTTCAAAAAACCTAATTTAGCTGATGCCGTTCGAATATGTATATGTTTGATGTGAATGGCACATGAGAACCAATGGCATTTGACTTTTGATCTTCATTTGAACTACTGATATTTATTTGTCAAATCGCAATATCAATCTTTTATCTTTTGTCATTACAGCACTTCATGTTACTGAATGCACACCATTGCACCTGACTCTTTAATGATGCGGCTTGAAGAGTTTGCAGCCTGTAATAAATGTGATGCCCTAAAAAGACAGTTTACCACAAAATAATGTCAAGAAACATCTTTATATTGGGCTGTCCTTATTAGCTACTTTCAAAAGCAAAGATACAACCTGACCAGTGTTGTTCGACTCGCTACCAAATGACTCTAATGAGCCGGTTCTTCTTTGTGAATCAAAAATATACAGCACAACCAGTGTTGCCTGATCCCCGACACAAATGCCTCTTATGACCCTGTTCTTTTTTAGTAAATAGTTTAAAAAAAGTCAAGCTACCAGTTTTAATCAGTCTGAAACCCTACCATGTGTAATTCACAGCATTAGCAGATCATTTCTTTTATGCGTAAGCAAAATTGACATTAGGCTATAACTGAAATAGGAACCCTACTGAATTGGAATTGAATTGAATCAATAGCTTCTGAATATAATCTGCATACTTAAATAGCCAAGAGAGACGTTCTTGTGCATGTACATATGTATGGGCTTTTCCTAAATTTTTATTGAGATATTTTCTGTAAACTAGGTCTTATGTCTAGTAGATGTGTGTGAATGGACTCTAGCTTTGATTAAAAAACCCGAAGGACTATATATGTTCGTCTTCATTTTTCACTTCACAGCTATAACCTAACGCCTGCTAATATACCAAGACATTACGTAAATGGCAGATTAGAGATGTTTAATAACTTCATCTAAATACAGCGAGGCAGGGAGTCTTCAATCAGCAGACCAGCGATGACATTTAAACAGGCACCTGAGCAAATTAAACCCAGAGAAGGTTAAGCTCTGTTAACACCATCGCAATGTCAAAAAATCCTGCATAAAGTTACTTTCCCATGCCTCTTTTATTTGACGTGGGATTCAGTGTGATGGCTCACAAAGCCAGGAGAGCTCTCATACTGTGCTCTGTCTGAAACGAATTATCTACTTTTAGCTTACCAGGATTTGTAGACAGAGTGAACAGCAAGAGAAATGGGACTTTGCCCGTGCGACCCCTTGGGGACGGTTGTGAATCTAGTGCACTGTCGTCCCTTTATGTTCCTCAGAAGGCCTCGATGCAATGAAGACTTTACTTATTAGGTGTTTTTGACAAGGTAATGGTGCAAGAAAGGTATCCCATTCTAGACGGAGTAAAGTTATAGGTTGTCTGTCAGATCCAAATGACTCCAATTAACCGGTTCTTCATTGTGTACAGTTGTTGCCCGATTCCCGATACAAATGCCTTTAAAGGATTGGTTCACTTCAGAATGAAGATTTACTCACCCCAACGTCATCCAAGATGTTCATGTCTTCCTTTCTTCAGTCAAAAAGAAATGAAGGTTTCTGAGGAAAACATTCCAGGATTTTTCTCCATATAGTGGACTTCAGTGGGGTACAACGGTTTGATACGACCCTTACTCCTCGTCTGGGATCATGTCGAGTCTTTGAAGCTGCATTGAAACTGCAGTTTGAACCTTTAAACTGTTGTACCCCATTGAAGTCCACTATATGGAGAAAGATCCTAGAATGTTTCCCTCAAAAACCCTAATTTCTTTTCGACTTTCGAAATAAAGACATGGACATCTTGAATGACATGGGGGTGAGAAAATGAAGAAATTTTAATTTTGAAGTGAACTGATCCTTAAATAGAGAATAGTTAAAAAAAGTCGAGTTACCAGTTTGAATCAGTCTGAAACCGTACCATGTTGCAACCGCTTCTGGTTGTTGAACATTTAGCCACATAAATCCACTGTGGTTGTTTTGTGAGAACAAAGACAAAACGTGGAAGGAAATGCAGAGGAGTTGTGAAGAGAGGATTTATCCTCGGCTTGGTTTCTGTATTTCCTCTCATGTTTTGTGGGTGTGTGTGGCATTTATCGCACGGCAATATTGCTCTGCAACTCTTCTTTCCCACCGCCACCTGATTAACGCGACACCTGCTCGCTATTTCCTCTCCCTTTATAAGCAGCCCTTTCGTGTTTTGTCTGTGTCGGACCGTTCTCATTTCTCATGGTGTTTGTTCCTGTTATGCTCTTGTTTTCTCTCCTGTTTCCAGTTAGAATTACCCATCTTTATTTCCCGTGCTCCAAGCCATCATCCTTCGGTCACTCTGCCTTCATCTCTGCTGTCATCTATTTACCCCATTGCAGTTACTCCTGTGCCTGCCAAGCTTCATCATCATCATCTTCATCAAGACATTTGGATTACCTTTTCTGTTTACTGTCTATAATGATTCCTGGTTTCATTATTAAACTTGATTTTTTCCATTTCCTGCATCTGGGTTCACTATCTACCATAACAGGTAGTGATGGGAAACCGAGGCTTTCTCGAGCTTTTGAGGCTTTCATCAAATTGTGCCGAAAAACGGTTCATTACTCGAAGCTTTTAACACAATGCGCATTAGCGACATCTGGTGGTCAGAATTGTTTTCTCCACCATATATAACAAATTATCGCGGAGCAGAGGATATACGGTGTGTAAAAGCACGTGACCAAACCAAGCTTCAGAAGTCCGTGACCTATAAGAGTGGAATCAAACTGGGATCAATACAATACAAGAATGGAATCAATCTGGGATGAGTGGAATCAATCTGGTATCAATACAATACAAGAGTGGAATCAATCTGGGATGAGTGGAATCAATCTGGGATCAATACAATACAAGAGTGGAATCAATCTGGGATCTAAATGAATTTGTGTCAATGAGAACACAGCTCATGTCATGTGTAGTCTTTTTTTTTTTTACTTGATTGATTGATTAATTGGTTGATTGATTGATTCCTCCCTCATGCTAAAAACTGAACATAGCACATACATTTATACATTTTAATGATTGGTTGTTTGTTGCTAATGCCAAGGTCTTGGGTCTGATTTCCATGAGATTTCAATGCAATGCTTTAAATTACAAAACAACTAGAGGACATTTACCTCCCAGATGACTTCTTGGTATAGGAAACATGTTTTACCACAAAAAATTTGCCCAAAACTGAGTAAAACTTGCTATCACACTAATGAATGATGCAGTTAAACACTAGCATCTCAAACTCGCAACATCTAATTCACCCCTCACATTTCAGAGGTTCATTACATGCTGTAGATTTAATGGCATTCTTAACTAAGATACCCGTAAAAGCATTTTCTTTCGGCCGTGTTCCTAAATCGTAAGAAAATGAGGCAGAAAAATCAATAGGTAAAGTAATTTCACTTCACTAGTGACTTCCAATCAAACACCAGCCCAAACAAAAACACTCAAGCACTTTTTCCCCCCAATGCACAAGCCACGATATCACTTTTCTCCTGAATAAAACATGCGTCCCATTTAGATTCAGTTGGCTTCATCTTCAGAGAGAGAGAGAGAGAGAGAGAGAGAGAGAGAGAGAGAGAGAGAGAGAGAGAGAGAGAAAAAGAAAAAGAGAAAGAGAAAGAGAAAGAGATCTGGCCTGATGGGACGTAGAAAAGAAGCAACGTCTAGAAATAGTGTTGGCACAAAGAATCGACTTATTCATGGATAATTATGTCAATTATACAACTCTGAAATCCTGCTTCCTCTTAAGCTTAATAGCTTGCGACGAAGATGTCTGGTTGCAACCGAAATTCTCCACTTGAGAAAGTAAGTTCACAATCATAAACCAGCAACCAGCAGCTCAGCACCTGCCATGATGGTACTCCTCTCAATATGCTAATTAAGGAGACAAAAAGTTGAAGATTTGACAAGTAGAAGATGTGGAGAACACTTCTCGGTCACATAAGCTGGAGCATATATAGAAGAGATGTCATTAATGCGAGCACACACATCCTGGCTGCACCTCAGACGTTTCCCTCTCTAAACTTTAGTGAAGAGAAAAGCAACTTTGATATCGGCTCAGAGGAGGAGCCATGTTTATATCGGATGAGTGGGCTACCATAATTTTCCTCGCCGGATCAATAATATTAATCAAAAAAAGGAACCAGGCTATGTTTGGACATCCAGAAACCCGATAAGCACGACTGCACCTGTGTTTCCACACACAGATCCCCGGCTCGGCGCTTGTCGCTTTCCTTTATCCACCCGGAAGGTTTTCTGTGTGTGACACATATTGACGTTTTCCATGCATACTGTCACCATGATAGATTTTCAGTCCTTTGCCATAACTCCCCGCAGTCCTGAACCTCACTGTTTCCATCAGTCTGTCTCTCTTTTTTAACCTTCTTTCTTTCTCATACACACAAATTGATCCAACACGTGCAGGAGAACCAAACATCTACGGTAGTCAATCAATGCATCCTATCGGTGAATAACAAAGTCTAGCAAGTACGACTATTCCGACTCAGCATGAATAATTAAAGATGGCTACTCTTATGGACACAAGCTCTATATTTTCTTATTCGCACTAGAATCGGCCTCTGGGCACAGCATGATTTTCATACACCATAATCATCAAACCAAATGCACTGCAGGCTCCAGAACAAATATCCTTTTTGATGTAAATCCTTAATTAGACACTATACAATTCTGGCCTCCAGCTAGCCGTATCATAGCCTATATTTCAAAAATGTACTTAAGATTTTTTTTATGATGCTTTTATTAAGGCACAACATAATCAATGAACAGGGACAGTAAAGTCTATTAGGCCCAGCACGTCTATATAAAAATTAAAGATGTTTATTAAAAGGCCGCTCAGTGAAGAGAAACATTACCAAAAGATAAGGATGTAATGTAACCACATATACAGGATTAAAGGGGCCAAATCTAATTATAGAATTTGATAAGAAAAAGTTGATAAGAGTTATGTATTTATATATTTTGTATTTATATATTTTCTCATATAGGCTACATATGCCTATATATATATATAGGCATATGTAGCCATATGAGAAAATATATAAATATATAACTCTTAAATTCTATTCCCCTATACCCTGCCCATCACAGAAAACTTTATGCATTTTTACATTTTCAAAAAACATCACCTAGTATGATTATAGCTGTTTTCCTCATGGGGACCAAAAAATGTCCCCATAAGGACAAGGGATTCGGACATTGCCATCTTTGTGAGGACATTTTGTCCCCATAATGTAGGGTTTACCAGGCCACACACACACCTATAATCCGAGTAGTGCGGATGACAATGTTCACGGAGGTTACAGCCGAGCCCGTGACGTCATGCATTGTTGAAGATTATTTCTGAGGGAACTAACTAGTCAAATCCACCCTCTTCAATTGCTCTCTTTGAGAACTTTCTGAATGCCTCTTATTGTTCTTTGTCATTTCCTTCTCTCCTTCATTTGAAAAGATTCCACAGAGGAGGAGATGCTCGCAGGGAAAAGACGAATTGCTGCAGCCCTCGAGAGCACAGAAATTAGCGCCGCTGAATGTAAATTACTGCCATTGTAAATGATGACAGAGGCGAGGTGACACCTCTGATTCTATTACTGTAGCTCAATAGCAGAAGTGAGAACAGTTGAAAAATATGAGGTATTGTTTTATTCGTGATTATAAGCAGTTTTAGACGGTAAAACGGCGAATCTGTTCAGTGATATTGAGAAGTTGTTTATTCAATCCAATCCACCCAATAGTACCCAGAACTCTTATTGTGTTGCTTCTCTTTTCTCCAAATCTTTTGAACAATTGATCCATGTTGCACCTTAGCTTTTATTCTAAAGGAAAACTAGAGGAAGAGACAGAGTATTTAAAATGAGGACTGAAGGTCTCTTTTCAAACGAAATGCAACTTTTATTGAAGACTTTCATCTACGAGTTTCAGCTCTTGTGTAACAGTGCCACCTGTTGACATTTTCTTAAAGAACACTGTATATTACATACATCACCTTCAAAGAATAATTCACATAAAGGTGACAAATTAGTCATTATCCATGTTGGGCAAGTTACTCTAAAAAAAACTTCAACAGTGTAATTAGATTACTGTACTAATTACTCTCTCTAAAACGTATTGCATTAATTCCATATCAACCTCGACCAGATGAACAATAAAAGGATAGACATGAAACTGCTCTTAATTCTTTCAAATAAATAATATAAAATTGCATAAATTATTCTTAAACTGACCTAAGGGAGGTTACGTTAAAAACATACATTTTAACATTTGACGTTTAAATTTGATGTTAAATCCTAAAATGTTTTTAAATGGAATAGTTCAGTAATCTAGACAGTATTTAATTAAATTACATCAGGCGTAACTAATTAAATTACAGAGAAAACAAGAGTAATCCCCACTTTACTTTTCAACTTTTTCTAATTAATTACTGAGTAATGCATAACACCCAACACTGGTCATCATTTAGCCCTTGTCATTCCAAATCTAAACTCATTCTCATTTGTTTATCTTTGTAATTCTGTCTTGAATAATGTTTTGGCCCCTCTTTCGATGCAGTTCAGATTGCATTGCATTTTATTGGACTGCAAGATACCAATATTTTATGGATCGTTAAATGTAAATGCATCTGAAGGCTGATTAAATACATATATCTTAGTTTAGCAAACTTTTATAACAGAGATTAAAATCTCAGAAATAGTGCATACTTTATTAATATATTTCATACAGAACATAGTGAAATTTATTTAAAAGCTGCCAACAAGCATATTTATACATATTTTGCCAAAATGCGTCATTCTGTGAATGCATAAACTAGTTTTGCTATGGGTCTAAATATTACTTTAAATTAAAATGAAATGTCTGACTGTAATAAAAGGAAATGTAAAAAAAAAAAAACGCAACAAATAAAATCAGCACATACTGTAGCTAAATGCACAATCAAACACACAAAATATAATGTATAGAGTATAAATGTAGTGAGGTTTTTTTTATGTCTTTCATACTTAAAAATAGATGATGAAATCAACCGTTACAAGGACAGTCAAATCATGTTTAAGTTCAGTCGATTGTTACATAAATCAAAAGTAATTGCTGTCAATGTAAATAACAAAACACAAGGGGTGAGTTCATTATATTTGAAGAGTATAAAAGGCATTTTTTCTACAGAAAAATAAGGCAGGCGTGTCATAAAACTAAACTTATAAAACGAAATGAAAAAGACAAGGATGTTATGATGCGCGACAGTCAACAGTTCATAAACCTCTTAGAAGAAATATAAGTGGTGTCATTTATTGCATATTTCGAGAACACAGCAAGGGCTTTAATAAAGCAAGATCATTTAAGTTGAGAAGGAGATTACACAGCCTGAGCGCTTTGTTCAGTCGAGCAAAGAGTTTAGTTTAGAGGTTGTCGTGTTCCTCCAGACTCATTACATCATGCATTAACTTTTGATCCCGTCTGACAGAAATATGTGAGGCTTGAGCATACATTAAATATCAAATACAACTCTTAGATCAATAGATCAAAGTTGGACCCAGGGTCAGACACAGGAAGGGTTTCAGCCTTGAGAAAAAGTTCTGTGGCATTGCATATGAGGCAACAAATGTCAAAAACATGCTCTGAACAGTGTGACTACAACTAGCATTATCTTCATAAACATGCGAGTACATATATATATCAATAAACATTATAAAAGTATTTGGTTTTGGTTGCATTGTGTTAAGACACAAGAACAATCTGTTAGAACGAGACCAAAGAAAATCTGCTGGCTACTTTCAATCATGGAAAAACGTTTAAGAACGATAAAGTAAGACACAAGTGAAAACTAATCCGAAATGAAATGCGGTCAAGATTTAGTTTGGTCTCCTCTCCATTCGTTCTTAAAGCACCAAAGATGGCGAGGAGATCTACTTGCGGCCCAAGGTCTCTGCAAGCTTCTTGAGTCTCTTCTTCAGCTCCAGAGGAAACTTCTCGTAACATTTCTTACACACTGGCTTCATGTCAAACTCCACAAACTTGTTCCTAAAAACACAAATCTTGCTTTTAGGAATGTGCTTTTTAACACGTTTAGGCCAGACACATATGTTATGAAAGTATGCAACCCATTTCATTTACTTACAGTGCGCTCTTTATGTGTTTTTTGTTGTTAACTAAAACTATTAAAAATAATCATTCAAAATATTAAACCATATGATAGAATATAAACAATACTATTATATAGTGCAATAATAAATAACATTGTTATGACTGTTATATACATGAAATGCTGTTTCAGCGGTTGCATAAATTCATCTGTATTATATGTGCGGATTTTTAGTAAAAACTTTGAGGGCAATGAATGACCAGAAAATGGGGGGAAAAAATATCAATATGATGATGAATATCAAAAATATGATAATGTTGAACTGACAAATGAACACTGGAAAACAGGGATGCACCGGTATTCAAATTCTGGCTGACACTGATAATTATTTTGATGTTATGGCTGATAACCAATAAATATGAAAATGTATTAAAAATGTAATACATTAAAAAATAAACATTAATAAAACAATAAAACCATTGATGTTAAGCATCACATTATAGAATGAAACATACAGAATGAAAAATGTATATACATTTTGAAGTTTGCTGAAAATTACATTTCAGTGTTTTTAAATGATTATTATTTTTAAAGTTTAAATGAGCAGCAGTATATGACAGTATAGGTACATTTTCCATCGGAATTAGGGTGAAAAATTAAAAATATGCATGCACAATTAAATATCCAATACTGGCAGATGCTCTTAAGAAAAATAGTATCAGCCGATGACTGACATGTCCATCCCTACCAACCAATGATAAAGAGCGAGTGAAGCAGATGAGCATGAAGAAGGAAAAAGAGAGAAAAGGGTTACAGACAGACGGCGATGGCTTTCTTTCGCCGTTCGCGAGAGTCGCGTTCACGTTTCGCCAAGCGCCGTTTCAGCTCTTCCGGCAGGCGTTCGTAACAGTGTTTACACACTGGCTTCAGGTCCACCTCCACAAATCTGTCCCTGCAGGGCCACCGTCAGGGACAATGAAGGACGAAAGAGGAGAAACAAGTGAAAAGGAGGGGAAATTGGATGGGAAATTGGGTTTGAAGTGGGAGAGAGGAACAGAAATGGAATGTGGGAGCGTTTTGAAAGCGGAGGAGAGAATTGAAGGGGACAGAAGAAGAGAACACAAGAGTTAGCAGGACAGAAAGGTTAGTTATGATCCAAAGAACTTCACAGCACCCGGGAGACCCAATTTAAAGACACTTCTGAACAAATTTAAACAGGGCTAGCGAAAAGCCACAAACAGAAAAAGGAAAGTGGGGTAGATTGTGATATAGGATGAGTATGTGTGTGTGTAAAACTTACTTGAGAGTGAGCTTGGTGTTACAGGTCGAGCACGAGAAGCAATTCACACACCAAGCCTTATTCAGAGCCGACACCACTGAGGGAAAACACAAAAGCATCTTAACAACTCACAACAGCAGTACCCGTAGCCATAACAACTGTACTCCAAAGCATTATTAGTTTTTGCTATTATATAAATACTGAAGCTTTAAAGGTTGAGAACTAAAATGTCAATATCATGTTCAAGTAAACAGCAATTACCGTCTCCTTCGATCACACGGTTGCAATGGTAACAAACATCACCAAAGAGCTGCACAACAGACATAACAAGACACTCGCATTAAAAGCTAAAAGTTTCATTATCCATAATGTTTATAAATAATAGATTTCTTGGGGGGATCAAAAGAGGCTTTGAAAGAGGAGTCAGGCCTGCGTTACCTGGTTGTAGTGAGTCTCGCAGTAAGCAAGACCTTTTCTCTCGTAATGACGGTGTCCCAGGAAAGGCTTCTCGCATTTAGCACAGACAAAATGCTGCAAACATACACAAATATACAAGCTGTTCAAATATAAACTACCATTCAAAAGTTTGGGGTAAGGTAAATGTTTTTGAAAGAAGTCTTATGCTCACCAATGCTGAATTTATTTAATAAAATATACATATAAATATAAGTCATATAAAATATAAAACAGTGTCAGAGGCAGATCATCCAATCGAATCACACAGCGGACACCTCATGCACACCCACATTGAAAAAAAGATTGGTATAATATTGTCTAAATAGATATTATTCAATTCAGTATAGGGTTGTCACAATTGCAACATTTCAGGAGTCAAAAATAATATGCTAATCGTTTTTTTAAACACACTCCTTCGAATAAACAATTAAAAAAGAATGAAAAAATATTCAAATTAAATATGACAACAACATGAAGCCTACATTTTCTCTATTCTTTCAAGCAATTATTCAAGTACACAGTCAGTAATAAACAAATTACAAGCAATAGAACACATAAAACAAACAGAACAAAGAAATAGAACAAATTAAATAAAAGCAGCTTGAAGCTTATTACAGTCTTGAAGTATTTCCAGAAACTGAAATATCACTAATAAAATATCACTTTAATTTTTTTACTACATGATTATTATATAAAACACATTAATATTGATCTGATGCATTTTGCAGTTTGACTGTGTGCTTCTCTCCGTTTCTACTATATAATTGTTTGATTTATATTACATATATCATATGTGGCAGGCAAGAAATGCCTCATGGACACCCGATATCCCATGCCCAGATCCGCTTACACACATTTAAGACATTACTTATGATGTTTGCATTGATACCCTGTCAAGGCTGGCATTTTGACCCGAAACTAGGGATGTGCACGAATATTCGAATTTTCGATCTGTAATTATTATTCGAAAAATAAAATACTATTCGAATTTTACTACGTTGCTTTGCTGGCCGTAAATGCAGTGAATCCATGATAAATCCCATGCACTAACTCGCAGTTATAATTAAATGCACTGGGTGGCGCTGTGGAGTGTGTTAACAAGCTGTGTGAATGTGATCACATAATGTTGTCGTCTGCCTCGCGAAGTTTGGAATTACTTGAAAATGATCTTACTAAATGAAATTACTTTTGATCAAATTAATTAATTAATCTGATTTATAATATCATCACCACAATGAGCAATCACATGAAATCCAAACAGTCGAATGAGGAAAGACAGCTGTCCAACACTGCATCACGACTGCAGGTAAGCGCAGCTGGACCCCGCGTGATCATAACTTATCTGATAGCAAAATGATTTTTGAGACATATACTTCCTTTAAGTTTCGTTGAGGAAGACCGGTTTAAGAACAGAAAACACAAAGTGCTGTTAGAAACTTAGAACACCGATATCTTTGTGTCTCTGAAACGTCTGTCAGCGCAGCGCCTTTTCTCACTCGAGCATAAACTGCTGGCGGCGCCCCTGCATGTGGATATTATTGTTTTTCTCAATATAAACGTGAAACAATATAAACACGATAATCATACGCTGACTCGAGTGTGTGTGTACGTTCTGTACGATATCTAGACTGGCGCAATCTGCTTTATTCGACGTTTTTTTCCCGTTCGCGCTGCTTGAGCATTCTTTTATTAATGTTTTTGTTTTTTATATTTTTTGTTTACACATAGGCCTACTATTTAATGTTTTCAACTAAAAGAAAACTTTAACATATGTTGTAAGCTTGTTGTTGTGTATATTGCCTAATTGTAAGCTTGTTCAGAAATGGTGACAAAAACGTAAAAAAAAACAAACAAAAAAACATCTTTTTCGTTAAATGTCATTTAAATAAACGAATATTCGATTTTTATGAGCCCGAATATTCGAATGCAATATTTTAGAAAAATGCCCATCCCTACCCGAAACAGTTTTTCGTTTGATTGATTATTAACTAGCATCCCGGATTAAAAACATATTCAGCTTTATACATGAATTGTACTAGAAATTAGTCACTGTGTTGAACACTTTATGTGCTTAAAATGAAAAAAGAAAGCACACAAACCTCGACGTGCCACTGTTTGCCCATGGCATTGACCACACGGCCCTCGATTGGACGCCTGCATGCTCCGCAGATCGGCACACCCATCTTATCATGGCAGGGGAGGCAGTAGAGTTCACCTTTCAGCTCGCGAGCATCCGCAGTCAGCTCCTTACTGTAAAACATACAACCTCCAGATCACATCACTTTCAGTAAATGGACACAGCAGAGGAATCACTTGGCGCCGTACTGACCCGCAGTTGCTGCAGTTGAAGTGATCGGGATGGTAGGGGTCATTTTTGAAAATGAGGGGCTGTTCCTCAATGATGGCGTGACACTTCTGACAGATGTACTTCCCGAGGCCCCGAGCTTTCTCGCGGTTATGACACGGGCGGCAGAGATGGCTGGAAAACACAGACGTGGACATCAGCCAATCAGAACACACGGATGGCAACTTTCTGTTTATTTGTATTTACATGTATCAATTTGGCCTCATACACAATCAGCTAAAGAACATCTCAAATGGATGATTATGGCTGGTAGGACTAACTAAAAAACGTGTATTAAAGAAACAGAACTGCTCATGAGAATAAAGATATTTCATTAAAGGAGTAGTTCACTTCAAAATAAATTCTGTCATCATTTACTCACCCTCAAGTTGTTTCAAACCTGTATGGATTTCTTTCTTCTGCTGAAGACAAAAGAAGATATTTTGCAGAATGTCGGTAACAGTTGATGGACCCCATTGACTTCCATAGTACTTTTTTTTTTTCAACTGTCTGGTTACCGACATTCTTCAAAATATCTTCTTTTGTGTTCAGCAGAAGAAAGAAATCCATACAGGTTTGAAACAACTTGAGGGTGAGTAAATAATAACATGCATTTATTTTGAAGTGAACTACTCCTTTAATGAAACCATAATTTCATCAGTGGGCTGATACTAGACCAGCTTTCACATCAAACCTAACGTATGGAGCCTGTCAATCACATGCTCACGGTCACCCTTCATTGGCTATAAACTCACCGGCCGGCGTTCTTGACGAATCCAACATCGGCGAGCACGGCTTGGCAGATATCACAGCAGAAACAGTCAGGGTGCCAGCTGTTATTCATGGCCTTAATCACACGCCCAATTATAAACTCTCCTGTGGGAATATGAGGGACACAATTCACAATTAGCACAGTCAATAACATCACCTGTTCGCGTGTTTATGCATGTGCATCTCTTACCACACTGGTGACAACAGGGAGCAAACAACATCTGGAAATCATGCTCACAGTATTTCCTTCCCTCAAACTATGGACAAAAGAGAGAGAAAATTAAACATAACATCGGCTCCGGTGGGAATATGTCTCAAAGTCAATCAATTGCAAATTTTGAACTCTTTACTTGTAGAAAAAACATACTGTAACTTCAAGATCTCAACACTTCACCCAGTCCAAAATATTATTTACTGAATTTAAATGTAATTTTAAGGATCAGAGAAAGGGTGGAAAAAAGTTTCTATAATAATGTATAGCCTATATATATATATATATATATATATATATATATATATATATATATATATATATATATATATATATATATATATATATATAATTTTTTAATTTATTATAATTATTTATAATAAATATTTTATATTATATCTTATATCTGTTTGTTTCCACAAAACAACATTATACAACAAATCTAGCATTATAATTGGACCTCAAGGACTTTCTATAATTTAATAAAAAACAAAACAAAAGAAATGTAGAATATCACCGCTTTAAACAGTAGCTTCAAGATGAAATGCTACGTGACAGGTTTAATGCAAGTAAGTACCTCGTAAAAGAGTCCTTCAGGAAACTGCTGGAAACACTGGGCGCAGACGAAGCACTGTTCATGATACAGCTCGCCATTGCTGTTGACAATTTTCTCCGCCGGGGCAAAGCCGCTTTTACACCGTTCGCACGAGGCGTTTGCCAGGGCATTGGCCATGTTGCTGTCAGAAACAGATCAACGTCAGGAGAAACAATCAGCAACGTCTATGGACAGCTTTGATTTATATATGCAAGGATCACACTACTACAAAATGTTTGGGGTCACTTAGATCTTTTTTTTTTTTTTAAAGAAATATTATACTTTTATTCAGCAAGAATGCATTAAATTGATCAAGGTGACAGTATAGACGTTTATAATGTTCCAAAAGATTTCTATTCTGAATCCTGAAAAAAATTAATAATAATAATTTTTCACAGAAATGTTAAGCAGCACAACTTTTTTTTCAACGTAATAACAAGAAATGTTTCTTGAGCAGTAAATCAGCATATTAGAATGATTTCTGCAGGATCATGTGACACTGAAGACTGGAGTAATGATGCTGAGAATTCAGCTTTGCATCACAGGAATACATTACATTTTAAAATATTTAATATTTAAAATATAAAAGTGTCATTTTAAATTATATATTACTGTTTTTGATCAAATAAATGCAGCCTTAGTGAGCACAAGAAACTTTCAAAAAAAAATTGTTTTAATGTTACCGACCCTAAACGTTTAAATGGAATTGTATATTACTTCATTCATTCACTGATATATTGGCCAGGTAAATTAGCTGATAAATGCTGGCATTAAATTTCCTCAATTTTGCAGGTGTCTTTAATATGATTAAATTGTGTTACATCTGTATCAGTATCATATAGTCATTTGCTATCCTGCTCTCGAGAGTGATTCAAGATGATGTTTCTCTAAACAGAAAGCCCATGATGTAGCCTGTCTGGCACTTTGCAAGATATTAAGTTACATCATTTAGGAGCGACTGTGTAAGACTTCAACCAATGTTTACATCACACAAACAGAATTAGCCTGCCGTGGCCTGTTTACACTGCCAGACAAGATCCCAAATGACTCAATGATTCCCTGCACCAGACATTTCTCCTCTGACATCACAGGTCATGTGGCTATTAGACGATGGATCGTCTTCGCAACTTCCCCTCACTCCCTTCACAACGCAAACTTACTATTCCAAAGACACATTCCCTAATATGGTGATTTGAAAAGAAAAGATCTGCTTGTGTATATCAACACACTGTAGATGTATAAATAGATCATGTGTGTGTTTAAGAGATGGAGACTGTTGTATGTCAGGTCTTATCATATGAAGAGCTCACAGAACAACAGTGGAGGTCTCACACTACTGTGTGAGGAAGCTGGAGCTGTGCCATCTGTGTGTGTGTGTGTGTGTGTGTGTGTGTGTGTGTGTGTGTGTGTGTGTGTGTGTACTTATGTATGGCCATTAGTGTTTTCTGGAAGTATGACGATACATTCCCAGCTTATCCAACATGCATTTAGGAAGAATATACTGTGTGTGGCATAAAAGTGTCGAAAAGAAATGTTTTGGGTAACGTTTTGCATTAAGGTTTGTTAACATTATTTAACAGCATTTGTTTATCTTAGTCAATGGTAATTTCAACATTTACTAATGCATTTTTTAAATAAAATATGTATTTTTAACATTAGTTAATGTACTGCATGCAACCTAACATGAACAAAGATAATAAATGCCTCAAAAAATATTTTGTTCATTGTTAGTTTAGTTTATGTTTACAAATGAGACCTTACTGTAAAGTGTTACTTTATTCAACTTCTCTCTCCAATTGTAATTAGTTTTCTTATTATTATTAGAAAAATGCTGTAAGTATTTCACCAGTGTTCTTGGACCTAGATATAAGTCTCTTATGCTCAATCAAGGCTGTGCTTATTTGATAAAAAATTCAGTAAAAACAGTAATATTGTGAAATATTATTACAGTTTAAAATAACTCGACCCAGTCTTCAGTGTCAAATGATCCTTCTAATCATTCTAATATGCTGAATTATCTGCTTAAGAAACATTTCTTATTATTATCAAGGTTGAAAACAGTTGTGCTGCTCAATATCTTTGTGGAAACTGTGATAAATCTTTTCAGAATTCTTTGATGAATAGAAAGTTGAAAAGAAAGTTTAATCTTTTGCAACATTACAAATGTCTTTAAATTTAATGTGTAAATAATTCCATCCCTTAACACTGTTAAGACATGATAATTGTCCGTTTTTAAGGAGCTCAGGAGCATCCCAGGAAGCAGATTATATCCATGTTTTCCCAAAAGACCTGATAGTCTGTGGGGACATCCAGATCAGTAATGTTTGGGAATTTGGTCTCCAGAAAAGCAAAACGTCACAAGCACGGACTACACAAAACATCTGAGAAAGCATTTGAAGGATACGGAGCACATAGCAGCGTTCCAGAAATACTATGAATTTGATTAAATAATTAAATTATAAATAAAATGTGTGTAATTTGTTAACTTATATTTATCTAAGTAGGCTATTATATAGACAGTTAACTGCAGCATGGCAGGGCTTGTCTAAACATTTGTGGTGTGTTAAATGTCTTTCCAGCTCTCTGCGTGCGTGTGTGTGTGTGTGTGTGTGTGTGTGTGTCTACCCCAGAAAAACTCAACTAGGGAGGCTAATTAGCTTAGCATCCGCCCTTATCCAGCAACCCATGCCATTTTAGTTATTCTCTCTATATAAAACAAAGATTTAACACTTACAGTTTAACAGTAATTAAAGAGATAGGGTGGAAAAAAAGAGAGAAGAAAAGTAATAAAGTAAACAATAAAACTGTAGATATCAGCTGCATCTCTGGCTAGAGAGGAAAATTTATCTATAACATATTTAATAAAAATCTATTTCAAACATCGTACCTGCCCGTCATCTCTTCCACCCCCAGCATCCCCTACAGCACGACTTATTCTGAGAGACGATTCAGATTTTATTCGACAACATAAAACGCCCCTCAGATCTGTTGCTTTTCCACTTTTTCCCTTCACTCTATGATAAAGATGTTTTCCTGAAAAACAGACTATCCACTCAGCTCGCTTTTCCGGGTTAGATCACGTGCTGCTCGGCTAGACTTCTGATTGGTTATATGAATCAGTTCCTCTGCAATGCAGAACTTTGGGGCAATAACATAACATAACATTAAATAACTTAACATAACATAACTTTATAGTCTTGCTTCAAATAATCAATATCAGAAATAATCAAGCGTACTAAGTATGATAAATACATTCGATTTCATATAAAGGACACAATTATTTTTTAAAGTCCTCTATAAAATGTACATATATTTGACATATATTCATTTAAAATTAGTTCATTAATATACATTTTATTTAAAAATCTAATAATTATTTGCAAATAATATGTAAGAACTCAGCATTGAGGGATTTCAGTTTTGCGCTCTCTTGTGGTGGATTTGCGCTGTTGCTAAAAAGTAGTGAAGGCGCTGGAAGAGAGTGTGCAGGCTAGATTACTGGATAGAAATGAGCTACACTTTTCTCTGTCGTCAGCACTGTTTAGTGCTTTCTATCAAACAGCGACTTATAAGGCAATTGATGCGGGACAGACATAAAATCCACTAATTCAAATTAATAATCCTCAACCTACGGTTCACTAATCTACTCCAGTCTTAAATTAATAGGAAAGACGGTTCTATTTTGGCAAATACACAGAGATCTATAGCGTTCAACATGAATTGTAAAAAGTTACGTTTTGAAAATGTATTATGCCACATATCAAGTCAACCACACGAGGGCACTGTTGCAAAAATGAAGACAAAAATAACGTGGACACAGTTAATGTGAGGAAATACACAACATGTGGTTACTCTGCAAGTACGCTGCTGTGAACTATAGGTGAGCGGAAACATCCATAAATCATTAAGATTTAGTCACAAAGATTTATCTTGGTTGAAATTCATCAGAAATTATAATATTATCTATCTATCTATCTATCTATCTATCTATCAATAATAATAATAATACACTTTATTTTATATAGTGCCTTTAAAAGTAGCATCTTAAAGCGCTTTACAAGAATAAGATCCAATAAAACATACAATTATACAAACAATACATTAATGAAAGTGAAATACAGACAAAGAAAAAATACCAAATAAAAGCATAATATCAAAAGTTCAACAAGTAAATAGACAAATATAATAAGCTACTTTCAAAATAATCAGAAAAGGGTAGCCTACCCTAAACAAATAAGCTTTAAGGGAGGATTTAAAAACACTAAGGTATTATGCTTGCCTAATCTCAGCAGGAAGAGAATCCCAAAGTTTTGGATCACCCATAGATTTTAAGAGATAAGCGGAACAATTAAAAGGCCAGCCACCGAGGAGCGGAGATCATGCACTGGTGTGCAAGCGGTTAAAAGCTCAGAGAGATAGGCCTAATTAGGTGCCAATCCACGCAAAGCCCCAAAAAATGTAAGCATGAGAATTCTAAAATCAGCACGGAATCTGACAGGGAGCCAATGTAAAGACTCCAAGACGGGAGTGGCGTGATCCCTTGTCCTGTTTCCAGAAAGGGTTCGAGCAGCTGAATTTGGAACCAACTGTAATTTATTTAGGGTAGCTTTTGAAACCCCGGCCAGCAAAGCATTGCAATAATAAATGCGGGAAAATACAAAGATGTTAATAAACTTTTCAGCCATCAGGAATGACAACATAGGACACAATCTGGCAATATTTTTAAGATGAAAAGAATTTTATATTTATATTATGTTAATTATGTTAATTATGTTAATCAAATTAATTAAATTAATTAAATTTCCAGACATCCATTTTTTAATCTCAGAAATGCATTGAGAAAGTAAAGACACAGGCACATTAACATCAAGTTTTGAATGTATATAAACCTGGGTGTCATCTGCATAAAAGTAAAAGTTGAGACCAAGTGATCTGAAAAGTTGACCAAGAGGAAAGATGAAGATGCTAAAAAGCAATGGGCCCAAGATTGATCCCTGAGGAACACCAGATTTCACCACACTAGTATCAGACCTGCAACCACCCATAGCGACAAACTGCTTTCGATCTGAAAAATAGGACCAGGTTAATGCAGTATCAGAAAAACCAAAGACTAAACAAGTAAGTAAAATTGAGTGATCAAAAGTGTCGAAACCAGCACTGACATCAAGAAGAATCAAAATAGAAAGACAGACAGAAGCAGAAGCGGTTAACAAGTCATTTGTAACTTTAACTAATGCTGTTTATCTGTCCATCCATCCATCCATCCATACACAGTATTTTGAAAAAATGATTTTTGAAGGTGATATGTGCGTTGTTAGCAGTTCACAAAAAGATTGGCATCATTTGCATCTTCAACAACAGTCGGTCAAGGTGATAAACAGACACAGCAGTTGATTGGCTGCTTCAGAGAGAGAGAGAGCAGTGTTAGTAATGTCCTGGATAAAGAGCAGCCGTGTCTAATCTTTCTGTGATGCTTTCGAAGCTATAATCTTGTAGACAGAAAAGCTGCTGCTGGATTTTGTCTCTTTTAAACATTATAATTTTTTTGGGCCTCTGGTTTTGCCCTTTAGTCCCCCCCCCCCCCCCCCCCCGTGTTGTTGTCATGGATACCCATGGATGCACAAAGGTACATCTGAAGTTCTGTGTAAGAGAAATGCACGATTCCCTGATTAACACCTTCAGAGTTACATAAAATAAAGATGGTGTAATAACCAGCAGGCCTGGCTGATCAAACATGAATCTATGATATATGAGATAAACAGATTCATAACACTGTTTATCTTCAGGTCATCACTGCTTTAGAAGAGTTGAGAGAGACAATCCTTCATCTAGTGGAATTATAGACCAAAGTTAAGTGATAACATCTGTCTTGTCAGAGATGGGTAAGCACAAATGCATAAGTGTATGCACACAACTCTTTTTTAGGATTTCTTGGTATGTCAGTCTTTGTCGAGTTTGTCTTTCGCCTTCTGAGATTTTAATGAATTAAGCAACTGTATTCTGGTATGTGCGCGGTAAGCTCCCGCAGATGAGTTTTACACATCACATGACAGTGAAAAGAATGCTTGTGGTACATAATATAGATATGAGTCAAGATCTCTTCATGAGTGTTTTTCTAGTCAACTCAAGGGGTGTAAAATACTACGTGTTGACCTGACAATGACTTCAGTGAGATATATCAAGTAGCCTATTTGTAAGAATACCCAATGTATTATATATTCATTTCATATTCAAAATATATATAATTAACAATACAAAACACGAATAAAAATAGACATTGGGCCTTTGAATGTAAAATCTGGTGTATTGTTTGTGTAAATATTCCATTATAGTGTAATTTGTGTTTTTAACATATTTTTGAAAAAAATTATGAATCATATCAAAATATTCAAATACATTTTAACCAGATGAACTGAACATGATTCATTACATAATTTCATAAAGAATCATAATCAAGTCATTGTCAAAAGCAAATATTTACACCTCACGTCGCCAAGAACACAGTGTATGAGCATAAGCAAAGATAGATAGATAGATAGATAGATAGATAGATAGATAGATAGATAGACAAATCGTTTGATGGATGGATGGATGGATGGATGGATGGATAGATAGCCAAACCGTTTAATGGATGGTTGGATGGTTTGATTGATTGATTGACTGATTGACTGACTGATTGATTGATTGATTGATTGATTGATTGATTGATTGATTGATTGATTGATTGGTTGGTTGGTTGGTTGGTGGATGGATGGATGGATGGATGGATGGATGGATGGATGGATGGATGGATGGATGGATGGATTGATTGATTGATTGATTGATTGATTTATGGATTTATGGATGGATTTATGGATAGATTTATGGATGGATTTATGGATGGATTGATGGATGGATTGATGGATTAATTGATTGATGGATTGATTGATTGATGGATTGATACTTGATAGACAGTGAGATAAACTCCAAATACTTTTTTTTTCTAGCAATTTCTAGACACTTTTCTCAGAATTGTGAGATATAAACTTGGAATTAACCAATAAACTTGGAACAAATCTACAAATCTAGTTCTAAATCACTCTATTATCTTTTTATTAAAAGGGCAAATGTTTCCACACAGAATGCTGTGAATATCTGAAAGGGATTTACATTTGACATTTCAAATTACCGATGAGAGGTGTAAAAATGCAACTCTAAAAACATGATTAGAAGTGTGTAATACCCCACTCATAGAGGGATGTGAGGCTTTGAGCAGGAGATTAATGAACTGTGAATGGCTCAGGTCTCAATGACAGAGAAGTCTATATTCATTGAAAGAGATTCTGAGTTCTCTGTGATTAGTTTGTTCTTCATTTGCACTTCCAATAACACACTTACTCTCAAACGAACAGATGGCCAGAGCCATACACACCAGACAATGTTTCATCTATCTATCTATCTATCTATCTATCTATCTATCTATCTATCTATCTATCTATCTATCTATCTATCTATCTATCTATCTATCTATCTATCTATCTGTCTATCTGTCTGTCTGTCTGTCTGTCTGTCTGTCTGTCTGTCTGTCTATCTATCTAATCTATATGTCTGTCTGTCATTTTATATCATTCTATAGTTCTGTCTATCGTTCTATCTATCGTTCTATTGTTCTATCTACTACCTTTTTTAAATTTTTTATTCCATGCATGCAGAAACAAGCTTCAATAGATGACCTTTGTGAACCATTTAATTTTTTTAAAGGTTTCGAAATTAGCTATGGGTTGTTAGATGGTTAGAAAGTTCTGGTCTCTAGAGGATCCTCCAGTGCAATTTTTTAGCTTTAGCAAAAATCATAAGTCTGATAGACACACGTTCATTCATTTTTATGGCATAAACGTTTCAGGATGAGTAATCCCGAACTATGAGCAATATAAAGCTTGACTTGGAAAGCACCACTAACGATAAATGAAATCTGACAAGAAATGTTTGTGATCTGATAAAATGTATGAGATTATCACCAGGTTAAACTCTTTAGAGTCCGGTCTGATTTGCTTTGAATGGCAATCCATTATTTGACAATGAGATAGAGGAAGGGGTGGCGGGGGAGTTGAGTGTTGGCAGAGTGACGGAGAGAGAGAGAGTGAGCGAGCGAATGAGAGAGAGAGAGAGAGAGATAGTGCTGCCAGTGTCCGCACACCACACACAATCCCACCTCTCTGTCTCTCTCCTCTCTGCCACTTTATCTTCAGCAAGGGGTTCCCACTGGGATAATATTCTCTATCTGTCTTTCACGCACATTAATCAGTCATTCTCTCGCTCTCTCTTTTCTCTTCCTCATTATTTGACACTTTTTCTCCATCCTCCTTTCTGTCATCTTCCTCCTTTACCTCCCTGTCCTCCTCCTTTATCACTCCTGTTCTGCTGCTCACATCATCTCACCGGCTGGAGAACTCACAGGACGCTGGAGGACAGGTAAGGCTCTGTGTGTGTCTGAGAAGTAAAAGACCCTGTGCGTATTTAGATGTTTGACACTTTGATTGATGATAACCTACAATCTTTTCAGTAAGACTTTGTTTTACAGTATATTTTTAATTTGACTGCTCAAAGGCTGCTCGTTAGCTTCAGTTATGGTTATCATGTTTCAGGTATCAACTTGTTTTAAGATGCTTTAGGAAAAATTAAAACCGCCACAAATGAGAAAAGTGTTGTCATGCACTGTTGTAAGAGTTATGAAATGAATGTAGGCTGCATAGCTCTAATAAGTTGTTCTTGGTAGATTTTGATGAAAAATGTTTGAGTTCATATTGAGATCTCTGACATTTGATTGCAGAGATTGGTATCTTGGCAATAGGCCTGTCACGATAACAAATTTTTCTGGACGATAAATTGTCCAAGAAATTATTGCGATAAACGATAATATTGTCGTTCCGAGACCATTTACATCTAAAATAATGATAATGGCATAATAATGCAGGTACACCTTTTCGAAGATCAATAAACTTGTATGTCTAAAGACTATTTAACACTGAAAATGGAAAACATTTTAAATATCCACAATAAATGAACAAAACAACCAAAAACAATAAAAGCAATCAATGGACTCTCAGTCTCTGTTAGCAAATAATGCACTTGAATAAATACCAAAAACAATAAATAAAATGGATGAAAACAAAACCCGACCCTACCCTATAATACATTATTTGTTAATAAAGCATTAACACACAAACCACTGTTAATTTAACATAAAAGCAAGCAGGCTACTGCGTGCATGGTTGAATGCGCGCAAAGTGCGCTCCCTTAATAATTTGTAAAAAGCTGACAGTTAATCGCGATCTCACACATCTCTGTTATTACATTGAAGCTGACTGCACAATGAATCTTTCACAATATCCACACTTTGTTGGTTATAATTAGAGGATTTGCCAGCATACAGAATTCAGCACTGAACAAAAAGTCTGTTTTGAGCGGTGAGGGGAGTCTATCTTGAATGCTTGTGATTGGCCATTGCGTCCAAGAAATCAACACATATGTCTGTGATTGGCTACATCGCTCAACGCTGCAGACATGTTATGAATAGAAACTCTGGCCTGTAAATCGTTTGTATTTTGTTTTAGTTGTTCTTGTAGCTTTTCTGCAACAGATGAATAAAAATATATTAGTTTTTATATGTTTTATTCATAGATATTTCTAGTTTGCGGGAGTCCCACGAATCGTTTTATTCTCCCGCAACTCGCACACACAGAGTGAGTGCATTACCGCCCGCGCTCGCACTCGGCCATCAAGTCTAGTGTCGCGCCGCACTCTATTGCGAGTGCACGTCTCTCAAGGGCCCGGCCCGAGGATAGTGTCGGGAAATATCGGCCCGCGGAACGGGTCGGGTCAAGTTCGGGCTGAGAATCTAAGCTCTAGTTCAAGCTAAGGAACCGAGAGTTGTCATCCAGTCTCTTTGTTTTCCTCGTCTCTCTCTCTCTACCAAACAAGCATGCAAATGGAAATCATCGCGGCCGGAAAAATTATCGAGCTCATTTTTTTTATCGTGCGATTAATTGATTTATTGACTATCGCGACAGGCCTACTTGGCAAATCTGAAAACATTGTTGAGATCTCTTCTGAAACTCTAGAGGAGACATGTGAGATGAATGTGGTCTCACAGTAAATGTAAATGTAAATGTGATGCATGTAAATTTTCCTAATTTCCTTTTAATATAAAAATTATTGTATCTAAAATAAGATGCTAAAATATTGTTTCTTGTTCCAGATTAATGTAAAGACTAGGCAATATAGGTTGCCCTCTTGTAAACACTGTGATTCTGTGGTGCTTTTCAAAACAATAAGCTGTTTTTTAAATGTCTAGAGTGGCTCGATACCACAACATTGAGTCAACCAATGGTGTATGTTTGGGGGCGGGACTATCTGTTTGAGTGACCTATGCCAGATGGAATAGTGTTCATGGAATGTTGTTTGAAAACAGTCATTATTTTGGTATCACTTTACAATAAGGTCCCATTAGTTAACATTAGTAAGTGCATTAACTAACATCAACAATAAGCAATGCATTTGTTATAGTTGTTATTAATCGTTGTTAATAAAAATACAACTGTTCATTGTTAGTTCATGTTGGCTCAGATTATGAAGGTCCCATTTGCTCTCAGTGCTGTAGGAGAAATAATTGAGAATTGAAGAGATCTCCTTTGTGCTATTGATATGACCATGAACTATTCCAGTCGCAGGTTGTTTTAGGCGGTCATGAAGTTGCTATCAAGCTCATCAGGCAGTCAATAGACTCATTTAGTGAGCCGATAAAGCCTCCCTCCTTTGAGAACAAAGAAGAAAGTGACAAAAACAGCGGGGAGAAATAAACAGATCTTTCTAATGTCTGAAGACATTTATGGGAATCTACGTGGGCAGTGTGACTTTGATGGCAATCCGATTTGGTGTGTCATCAGGCTACCCATGACTTCATCCTGAATTGTAAAGAGAGCTCATCTGATCATGAGACATATGGCTGCTGTCTTTTCCTGCCCCACTTTTAATTGAATTTTCCACTAAGGTTGAGGCAAGCACAGGCTTACCTGTGGTCTTCACAGATGGCCTGCTAATGGCTCTAATTTTCAGTTTCACCTCTCTCAAACTAATTTCTTATCTCTTAATATTCCCTCTCTCTTTCCAACTATCTGTCTATCTATCCGTTTGTCTGTCCACCTATCCGTCTGTCTCTACCTAGCTAATGTTTAACTGTCTATCTAGTATCAATCCTTCTATCTATCTATCTATCTATCTATCTATCTATCTATCTATCTATCTATCTATCTATCTATCTATCTATCTATCTATCTATCTATCTATCTACTGTATCTGTCTAACTATGTCTGTCTGTCTGTCCGTCCGTCCGTCCGTCCGTCCGTCTGTCTGTTATTTTATCTGTCAGACTTTCCTTCTATATCACCCTTTCAACTTTTTACATTTTGTTCAATTTTTGTTTCATTCTTATCCTATGTCCTTATTTTCATGTCTCCCTTTGTCCTCCATTCCTTTGTCACTTCCTTTTCTTTTCACACCGGCTGGAATCTTGCTGTCACTTAGACAGATCTATGTTGTGATGGATGTGCGTGTGTGTGTGTGTCCATATACAGCCATAAAATATTTGTGCGTCCATTTTATGGCTCAGAGGGTCATGAATTTGGAATGGGCCCATCGGTGCTTTGTTCAGATCCATTGTGAGGGAACAGTGCGGTGTGCATTTGTGACATGAACATGTGATTCCTGTGTTACAAGTGCACATTAGTGACAGAAGATTAAATGAGTGGGCTGTGGACTGGAGTGTGTCGTGAGTGTTGTGTGAGTTAAAGCCCATTGCATGATTCATAATTAATGCTATTGTTTTCATAATTTATATGAATGGGTACCGTAGTTTGGGGCACTTAGTAATCAAAGTTTTTTTCTGGGGATATTATGTTAATTGCGTTTAAAAAAGGGGGCAGGCACAGTCTAACATATGCACACTGGTCTTTTGAAAGTTTAAAAGTGCATTTGAATCTAATTGGAGTTTATTTTTGATCTCAGAGGAAGCATTTATGCTGTTTTTGTCCAGAAATGATTTCAATTGTGCTGTTGGATTAAATATCGAATGTGTTGCCATGTTGTGAACACCTCTGGCTCCTCGCTTGGGTTGTTCCATTCAATAATTAAGGGAAAATTATAATTAAGGTGATATTTCGGAGACTTTTCCAAACATCATTTCTCCTCTGGGAAAAGTATTGATTAAATCTGGGAAGATAGAGTCAGGTGAGGTTTTGTAAATTCCTCTTTGGAATGGGTGTATGAGAGAGACTAAAGTGTCTGTGCACGCATGTTTGTGAGAGCGAGCACGACTGTGTTGTTTCCTCTCCGCGGAAATCAATCCAAACATGGAGTGCCGGAGTACTCATTGCTATTCACACGCGTGTCTGTCTGTATCATATCTTTAAATCTACTAATTAACCTCATTACGATGCTCAGCCTGCAGGGGATCCAGTGTAAACCAAAGCATACGCTCATACACACATAGATTTGACATAAAAACTCCCAAACTCAATGGAGACTGCTTCTCCAGTTTAATTATGAAAAGCCCATGATTTAATAATTAATGCTGTTGTGTCGTCCTCAGCATCTCACTAAGCAGAGGCCAAGTGGTCATTGTGGTGCAGCTAGACATGCTCTAAATAATCCAAACAGGCACAGACCTCTGTAAACTGCGCCTGCCAAAAACATGACCCATGCAACTAAGATTATACCCTTCATCACACAAAACACATAATACAAGCCTTCTGTATGGCTTTACACAAACCCTGAATGTGGAACATTACCAAAATATCATAATTCCAGCTCTAAAATCACAAAATCTAGTATAGTTTGTACTTTGCAGAGCAAATTATGGTGGTCTAGCTTTGGCAGTTCAGTCATATTAATGGCTGAAAATTGCATTTATTCATTTATTCGACAACAGGCTTGACTGATTCTATGGATCACAACTTTTCAACAACAGGCACTTAGACTATCAAAGTCAGTCCACAGATTTAAAAAAAGGCATATATGGATAAAGACTCTAAGGGTGTGTTCACACTTGGCAGGTTTGGTTCGATTAAAACAAACCCTGGTGTGATTATTCTGTTGGTGCGGTTAATTTGAATAAGTGTGAACACTGCCATCCGAGCCCTGGTGCGCACTAAACAAGAGGGCCGAGACCGCTGAAAAGGTGGGTCTTGGTCTTCTTCCAAATCTTGTGCGGTTCAACAGATATATGAACGCAACACGGACCAAAGACATCTAAACAAACCAAAAACAGAACGTGAACGTCACCAGATGCTAAAAAAGACAGAATGCTGAAGCGTACCTGTTTTTTCTCATCATAGGAGTTATGTTGCCCATTACAGTTCAGTACAGGCATCAGAAATACCGTATCCTTGCAGCCTATCTTTGTGTTTATGGCGGAGGAATTCCTGCCGCTGTTTGACTCCTTTACACATTTTATAAACTCTTTACGAGATCTCAGCTGGTCAAAATGCCATCATAGTACGCACATATAATGAGCACATATCCCAGCACACAGCATTGTTTTGGTAAGTTCCTTTGCAAAAACATGTTATATTTTTGTAACTTTCAGTTTGGTCTTAAAAATGACCATGTGAACAGTAGTTTGGTTCGCTTGGGTCATTTGACCTGGATAAAAAAACAAAAACATTTAGTCCTGGTCCGCTTAGAGTTTAGATTGGCATTGAAGCCATTTACCACTGAACCTAAAGATACTGAACCTAAAGGCATAGTGATACGTTCACAACCTGATTGGTCGGCTTTTATGACGTATTGCCTATTTTTAGACAGAACTTGCCGAACATCCAAAACAATGCTGTATGCTGGCCAAATTTGCCATGATGTATGTGTGTAGCCTGCATATTATGGTATTTTGACCAGCTGAGAACTCATGAAGAGCTTATAAAATGTGTGAAGGAGTCAAAACAGCTGCAGGAATCCCTCTGTCACACACACAAACTGAGATCTGCTGCGAGAAGACGCGGTTCTGATGCCTGTATCATAACTATGATGGTAACATCATCGCAACTACCTCGAGAAAAAAACAGGTATGCTTGAGCGTTCGATTGCTCCACAACATTCCGCACCAAATGTACTAGTGTGAATGCACCTTAAATTAGCATTTTGAAGAAAAGCGGTGATAGTTGCAAGCTTTCTGGACATAATTGTGTTCCTCATTACAGAAAGTAGCAATGAAAACGTTTATGTTCTTTATGCAATGGTTGTGGTTTTGATTCTCAGGGAACCCTGAGTTGATATCTTGAATGTGCTACTACCACTTTCATTACAGGTTTCAAGCTTCATGTGAGAAAAATAAACCTGTGTTTGCTGTAAAGAAAAGTTATACAAAGTGCAGTCAGGGAACTGAAGCCCATGGTCGAGCATTATGGCAGTTTGTGCTTCTCCAGTCTCTCTGAAGTCTATTTGATAACTGATTTGATTTACTGCACACTTGAAGGTTCCTGGTATCAGGCATCATATGAGAAAGTCTCAGCATCTGCTGTGCAAAAATAAATTGTTGGTGATTGAGAATGATTTACAATAGACAGACACATCTAAAGCAGTGCAGTGTGTTCGACATTTGTTTGCTTCAGTTGATTCCTCACTGCAAAAAAATATAGTTAAATTTGCGGTATAAACAAGCAGCTGTGGTTGCCTTAAATTCACCATAAAAAATACGGTGACTATGTTTCAGGTATTACAGGATGACATAATGGTGCCTATATATTTTATAGCTTATAACAATATGTTTCATTAAGTGATATGATGTTAATATACCAAACTACTTAAACTGTTAAATCAGTTAAATAGATTCCTTCTTTAAATGTTCTTTTACTGTTTTTCTCTGTAAATTATGTTAATTCATATAGTGTATACTCGCAAAAAAAAAAAACATTTTTACAGTAAAATGACATATAATGTGATTTTAAACATTTAACTGTTTTCTTGATTATGATGGAAGCAATTCTGTTGCTTCACATTGCTCACTTCCCATGCAGAGCAGGTACCATATGCATCTTTTAGGGGTAGATAAGGTATAGAGGGGTTTCAGGGTATACCAGTGACAAGTGGTTGTACCCCTCAAGGTACATTTTTTGCCCAAATTCTTTTTGAGATGCATTTCATGAGCTGTTAATATTCTGGTAGGCCTTTAACCATGCATATTTTTTATTTTATTTCATTTTATTCCTGAGCATGTAGATACATCCTTGCATTCCACCTGTCACTACGACCAGAAGGAACGCTTCCAAATCTATCAGTAACGCACTGTCTAACCTTTCATAAACCAGCAGCGTTCACAGATAAAAGAAGAAAGCTTTATAAAAACAATGTTAAAGTGTCGACATTTGTCTGAGAGTTTCTCTCTGTTGTTACAAATGAGAGTTGAGACAGTGACTCCAGCTCTCAAAGATCCTGAGCCCAGTTTGGGGCCTCGCGGCTAAGAATCACAATGGGACCATGAAGATGAAAGAAAAGACAATCAAAGACAACTCAAAAACATGTTGAGTTTACTTTAAGTGAATCACTTTGAAACCCACTTCCCTGTCTGTTTTTTTATGCAGAATCTCTCATTAGTGTGGCACATATGAAAAAACTGCATTTCAGTCTGTGTGAAAAATTAGCTCAAAGACTAATAGACTCTCTCTCTCTCTCTTTCTTCATCTGTCTCTTCAGTTCTGCAGCAGTAAGTCTTTGCTGTTTGTCCAATGTTGTTTTATTGAATGACTGATGCTGTCACTGAGAGGTCCTCAACATGGCAGTTTGCTCAGTTTCATCTCAGCTAGGAGAAGGCGGCATAGTTTCTGATGCACTTGAACAAGGTCCAATATTAGATTTTTGCTGCACTGCATGGCCAATGGTAAATTTACTTGCCATAAATCTTCCTTACTGGCCACAAAATTGTATTTTACATCATTTTTAATATTAAAGCAATATTTTCTTCCCTCAGGCAATGCAATTGTTCCACTGTTTTCTCCAGTGCATGTTACCATGTGACTCGCAGCATCATATATGAGATCTCTACTGAAACTAGAGATGTATGAATGTGAATGCGTCGGTGTATGAATGAGTGAGTGAATGGGTGAATGTGAGGCAAATTGTAAAGCGCTTTGGTGGCCATTGGGTCTGTGAAAGCGCTATATAAATGCAGTCCATTTCCAATTTTTTACTATATCTGATACATGATTGTGTTGCTCATATTTTCATGTTGGTGGTTTAATCACTTTTTTTGGTCTTAAAGCAGTCAGGTACATTATTTTATTTTTTATTTTATTACTAATTATTTTTAATATTATTTTATTATTATTAATATTGCACAATATTACATTACATATACTGTAAAATTAGTGTTAATAAACCAATAATAATAATAATAGTTCAAACCAATAATAATAATAATAGTATTTTTATATTATTTTCACTGAAATGAATAAAGACACAAATCCTGGCATGTGTTCTTCAGCGACGATGACGACAACGATGATGATGATGATAATAATAATAATAACAGTAATAAAAATATAATTATAAATTATTTATTTTTTTATTATTATTGGTTCAAAATATTACATTATTAAATATTAAATTACACTTAAAATAATAGTAATAATAACACATTATAATTTATTATAAATAAATGATGTTCGAAGACTCACAAGTCCTAGCATGTTTTCTTTAGTAGAAACGAGTAGAATGATTTGTTGTTGTTGTTTTGTCTTGTGTTTAAAACATTTTTTTATAAATGGTTTGTCCTTTACATCAGTGTCAGACTATCAGTCGGAACAGTTTTAATTAAACCATACACTTTTGCAGTTTCTATTAAAGTGACCGACCGATTTAAGAATAACTTTGAAATATTCGCCAAAGCTAAATTTGGTGCTTGAGAATGCAAATTTTGGACCCCTTTTTTTTTTCTTTATGTCGTGGACTGTATTGAAGCCTGAAAGCCAATCTTTTAAAGCCCTTGCATGTATCTGTAATTGAAATCACTCCATTTTTCATACACTTTACCAATTAAAGGTCTACACCTCATCCCACCGCACCTCACCAAGTCCTAGCTGTCTCCAGCCACCAAGGAAATTACAAGAACAGATGTTCAGTCCAGTAGCTGCGCACAGCTTATTTGAACCCTATATAAAGTACGTTTTATTGATTCTTTCATTTCCACTTGGGTTCATAAGTGTTTTTGCGACCGTTTCCAGCTGAGCTGGAGCTGGTTTGGCCATAGCTGCCATATGCTTTCTGCTGCAGATCTCCGGTCCACAGCAGGGTCTGTGTCCTAATTGAAGTGTAATTGACTCAGCAGCAGGGAAGGTCAGTTTGTCACCGAGCACTGCATACAGTGTGCCATCAAGCCTGTTACCTGATCCAGCCAGTAATGACTCATGCCACAGTCTCCCAGATACTCTTTTTACAAGATGAAACAGGAAATTGATGCACAAATTTATGAACGCACATACCGAATTAGAGAAAACTTGCACTCTGTGACATGTGGATTAACATTGACACTAAAGTAATTACATAATGTAGTTGACGCCATTGACTAATGTGACCACACTATTTAGAGACAGCTGGGATTTACTCTCCTCACTATCCGGTTCTATTACACACGCAGTAGGCTATGTTCTGGAATGGGGGATGGGGGGATGGGCACAGACATTTATTTAAAATATATTTAAAATATTATATATAATAATATTCATTGTACATTATTTTTTTAATTATTTAAAAATATATATATTTATTATTATTTCATTTATTTCATTTACACTATTATTCATATTATTATAGTTTTTGGGCACACTTTAGATCAGGGTCCAATTCTCATTATTAACTAAACTTTTCTTTCTTTACCGGCCCCGGGAGCGAACGCTGGCGCTGTTAGCAGCCGCTGCTCTGAGGAACATTGAACATTTGAATGTTTTTAACGTTTTTAGCTTTTAGACTATCTTTTTAGTTCTATCTTTGTGTTTTATTCACCTGCCTGGTCATCATACTTTTTTTTTTTTTTTTTTAACGTTTGTGCAAGATTTTGGATTCTCCGAGATTTTGCTGCTACCTGAGACTGTTGCCGGCATTACTGGATTCCTGCTCACCAGTCAAGTTGGTTCGAGGCTGTCGGACTTTTCTTCTATCATCCTTCAGCTGCGGCAATTAAGATCATCAAACTGACTATCTGGATTTCAATTGTGTGGATTGTCCTTTGCTCAATCTTCCATCCTGTGTATCCACTCTATCACTACTCGGCAGCAGAATTGTTGCAGCTATGCGTGCACTATGGCGAGCCTCCGTCTGCTTTAAACTTACATCAGGATATTGTTTTTACACCACGCCGTAAATATGTTCATCGTGGATCTCGCAGGAGTTTTAAAGTTGTCTCTCCAAGTGGAATTCCTTCCATTTGGTCTACAAACCCTCATCCTCCAAGGAAACATGCTCGGACTATTGATCACAGTGTCATAGTCAAGCCAACAAAGACGACTACCTCTATCAACGGTAAGAGCGATCTTTCATTTGGACTATAGAATATTCGATCAATCTCTGATAAAGGTCCTTTCATGAATGATCTGTTGCTGGATCGTAAGTTTCTTTGTCTCACTGAGACTTGGCAAAAAACTAATGACTTTTACCATTTGAACCACTCTGTTCCTCCTGGATATGCTTTTATCTGCAAACCACGCACTGTTGGTCAGGGCGGGGGGCAGTACTATATAAGGACAAATGGAAAGTTACAACTCTTCCTGAAACTGATTACACTTCTTTTGAATCTGTTGCTTTGCAAATCAATGGATTCGTACCTACTATTATTGCTATTGTATACAGGCCTCCGAAGGCCAATTCTGTATTCCAACAGGAATTTTTTATGTGGTTTTGGTTGGTGACTTTAATATCCATGTGGATAATACAGAAAATTCATGTTCTAGAGAGGTTTTATCATGCCAGTTTTGGACTACAGCAATTTATCAATGTAGACTTGCAGACTTGGTCTGCTGTTCAGGTGTGATTCCTGGAAATTGCACTACTTCTGACTTATCGTTGTCAGACCACTTGGTGGTGTCTTTCAATGTCTCTTTATCTGTGTTTAAGCCATTTTTTGGTCGTACAATAACATTTCGGAATATTAGGAACATTGATCCCTCAATTCTTGGGGAATGTCTGGCCACACTTTCCCACAAAGACCATTCATGGAATTCTGATGATTTAATACAGTATTATTATGACAACCTTCAAATGATCCTTGACACTTGTGCACCATTGAAAACCAGGAATGTTTCGTTTGTCAACTCTGCACCCTGGTTTACATCGAATCTTCGTCTGCTAAAAGTCAAGGGTTAGAACTTAGAACGATTAGAACACTTGTATTCCAAGACTGGACTTGTAGTTCATAAAGATTTGTATGCTGATCACATACAGCAAGTTTACAAGACTGCACTTTCCACAGCGAAATCAGATTATTATGCAGGTTTAATTGGATCTGGTGTAGGAAACCAAAAATCTCTATTCTCTGTGGTTAACACTATTTTAAAGCCTCCTGAGTGTCCTAACTGGCATATAAACTCTACAGAATTGTGTGAAGCATTTATGCTCTTTTTTAATAAGAAAATTGAACACATCCACCACCAGCAATTGATTTCACCAAACCCTGATTGTAACATAATTCATTCTAGCTTTGTGCCATCTCCCTCATTTTCATTTTCTGCTTTTAAAATTCCAACAGTTGAGGACATTGTTTCCATTGTACAAAAATCTAAATCTGTCACGTCAACTGGATCCATTACCGACTCACTTTTTTTAAAGCTGGTTTATTATTTCTTTCCTCTTTAATCACTGATATTATGCATACATCACTTCTTGCTGGTACTGTCCCTACTGCACTTCAAACTGCTGTTATAACACCTATTCTTAAGAAACCTGGGACAGACTCAAAAAATAATTTTTCTAATTTTCGACCTATTTCAAATCTGCCGTTTTTGTCAAAAATCCTGGAAAAAAAATTGTTGCTCATCAGCTCCACGAACATCTCTCTTGCAATAGTTTATGAGCAGTTACAATCAGGGTTCCATGCTTTTCACAGTGTTGAAACTGCACTTGTAAAGATTTCTAATGATTTATTACTAGCGGCTGATGCTGGTCTTCTATCAATACTTATACTTCTTGACCTTATGCAGCATTTGACACAATTTCACATCCCATACTTTTTAGCAGGCTGGAATCCATTGGAATTACTGGTATGGCTTTAAGCTGGTTTCGTTCTTATCTCACAGATCGCATCCAATTCGTACAACTTAAACAGTTTAAATCAAAACCCACTTTTGTTGTCACTGATGTTCCCTAGGGTTCTGTTTTAGGACCTCTTTTGTTTATTATTTATCTTTTACCTATTGGCAGCATTTTTAGGAAATATGATATTAATTTTCATTGGTATGCCGACGACACCCAACTTTCCCTGTCTTCTAAACTATCTTCAAAGTTTCCCTCCTCTGCTCTTGTTGAGACCTTAAGTTATTAACAAATTGGTTTTCGAGTAATTTTCTAAAATTGAACAGCAGTAAAACAGAAATTCTTCTTGTTGGTTCAAAAAATACAATAAGTAAATCGAATATTTCTTCTGCGGTAATAGATAAGTGTTCTGTTCCTCTGTCGAATCAGGTTAAAAGTTTGGGTGTCATTCTTGACACTACTCTGTCTTTTGATTCTCACATAAATAGTGTTACCCGTTCTGCATTCTTCCATATTCGCAATATAAATCGTCTGCGTCCTGTCCTTTCACTCAAGAGTACTGCCACGCTTGTGCATGCTCTTGTAACATCAAGAATCGACTATTGTAATGCTTTGTTTTTTGGGCTTCCTTCCAAATCTCTTCATAAATTACAGTTAGTACAAAATGCTGCAGCTCGAGTCATTACCAAAACTTCCATCTTCCAACACATTTCTCCTGTTTTACGGAAGTTGCATTGGCTCCCAGTCAAATTCCGTGTAAATTAAAACATTTTACTTTTAACTTACAAAGCACTTAACAATTTGGCTCCTCCATATCTTCAAGATCTTCTTCATATACACACTCCTTCCCGTACTCTAAGATCTGCTTCTGCACTTACTCTTGTTCTGCCACGCACTCAAACTTCTATGGGGTCACGAGCTCCCCGTTTATGGAACTCTCTTCCGGTAGAAGTTTGCAACAGTTTTAGTCTCTCAGTTTTTAAATCTCGACTTAAAACGTATCTGTTTAGCCAGGCTTTTATGTGATTTGTTGCTGTACTGGATTGATTGTTTACTGGATTGACTGTCTTTTTTATGTATTTTGTAAGGTGTCCTTGATTGCCATGAAAGGCGCCTTTAAATAAAATGTATTATTATTATTATTAAACTACTAACTATCAGTAATGATATTTCACATGATTTATGTTATTTTTTTGGATCAAGAACTTCTTTCGAAAACATTAAAAAATCAACCCCAAACTTTGGAACTAATTGTGAAAATTCCAAACTGATCTGGACATACAATTGCATAAACATAGATAGCACACTTGAAAATATCATGGACATTTGTTTTTTGGACTAAAACCTAGTATCATTAACCTTGTGCTACAAAATCTTTCTTTTAACAGTGAAATTCAATAGGTACATAGTCGATGTGTTTACATTGTGTGAAAGAGCATTGTTAAATGCCAAACTTGAAAGATCTTTTAGAAGTTGCTCTCATCAGTAATTTAACCAATGCGTTTACTGGTTAATTTTCCCGATAGAGAAAAAGTATAAGATTCATAAAGAGACAACATCTGCGAGAGCAGCCACTGGGATAATGCAAGATTAGCTCAGTCGTCCTCCAGGTTAATTACTACAATACTGTTGAAGTAAAGGTTAAACAGAGGTGAGTCATGTTGGCATTTAACTTGTATTTCCTCCACCCCTGAAGCGTGAACATTCGAGTCAACTCTAAAGCTCAAGCACGGGAGACGTTACTAAGGAAGGGTGCATTTTAACACGGAAGTTAAATGTTTTAAATGAGAAGGCATTCCAAGGCTGGCATTATGAAAATGTCATTGCACTTCTAGCGGGTGAAAAGTGATTTCAAGAGGTGAGACGTCCTGCATACCCAGCTGAAAATTGCCATGGAAATTAATGTGCTTGTTATTGCTATGATTAAAGCTGCAAAAAGACTTCTAAATGCATGCATATAAACGGCTGAAAGAGACTGCCTGGAATAGACCTCTTATATTAGGAAGGGGGAATTTGTGTTGTTTCCCGTGGGCTTAATGATGCCTGAATGCGGAAGATTAAGATAAATTTGTTCATTATTCTTTTCTTTACACCCTCTTGACCCTCAAAACAGAGCTGAAGAATTCTAGGTTTAATGAAAAGGATGCACCCATTTAATCAGCCAAACAAACTATTTAATTAAACTTTTCAGTGAACACTTGAGTCCCGCAATTCCTCAAATCAGTCCGCCCTTCTTGAAAAATTAGTGTTTTAATCAGGCAGTCATTTGTAGATCGCTACTTCTACTTTGTGTGTGTGTGTGTGTGTGTGTGCATGCATTGGAGTCTGTACATGTGTGAGAGCCTGTGAGTGAATGGAGCCCTGTCAAAACTGATTAGCTTTGTAATTACTCTCCAGTCTGCGGTCAGCGCTAACAGACATGTTTAATGCTATGCGTCAATCTACAGTCTCGCGATGGAACGAGCAGGGAATTCTAAGATAACAGCACTTGGAGGAAAGGAGCGCAGAACTGTGTCTCAAAGCTCACTTTAGTTGTGACAGGCCTTTCAAACTGAATGACAAAGCCAAGGCAGCTAACCAAACATTTGATGCGGATCCAGTCAGTGTTATGCTGAATGGAATGCGCTTTACAATTTTTGGATGGGAATTGGAGTGATATGGGGATTATGGCAAAGGGAAGAGACAGAAGAGGAATTATCTCTCAGAAACATCAGAGGAAATGCAGTGGAATGTAATGGAGCTGAGTAGCTAACAAACATGAGGCTAGTAAAAAGTCTTGGACGCAGAAATAAACGCTGTTTAGACTATTGCAGCCATTGAACCTTCAGTGAAATCAGGGGTGTGTTTGTTTTTAAATATATACACACTTTCACCTTAAATGTCACATTATCATTATATATATTTGCCGAAGGTGCCCAGTAGCTTCCCAGGCTTGTTTCACATGCGTTTTTATTTTTATGAATTGTATCCTATTTTCTGTTATTACAGTTAACTACGCGAAGTGATATGAAACTGTAATGCGGTCAAATAATACAGTAAAAGAAAAAGTAATTTTGAGAAATAATATTACAGTTTAAAATAACAGAATTTTCAGCATCATTACTCCAGTCTTCAGTGTCACATGATCCTTCAGAAATCATTCTAATATGATTATTTGATGCTCAAGATACATTTGTTATTATTATCAATGTTGAAAATGGTTGTGCTGCTTAATACTTTTTATTAAAACTGTGATCCAATTTTTTAAGTCTTTTTTGATGAATAGAAAGTTCAAAAGAACAGCATTTATTTGAAATAGAATTTTGTGTAACATTATATATGTCTTTACTTTTTCAGATATAATTTTGAAAATATTCTCTCAACTCTTAATCTTATAACTTTTTTTCTTGATCATTTTTATTTTTTATTTAATTTTATTTTATTACTATTCTACTCTTTATTGTACTATAGCATGGTATGCCATACAATACTGTTCTATTCCAAATTATCATCCAATACCATAAAAAATTAGGTATTGATGGAGATGTACACAAACCGAAAGAAACACACACTGTATTTAGGCCCACTCTTAGAGGACTTCTCTCATCCTTCATACCGATGGTTAATTGACTACGGTTTGCCTGAAAGAGATGTTCCAGTGGAGATCCACAATAAGTACTGAGTTTGGAGTTTATTGTCTCTGTAATTTATTCATTTAGTCATCCACTGGTACATAAAAAAAATCTCTATGCAGTATTTTGTCACCATCTCTCCTGCTCTTTATCGCCTGCCCTTCTGTCCGTTCTCTCTTTCCCTCCTTTTCTTTTCAACCTTGCTTCTCTCCCCTAAGTAACGGATTTGACATGGCGAGAATGTGGCAGACGTAATTTAGCTGAGTGGAATCAGCCTCGGCTCTTTGTGTCCTGTTCATCTCTTTAAATGTTCTCCTTGAGCAGAGCACACGCTTCATCCAGTCAGCTCTAACGAGTGCCAATGAATTGCCTTCAAGAGACTGCATGGATATTTCTCCCCCCTCAGGAAGGTGTTTATATGTGCCTTAGAGACAGAAGAATAAAACGAGACAAAGAGGGAGAGAAACAGATACAGAGGAAGGATTTCACAGGTTTAGCTTTGGTGTAAATGTGTTCAGTGTCTCCAAGGGGGTATTCTTCTAGATCCTAGATATCTCACTTCCACTAGTTGATTGTGCTAAAACTTCTATACAGAAATATCGAAACCAACATCTAGATAATGAAACACATCTGGATCTGTGGGTGCAGTTCATTAGTACTAATCAGCAAAATAGAGGTTCTGTTGTGTGCTTGACAAGGATTTTATAAAACGACTTTATACATGTTTATATATTATTGCTTCGTATTTTGATTATTTAGGAGATTTCACCATTGCATTGGGAGGTCTTGTCTGGCCAACTATGTTATTTTCTTGATCAGGTTAACTCTAAAATTCAATGTGTATTTTAATATAAAAAAGACTTTGCAAACCATAGCAATCCCAAAATAGTGGATTGGTCAGTTAATATTTTCTCTGACGATAGGTTATTGTAATTATAATATCGGGGAAAAATACTTAATGTAATGTGTTTAAAATGTTCACCCCGAAGAAAATAACATGCTGGTCGCAGAACTTTTGCAGACATGAGATATGTTCCTAAATTCATTTTAAATTCAGGCTGAAAAAAACTGTTTTTCTGAAGCATTTAGAAATAGTAATAAATTCAATATTTGTTGAAACCCACTTCAAAAACAGACACAAAACTGTAATTTAAATGACAACTTCACATAAAAAATATTTGTGTGAGATTATAATATGTTTTCCTTTAATGGATAAAATATTATATTTCTATTAAAAATTGTTGTAAAAAATAAAATGATCATCAGTGGACATGAAATCTACCCTAAATTGTAAAATGAGTGTGGCATTACTTTTCTATGTGATCAGATGCTATGCAGATCCCATAGACTTACGTTGAAAGAGGGACTAGAAACCAAATTATTACAAACTTTGTCCAGTATGCATACCCTTCATAATAACCACCCACGACAAACTTCATAGTAATGTGCATAAAAGTATGTTTCAGAGAATATAAAAATGTGAAGGTTGTGATATTTTTGTATCTGATATCTAATTTTCCATACAACTGTACATAAGATGTCTTATCTTTCTAGAACTAACTACTGTGACTATTGTAACTAGCTACTGTGTGTATTTCTGTTGCAGGTTTGATACCAACAGGCTGACAGAAGATGGCATTTCTGAAGCATGAGATTACCGTTATCTTCTCCCTGTGGGCTTCTCTCCTTTATGTTGCACTAATGTCTCTTCCCCTGGTGGCAGAAGCACCTAAAAGAAGCCAGTACATCTGGAATACAGGTGGGTTGCCAATATTTCCTCAGTCTTTTATTCTTGGGACGACAGGAAGAAATTCATTTACGCTGTCCCTAGGTGAATTATGAGTATTTTTCTGCCATGATTACTTGCCATGCACTTACTCACTGTCAAGTCGTTACAAACCTGTATGACTTTCTTTCTTCTGTAGAACCGACACAAAGGGGGACTTTTTGAAAAATATGGCCAAAAAAACATAAATCAATAGAACTATTCGTTCAGATATTTCTCTCATGAAAGTGCCATAGGGAGCTAAGGTTTTCAATGACTCAAAATTTTGGAATATTTTGACACAAGTTACTTTTATGTGGGGTTTTTTTGGTCATTTTTGGATTTTGACACTACCAGTCTCTCTTTGATATGAGAACGACCAAGATATCCTTCAAAAAAGCCTTTTTTCACATACAGTATTAGTAACGGTATGAGGGTAGGTACACGTTGACATCATTTTCATTCTTTAGTAGTGCACAGGGTAAACTTGTGTGATATTTTAGACAGACAAAAATGCATCAATTATTTCACTGTTTTCAGAAATGCTAAACACAGTTTGTGTTTGTAAGATCCATTCACAGCCTGAGCCAGAAATTTCGGACACTCTGTGGTCAGATCCAGTTGGAGAAATCACATATTATTGGGATTGCATAATCAAATGTGTGAATTACCATTTTTGGTACAGAACATCCAGTCAAGAAGCAAGGTAATTCACAGTTCTATTCTGCAATTGATAGAGGGAAACTGAAGTGTTGAATAAAAAAAGAATTAGTGGTCCATGTTGGATATTGATCCTTGTTGCCACAGATCTTGGATCAGCAGGCATGTATGTACGGCAGTTCAGAAAACTGTGAGACCATCTGCCCGTCTTATCTGTGAAGTCTGATCAATCTTATATCCAGCTGGAGTTGCACTGAGAATTCCTCATGTCGCCATGGCAACAATTGTTAAGCGGGAGATTGACAGCTCGCAAAGAACGGAAGATTATTTCTTGTCCTATTAATGCAGTCCGGCGCATCCAAGCTACTCTGAGCTTATTTCAAGATGCTGCAATTAAGCACTTCTCCAGTACTTGTAACAAAACATCCAACATTTGTCTATGAAGACCTCAGGCAGGGAGTTCATATCAGTCACCTGCCGTTCTCAGTAAATAGACACGGAAATTAGTTTCATTTAACTTTCTTGACTGAATGCAGGGACTAAATAACATTATTTTATTTGGGGGGGGGTTGAAATGTCTGAGCACTCTTGTTTAAGGAATAGTCTACCCAAAAATAAAAATTCATATTAATTTATTGCACAAGCAAACGTGTCCATGCAGTAACATGGCGGTTATAGGGAAAAGGTTAGCAGTATTTGGATGGTCATGGGATCTGATTTATTTCTTTGTGTAAAAACTTTTTTTAAATTTAATAGAGCTTTCTCACATATTGTTCACAAGTTCGGGGTCGGTTAGAGTTTCTTTTTTTTTTTTTTGGAAGAAATAAATACTTTTATTGAGCAAGGATGCATTAAATTGATCAAAAGTGACAGTAAAGACTTTTACATTGTTAAAATTGTCATAAAAACTGTTTTTAATATTGATAATAATAAAAAATAAAAGTTGACTGAGCAGCAAATCATCATATTAGAATGATTTCTGAAGGATCACGTGAAACTGAAGGCTGGAGTAATGATGCTGAAAATGCAGCTTTGCATCACAGGAATAAAATTACATTTTAAAATTTCAAATACAAAACCCTTATTTTAAATTGTAATTATATTTCACAATATTACAGATTTTTAATGCAGCCTTGGTAAGTTAGGATCAGGTCAGACAAAACATAGCTACTTTAATATTTGTCATTTTTTTATATCTTATGAATTTGAAATCGATTTACATATCATAAATATCACAGATTTGTTTTAAAAATGGACATTTCAGTAATTGAGGGCACCAAAAGATAGTTTCAGTTTCAGAAGTGTGTTTTAAAAAGTGGACTCCCTTGAAAGTTATTGTGAAATCCGCACTGATTGATGGCTGGACGGACATATCAGCAGGTCTAATGCTAATAAAGGCAACTGTGAAAATGCTTTATAGATGAAGTATGGATGATATAAGGACGTTGAAGTTTTTCTGTGAAGCATTGGTCAGTTCTCAGAGGTCTCCTCCCGTGCTGTGTGTGGATCGAACGGCAGCTCTGCGGGTCCATAGGGGTGATGATTCCTGGAATGTAAAATCGATACTGGTTTCATCCTGAAGGAGTGTGTCCACTTTTGTTCTGTCTATGAAGAAGTGCTCATTTGTGCACCTACACACTTTCTTTTATACTCAAGGTCTGATTTTCTTGAGCTTTTTTTTTTGTGTGTGCGCTTAATTTTGTTCAGTTTTCCTGGAAATGAGAAAAATAAATTGGAGACAGAAGAGAAAATTCTTGAGTTTGCATCGTTAAAGCACTCTGAAGGCTTGAAAGCCTAAGTTTGAAAAGTTCCTCATCACGAGCTGGACAGAAAATGACTCTGCTTCATGAAACACGAAGGAGAAAATGAACCTTCTATAGATGAAGACAGGCAGTCTGACTGTAGCAGATTATTTGTTTTTTTTAGCAGGATTATGGAAGGAGATATTGTCATTATCCTTTTTTTTGGACAAAAATGTGTACGTGCCAATGCAAACGAGATGAATCATAATTTTTGGTACGTTTCTGAATAGAACTACATTCTGTGCGCATGTATCTGCTTTTAAATATGGTCTCAAAGCTAACAGACACGTTCTAAAAAAGCCACAAAACCTCAATTTTGATGCCACTTGGATTGAAGTCTTTAACATTTCTCTTGACATTTTGATTTACAAGATGATTTAATCCACTGCATACTTTGCAGTTCAAGTTTTTGCATCAGTCATGTTCAACTGTTTCAGCTAGGAACATGTCTTCATATAAAATGCAGCTCACAAGTGCATTAGAATAAAATATACAACATGGAATAAAAATATGCAGTTCATACAGTAAAAGGGTAACATAAAAAAACAGAAAACATTGAAAAATGCACAAAACCAGCTGTTTTTAATTTTCTAAAATGTTTGCATATACATGTGAAGCAGTTTTGCATTTTATTTATGAGAGGTTCAAATACTGTACTACTACTACTGAAGAAATAATTGTATTATTATTATTTTATTATTATTTGTCACCAGGCTGAAAAAGTATCCGAATAGGATAGGGCATGTCTTCTCATGAATAATTCATACATCACTGATGTAAACGTGCACAAGAGTCTTCAGTATAATGCAATACATAATAGATTCATTACGGCAAAAGAGATAAACATAATTTTTTTTTACTATTTATTTTCTGTGGAAGGAGCAGGAATGAAGCTTTGTGTCTGCCAAAACGATAGGACAGTGATGACCTCTCCAAGTATAATATGTGACACACATTCTTTCCTTTTTCAAATACTCTTTTTTTCTGTTTGTATGAAAAGTCCACAGAAAAGAAGTGAGCAATTCCTCAGCAGTGAATATTGACCATCTATTATCCATTTGCCTTTTGTTTTCTGTTCCGTTCATTAGGTGTGCACTCATTTCTTTCTTTCTCTTTGTATGATTAATTACTGGAGGGAACGAGGAGAAATCAGCACCGTATACAGATGTACGCACACACACAGACACACCCACACACACACAAAATACACATAGTTGGTGTTCATGAGATGATTCCTGTTAAATCAGAAGTCCTTGTTCTCTATACAGGAGTTCTAGTTCACAAAATACTACCCAAAGGTTAAAATGATCTAAATACTGGGATGGATAATTTCATTATCTTGAAGAACCTTTAACATCCATGAAACCTTTTCATTGCACAAAGGTTCTTATATAGTTGAAAAGGGCTTCTTTAGATTTTTTTAATGTTCTTCAGATGAAGAAAAATGGTTTTATGAAGAACTGTTCACTGAAAGGTTCTTTGGGGAACCAAAAATGGTTCTTCTATGACATTGGTGCAAAAAAAAAAAAAGTTTTAGAATCTTTATATTTAAGAGTCTACTTATAAATACCTCGAAAATATATTTGGACATTTAAAATGAAATGTATATATTTGTATGTGCATATATACATTTCCTTATATGTGAAATTTTGAAAATGTGCTTCTTTTCTTCTTTTTTTGTCCATACAAGAAAAATGAGAACAAGTAATTTTTCTCGTTTTGTTGAAATATCACTTTAAGCCATTCTTTTAAATGACCAAAGAGGCTTGTTGGGATTTAAATGATAAAACTATGGATATGAAAGTATATGATGAAAGTATTTTGACGTTTTGGTTGTCAAATGTCAGTAGAACATGTTCATTGTTAATGTGAAGACGTACACCTGCGGTTACTCTGCCAGGAAAACCACTTGAACGCAAAACCCATGATGCATTCATATAACCTTGTAACTAGCGTTTCACAGACAAGTCAACCAAAATACATTGCAACATCATTGATTTCCAGAGCAACATCCCAAACCTTTTGCATTTAAGACATCAAAATCCACCAATCCTCAGCTCAAACTCCAACTGAATCGTGACAGGACAAAAACAGCTCCATTTTCTTTGCTAAAGTGTCTCTGATAGGCAGAAAAGCACTGTAATTGAATCCGTCACCATCAGCAAGTAATTAATGTGTCATGTGCCCTATTGTTTCACCCAGGATGCTTACAAAAGCTGCGAGTGTCAGACTAGAACATTTCTTCACGCTGTTGAGAGGGAGGATGCTGCCCGTCTCCAGAGACCTCTGGGTCAGGGAATGTTTTGTGTTTTTTTAAATGTGTAAACAACACTAACGGTCCTGACACTTTCAGACATCAGAAATTCATTAAATTCGATTTATTTCTGCATAAACAAGGGTTGTGTTGTTGAGTCGTGCTGTGTAGCATATGTACCCGTGCACTTGTTCGTAACAAGACACAGCCAGTCTCCAATTATACTACCTAATTCACAGTAGCGGAACTAGAGTTTTATACATGGGGTGGCCACTGCTACTTTCGGGGGTACACAGTACACACACACAGTGGAAAAACTTGTGGAAGGAATTGGGTCACTCTGTTTGTGTCTATAAGTGTTGAACATCCAAAATATTTGCAGAAAACAAAGCTGAAGCACCAAGTAGATAAGATACTGCACGTGTCTGTTATGAACTGCTGCATTTATTTACAATTTTTTTTTTAAATTTTTTTTAATTTTATCTTTTTTTAGATATAACAGGCATCAAGCAGACATGTCCTTGAAAAAGTTAAACAATTTTATTGCCCATCAATATAAAATCTTATCCTGGGAAGATTAAATACAACATAATTCTTTCCTTATAACAATTTATAATAATTCTAATTCTAATTATTTAATTTATAATTTTTTTTTGTGTTCATTTTTGGGTGAACTATCCTTTTAATCTGGCAAAATCATCTCAACTTAAATTCCTGAATTGGGTATGTGATTGACTGCCTGTGTCTGGTAGATGCTCTGACCTGTTGCTGGTTCTGAAGTCGGACGACACTGACTCTGACTAGCCAGTGGTGACTGGTGATGCAAGGGCTGGGGGGTCTGTTTGCACCTGATCTGCCTGTTAGTCCAGTCATTTTAAGCCAAAATGGGGGTCAACCTTGAACAAATTGCAACAAGCAAACTCAACTGATTTTGTATCCTCAAAATGTCCTGAGTAAGGAAAAAAAAAAGCCCCAAAGAATCCCATTAGGGAAAGTTTAGAAAAAAAAATATATATAGCCTATTCATACGCCTATTCATTCTTTTTCTTACGAGAATAGGGTAAAAAGTTTAACCTTTAGATATCACCATGAAAATTACCATGAAAAGTTGATTACTTACATCAAGACAAACAAAAAGTGTACTCCAAGTTTTTTTTTAATTGTTTGTTAAAATGGACAAACGGGGCATAATCTAATTACATATGTGCTTATTTGCATAAATACCACAACAGATCTAAACATTGGGTCTAGCCAGGTGAAAATGTCTTGTTGAATCTTGTTGACACATAACAGTAAAATACTTAAGTCTGAATGGAACCCATTTAGGCTACCCATGAGCATTAATACATAGAGGCAGGAAGAAGTACTTTAGAAACCAGCCTTTTTTAATTATTAAGAGATGGGGTTTGGGGCTGGGTCTGTGCGACTGTTTCTGGGGGACGAGTCTAAGAGAAGAACAGGAGACAAGGGTAAGGAGAATGCAGAAGACAAAAGGTAAGTAAAATAAAAAGTGAATCCCCAGAAACAGATTTCGAAACTTTCCCCAAATGGGATTCTTAGGGACTTTGTTTCCTTACTCAGGACATAATGAGGATACAAAATTATTTTGTTGAGTTTGCTTCTGTTGCAATTTCTTCAACCTTTTTTTCATAAAATGACTGGACTATGTTTGTGCTTATTTTAAAATAACTCTGATATCTCTCCCTTTCTTTTCATGTTTAATTGACCCTGTTCAAAAATATGACAAATTTAAAATAGGATTCCAATCATATTCATATTCTAATCATCATCCAATTACCAACATTTAACTCTTTCTCGCCAGTATAAAAAAAATGTGGTTTTGGTCATTTTCACAATTTCATGGCACCCTAGAATATTTTGTTGTATGAATATATGAACATACCAAAAGAAAGAACAAACCCTGTGCTTTTAAAACAAAAACAAAAAAAATAATGTTATTCTAGCTTAGTGTGTCTTTTTTTTAATCAACATTCAAGTTGGCAAGTTTCATAAAAAGCAACATGAGCAAAAAGCTGAGCAAATCGCATTTTTATCAAAGACTACATCTAGATAAGATTCACAATGATGATCAAAGCACAGTAGATCGAGTCCATCAACACCCTACACCCATAAAGCTTCGTGTCCTATAGTGATCGCATTATGATATCGCTTGTTTCTGCTCTTCTTTGCCTGCGTTTTGATCTCCTATCCTCACATTAGCTAGAACATTTGTGTAACGTAGGCTACTACACACGGTGTCGTGCCAAGGTACTTACCCCTGAAAGGAAGTGTATCCCCGGTCGCGGGAGCGCGCTCGCATTCAGCAGGAGGTGTGTCATTGCTTTGTCCAAGGTAAATGAAACTATAACACGTGAATTGTTTAAGTTATCGTTTTACTGTTGTTGTTTTATCGACAAGGTTTAGCAAAGACAGCTATCACGTGGCCCATCAAAAACAAATTATTTTATTCTTCTGTGTGCTAACGATCGAACTTCTTGCACTGAATTGATCAATTCTCACGAGAATGTCTAAAGTTACTGAAAAACCAAGACGACCATATCGTTTCACAAGCAAACAGCCTGTGGATATAAAATTGTTCTGAACCCCTCCTCCTTCCATGGTGAATTATTATCAAAATGATTCAATAATGCATTGCACTTAAACATAGGCTGGTCAATGGAATACACACAAAAAAAAATATGTCTGAAAAAATCTGTATCCCACTATAAGTTTTGTCAGGAAACAGGAAAGGGTGTCCATATTCACTGCTGTTATTACACATGATGTACAGTATACACAAAATAAAACACTTGATGATAGGCCATCATCTGTAGATTTTGGAGGGGGGATACATATTTTGGCAGGTCGAAAATACGGTCTGAAAAAATCTGTATCCCACTATAAGTTTTGTCAGGAAACAAGAAATGTGTCCATATTCACTGCTGTTATTACACATGATGTACAGTATACACAAAATAAAACACTTGATGATAGGCCATCATCTGTAAAATCGTTTTTTTTTTGTGTGTATTCCATTGACCAGCCTATGTTTAAGTGCAATGCATTATTGAATCATTTTGATAATAATTCACCATGGAAGGAGGGGGGGTTCAGAACAATTTTATATCCACAGGCTGTTTGCTTGTGAAACGATATGGTCGTCTTGGTTTTTCAGTAACTTTAGACATTCTCGTGAGAATTGATCAATTCAGTGCATGAAGTTCGATCGTTAGCACACAGAAGAATAGAATAATTTGTTTTTGATGGGCCACGTGATAGCTGTCTTTGCTAAACCTCGTCGATAAAACAACAACAGTAAAACGATATCTTAAACAATTCACGTGTTATAGTTTCATTTACCTTGGACAAAGCAATGACACACCTGCTGAATGCGAGCGCGCTCCCGCGACCGGGGATACACTTCCTTTCAGGGGTAAGTACCTTGGCACGACACCTGTGAACGTTTTTTTTTTTTTAAATCAGCATCAGCAACTGCCAGTAGCAAATAAAATTTTGGGGTGGCACCCGGGGTGGCCAATCGCATGTCAGGGGTGTCCAGTGCCACCCCGGACCCCCCTCTGGCTCCGCCACAATTCAGCTGTGAATGTGATTTGGTTTAGCATTGCATACACTTATTTATCTGTTTTGGGAGAAACATGTTACAAATGTACAAACTTTTTAGCATAGTTGTGTAGCATAGCGACTTACTTAGCATCTAAATGGCATCTACATTCCTGTACTCGCATTAGTTATTGGTTTACGCATATTATTAAGAGATTTTTAACTCTTCCCCGCCTCATTCCTCCTCGTGTTTTCACTGTTATACTATTAGGCATCTTCTGAAAGAGCACTGAATCTCCTGATCAAAACACAGGCTAAGAAGAAGCAGAAACAAGCAATATCATGTGTAAACAGATGCATATGTGAAATAATGCGATCACGAACATTAGAGAGCATATAAATCAAAACTGCCTTATGTTACTGAGTAAAATGTCGACCCAGGACGAGCTATAGGACTGTGAAGCTTTGGGGGTGTTGATGGACTCGATCTATGTTTTGATCATCTTTCTGAATCCCATCCAGACAGCTTTGACAACAACACGATTTTCTCAGCTTTTTACTCAAAATGCAGCTTTTTTTGTGAAACTTACTCACATTTAAGTGTTGACAAAAAAGAATGCATTAAGCTAGAATAAAACCTTTTTTTGTTTGTTTGTTTGTTTGTTTGTTTGTTTGTTTGTTTTTTAAAGCAGAGGCTCCGTTGTAAGATTCGTGGAAATGATAAAAAATGCTGCTGCTGGCTGCCAACTTTCTTTCAAAAACGCTGGCGAGGAAAGTGTTCATGTATAATACATTCCGTTCCGAAGTTTGGGGTCATTAAGATTTACATTTTTTTGAAAGAAGTACATACTTTTATTTAGCAAGGCTGCATTAAATTGATCAAAAGTGACAGTAAGTATTATAAAGACATTTACAAAAGATTTCAATATATATATATATATATATAATTTTTTTTTTTTTTTTTTTTTTTTTTTTTTTTTTTTTACTTTCTATTCATTAAGGAATCCTGAAGGACCATGTGACACTGAAGACTGGAGTAATGGCTTTGCCATCACAGGAATAAATTAAATTTGAAAATACATAATATAATAGAAAATGGGTATTTTAAACAGCAATAATATTTCAAGTTACAGTTTCAAAATGTATTTTTGATCAAATAAATGCAGCCTTGGTGAGCATATGAGACTTTTTCAAAATTGCAAAAACATAGACCTTATAGACTTATAGACCCCAAACTTTTGACTAGTAGTGTATTTAAAATATGAATGATGTTCTTATCTGTGGCTGTTTGCATCTATACGATTCATTTGAAAGGTGCTCAGAGCCTTAGTGTCACGTAATATGAGCGCTTAAGATCTTGTTGATTTATAATGAGTGCTAATCATTTCTTAGAATGAGTGTGATCTAGTTTGGTTGCAGTGCATGCATGGTAAAAAGCGCTAAAGAACTTTCCACAGCTGTTAGCTTGATATTTTTTAGGCTGGTAAAGACTTGCCTGGGTCACAGGTTATTGCCAGGGAATGCATGTGTGGATGAAAATGCTGTTGTTTTAGGACAAGAAGTATCTGCCAAATGCATAAAATGTTTTTAAAATAAGCTCTGTTTTCAACGTGAGGTGATGAGGTGGTATAGCAAGCAGTATAGAGCGCTTGTTTGCACTCGCAGTCTCGCTGGCGGTCTTTATAATGGAAGTACAGCCACTGAGGAATCCCACCATAGAGGAAACTCTGGGAGGCTTGTGGGTGATTAAAGCTTTTGAAAGTCTGAAGAGCGGAAAATAACCTGTCTCAGGTGTGTTTGAACCAAAGCCTCTGATTGTTGCTAATGACGTATTTTCAGCTGTGGAGGCCGATGGGTTTTGCCTGAGGATAAACCTGTGGGAATGAAAACCAATTTCAATTTTCACTCGAAATTTGCATTTTGCAAGTAAATAGAAATTGATAATGTGGATTCTACTAGATAAGATATCCTAGTTCAATCTGCCTTTGTGCTGCCAAAATTGAGTAAAACCACTCACGATCTAACCGACAGTGACTTTGCTTCCGATGCCCTCGGAGTGACCTCATCCTATCTCACAGCTTTAAGCTGCTGTGACACCATGGGACAGGGTCCTGCTTGTATTTCAGTTCTGTTTCTCTTCGCCTGCCTGGTGCGTTTCAGTGAAGGCCATATGAGAGACGGAGGGATAGAGGATCAACTCCCTGTGAGACATACAAGTCAGTTTGAAAGTTGGAAGGAGCTTGTCACGGCTGTGAGAGTGATTGTGAGTCTGTGTGTGTGTGTGTGTGTGTGTGTGTTCTTGTATATATGGTTTATGAGGACATAAATGTGTATAATGACATGGGTGTTAAAGTGTAACATTGTTTATGAGGACACTTCCTGTGTACTTCCTGTGTCCTGTGTACTAAAAAAATACTAGAAAAAACAATGTTTTTTTTTTTTTTATTCAAAAATGGCAAAAGTTTTCTGTGTTGGGTAGGTTTTTGTAGGGGATAGAATATACAGATTGTACAATATAAAAACATCATGCTTATGGTCCCCGTAAACCACATATACAAATGTGTGTGTGTCTTCCAACAAAATGTACATGTATGGACCTTCAAGTATTGGGAGGCTTAAAAATGTCTGAATGTCATTGCATTACAGTCAATATCAAACTAAGTGGTATTTTTAATAAAAATAGAAAAATAGCACTCTTTGCAAGCATATATTTTCACAAAAATATGTCTGTTATAATTAAGATTTATTATATTTAGAAGTATTCCATTTTTTTCTATCTATAATGCAATGCAGTTCATAGATTTGTTTGTGTGTGTGGCATAAGTGTTCAAATACTATATGGGGCCTCTGTAATTACTTTGGGATTTTAATCATATTTATTTATTTATTATAGTCATACTTAAAAAAAATTCCTTTAATGAGGAATTATGTTCTCCACAGGTTAAAAGAATAGCTGTTTATATGTTAGCATAAAACATAAGGTCTTAATGAGTAAACTCACGATTTTTTTAAAAGAAATGAATACTGTTATTCTAAATCTTGCAAATTGATTAAAAGACAGTAAAGATTTCTATTCCAAATAAATACAAAGTTCTGTCATGAAACTGGTGCAGGCTGACAGTGTCACGAACACACACACAGACAACATAGATCCAATTGCTGGTATTTATTAAAAGGGGTAATCCGTACTCACATCCAGTCCAGGCAAGGGTCAAATTCCAACAAAGACAGTCCAAGAACATAAACGACCAAACACGAGCAAGAAGCAACAACAGGAAGGGAAGTGTGGGGACATTAAACAAGGACTCCATAACAAACACTGACACAGACAGGGAATATATACACACAGAACTAACAAGGTGACGGGATACAGCTGAGTGTGATAATTAGATGAGTGACAGACTAGAATGCTGGGAAATGTAGTAAATGTGAATGACACCGTGAGAATGAGGACCTCTAGTGATAACCCAGGGAAACACAACTAGACACTGACAGAACCTCCCCTCTGCGGAGCGGCTACCAGACGCTCAAAGACAAAAAACAAGACAACACAAAAGTCCAGAGCAGGTGAAACGTGGAAGGTTCTAGGGCGGGATGGGAGGGCCAGGACCGTGCAGGGAACCAGGAACTAGGGGTGAAGACTTGGCAGTCGGCCAGGGCGAAGCAGACAACCCATCGGGCGACCAGGGGGGGCAGACGACCCCTCGGGTGGCCAGGGCGGTGAAGACACCCCTCGGGCGGCCAGGGCGGTGAAGACCCCTCGGGCGGCCAGGGCAGTGCCTCAGGAACAGACACCGGCTCAGGAACAGACACCGGCTCAGGAACAGACACCGGCTCAGGAACAGACACCGGCTCAGGAACAGACACAAGAACTGTAACAGTCACAAGAACAGACACAAACACAGAAACAAACACTGGCTCTGGCACTGGCTCTGGAACAGACATTGGCTCCCGCTCTGGAACGGGCACATACATTGGCTCCCGCTCTGGAACGGGCACTGGCTCTGGAACGGGCACTGGCTCTGGAACGGGCACTGGCTCTGGAACGGGCACTGGCTCTGGAACGGGCACTGGCTCTGGAACGGGCACTGGCTCTGGAACGGGCACTGGCTCTGGAACGGGCACTGGCTCTGGAACGGGCACTGGCTCTGGAACGGGCACTGGCTCTGGAACGGGCACTGGCTCTGGAACGGGCACTGGCTCTGGAACGGGCACTGGCTCTGGAACGGGCACTGGCTCTGGAACGGGCACTGGAACAGCAGACACTGGCTCCGGCCCTGGAACAGACACTGGCTCCGGCCCTGGAACAGACACTGGCTCCGGCCCTGGAACAGACACTGGCTCCGGCCCTGGAACAGACACTGGCTCCGGCCCTGGAACAGACACTGGCTCCGGCCCTGGAACAGACACTGGCTCCGGCCCTGGAACAGACACTGGCTCCGGCCCTGGAACAGACACCGGCCCCGGCACAGCAGACACGGGCATGTCCAGGATCCGAGCCAGACGCCCCATACAGTCCAGGTCCACGAAGGCAGACGGAACGCGAACAGTCTCTGACTGGGCAGACGGAACGCGAACAGTCTCTGACTGGGCAGACGGGACGTGAACAGTCTCTGACTGGGCAGACGGGACGTGAACAGTCTCTGGCTCAGGCATGGCCTCCGGGCCCTTAGGGATACTGGAGGTCTTCATCCTCCTCCGGCGTCTCTGATGGCGACGGGCAGGCTCTGGACTGGACTGAATGGGTGGTGAACTTAAGTCTGGAGTAGACCTCACCTCCTCTGGTTCCATGAAGACTCGAGGTGGAGAGTGACACCTGGACTCTGCTCCAGTACCGCCTCTCCTATGACCTCCTCGGGTCCCCGAAAATCTTGCCAGCCGGGTTCCCCCGAATGATTCCCTGGGATGGTCAAAAGGGATTGAGGAAGCTTTCTTGACATCAGCTTCCTCTGTCAATCGGGCCCACAAAGCAAAGCAATCAAAAATGTTCATACGAGGAGGAATCTCCTTAGGTTGAGACTTCCCTCTCTGTTGTTTCCTCCCCTTCTCAGTCTCCATACCGCTGGATCACTTGTGACGGAGTCCTTCTGTCACAAACACACACACAGACAACGTAGATCCAATTGCTGGTATTTATTAAAAGGGGTAATCCGTACTCACATCCAGTCCAGGCAAGGGTCAAATTCCAACAAAGACAGTCCAAGAACATAAACGAGCAAGCAGCAACAACAGGAACGGAAGTGTGGGGACATTAAACAAGGACTCCGTAACAAACACTGACACAGACAGGGAATATATACACACAGAACTAACAAGGTGACGGGATACAGCTGAGTGTGATAATTAGATGAGTGACAGACTAGAATGCTGGGAAATGTAGTAAATGTGAATGACACCGTGAGAATGAGGACCTCTAGTGATAACCCAGGGAAACACAACTAGACACTGTGACAGACAGGTCCTTAAGTCAATCTGCTTGCAATCACATCCTTCCCTATAGGGCACAGCTGATTGGTTCCTGCTGTATCAGCGGCCAATGGACTTGTGTGCTCAACCGTCAAATTCTCAGTCAGCGTTTGCTATAGCAGTGCAGCACGCTTTCAGAAACCCTCCATCTTCCCCAGCTCCACCTGTCTAGATCTGCTACGGGTAATTCATGTACGCTATATTGTTCAGCAACAGCATGTCTTGCTCACAGCAGCGCGTCATGTATGTATTGGCACTAGCAGGTCCTGTACTTGTTCTGCAGAAGCAGCAGCAGTGTAGCAGATCTATTCCCATAAAACCAAATATATCAACATTGTCATACCCATTACCATGGCAAACACTCTGAGAGTTGACATGACAGAAATGCTGTTCTTTTGAACTTTCTATTCATTAAAGAATCCTGATGAGACCAAATCAGCATAGAATGATTTCTGAAGGAATTAATTTGATAAAAAATAAATGAAAAACTTTAATATTGTGAAATGCATTTTATTATATTTAAAATAATGAATGCAAATAAATTCAGCCTTTGGTGAGCATAAGAGACTTCTTTCAAATATATTAAAATATCCTACCAACCTCAAAAAACGTATGAATGCTAGTGTAAGTGACTGCAGCCAAATCCAAATGTAATTTTCATAAGGATATGAAAAAAAAAATCAATGGATATAGATCTGCAATTTCTGGCAACATGGTTTCCACTAAATTCCACTAGCAGAAAAGTGTAAATGAGCCACAGCTCAGCTTCACAATATCCTCGTTTTTCCATTTTCCTCCCCAAAACTGTCAGTTCATACAGAGAAAAGCAAAACAACAACAAATCTCTTTCCTAGTGTTTTTTTCTCACATTGCTTCAGTTCAAAGTGATTATTCCCACATCTAGAGTCTTTAATCAGCATGCCATCCATCAGAATCCTGATTAGCCGGGAGATCCCTGTAGGACAGGCCTCTGCGGTTAAAGTCTTACCTGAACTGCCTCTGAGTAAATTGATATTTGACTAAGGCGGATGAGCGCACGAGCAGTAATTAGCAAGCTGTGAAGACCTACTACAGTCTAATGATCAAATGTGTGTTCGGCTCTGACTTCAGTCCTCATACAGTAATGTTGTCATCCCATATGGCTCGCTTTCTCTTTCACGTGGTTTTTGTCTGTTCTCTTTGGTGACCTCACCGGTGGCTTGATGAAGGGAACATGGCCTTTGACATCCCCTGAGGAACGATAGCAATGATGTCAGACTTTCTGCTGGAAGCATCTGTCCCCCTCTGCCTTTTTTGATCTTTCCTCTCTCTGTTCCCATCGCTTCTCTATTCTTTCTGTCCCCTTACATTCTAATAGGGGGTAATGGGAGCGATTTTATCAGATGGCAACTTTTGCTGCATTTGAGTTTAAACAATTATCACTAAAAGTTGTCGGGTTAAAATTAATGAATAATCTACATCCAGGATATTAACATGACTATGAGGTCAGAAGCAACTGTATCACTAGTTATAATGTGTGTTACACTTAGACTTTTTGCTTTAAATTTACAATATTACTAACTGCTTATAGAATTACTGCTATATTATATTATATTATATTATATTATATTATATTATATTATATTATATTATATTATATTATATTATATTATAGTATAGTATAGTATATTATATTATATTACCGGTATATTATATTAAGTATATTATATTACCGGTAGATTATATTACCGGTATATTATATTATATTATATTATATTATATTACCGGTATATTATATTATATTATATTATATTATATTATATTATATTATATTATATTATATTATATTATATTATATTATATTATATTACCGGTATATTATATTATATTATATTATATTATATTATATTATATTGTCTTGCATATTTTAAAGGTTAAATTCTTTTAGCATATACCCACACACACATGAGGCTCGTCGCTGTTCCTATCTTGGGCTTTAATAGACACTGGTTACAATAGTAATATAAATCACTTCACATCCCTTGTGTGTCTCTCTCTCTTATTTCCTGTAGGTGTATGGGGTGTATGTGTGGCCAGTGATTGCGGCTCCGTCGGGCTCCAGAGTCGCTCGGTGTGGTGTGTCCATTCTGAAGGCTGGAGCACTCATCAGTCCAATTGCTTTCCATCTGACCGCCCACCGCACCAGCAAGTGTGTGTGAAGATGTGCGAATGGCAAAAGGATCTGTTTGAGTGGCGCTTGTCTCCTTGGGGTCCCTGCACCCCGAGTCCTCTCCTCCCAGCCAATCGATGTGTGACCGCTCAGCGTGGAGTACAAAAGCGAGATGTGGTGTGTGTGAAGCGTACTAACAGCACCAGGGTGAGCCTGCATGTGTGTGAAGCGTTTTCTTCACCTCCAGAAAGAGAGCAGGCGTGTTTGTTACCCTGCCCGATCGACTGCGTCGTCTCCGCCTTCACCCACTGGTCCACCTGCAGTCGCACCTGCGGGTCGGCCCTCCAACAGCGCACCAGGCATGTTCTGGCAACACCCCTGTATGGAGGACCAGACTGTCCCATCCTCACCCAGACACGTCCCTGTAACCATGACAACGCCCACCCTGCCCCTTGTCCCTCTGACCAACAGGAATACAGTTACAGTTTGTGGGTGGGGCCCTGGAGCCCTTGCAGACTTAAAGGGACGGCACCTATTGGAAAGACAACGGTGGACTTCAATTTTGGGCGTGATGGAAAAAAAACAGTCAAGGCTGCATTCACGATCAAAGGCCACACCGAGAGCATTCCCCACCAAAATCGTTATGATGAAAGTGGCCACAAAGTATCCTGGGAAATCACCATTGGCTATCGGACTCGGCAACTGCGCTGTACAAGGAGTGATGGGAAGAATGCCATGCTAAGGTGGGCGTCCTTTCTATGAACTAATGAGTTAATGAGTGAATACGTTTATAAACCCATCAATCTATTCACCCATTCATCTATTCACCCCTTTACCAATCAATCAGTCTGTTCATCCATTCTCACATCCATCAGTCCACTGTTTGATCAGTCAGTGCACCCATCCGTTTAATGCACTAACCATTTTATTATATTTCATTTTATTTTATTTTGTTTTGTTTTGTTTTGTTTTGTTTTGTTTTGTGAAACTCAACCCAGTGTAATCCTGAACCCACAGCTACTTACTGAAACATGGCCCTAAAATATTGATTTCAGTTTATTTTATGTAAGAATAAATAGACCGTGAAGTGGAACTAGCACAACTATGTAGGAAATTTGCCAATTATAAAGTTTAGCTTTTTACAAAAGTACTTGTCCAGAATAAAGAGAGAGTTGTGTGATAAAAGCATTTAAAGAATTATTGTAGATGTAGTCAGAATTGACTGCGGTCAGATTGACTCATTACTGATCTGACCATAAATAAATGATACAGGCCTATTAGCACACAGTTATGCAACAATATTATGCAATACATTTACCTTTCTTTTCTTTTTTTTATCACTCTCCACAGTGAGGATATTCGAGTCTGCTGTATTAAGCTCTGCTATCCTCCTAGTGCAGATGGATTACCATTGTATCATATGATACTGTTTACATCAGAGAACAGGCTTTTATTTATAAATGCATTTCTGGTTACACTGTCAAATAACATTATCGAAATTTTACCTTCTGTTGTAGGCGATACAGAAAAGTGAGAAGCCTTTTCACCTTTTCTTTTTTCAAATCAGGGAAGATCCTAGGCCTGCTGTTTTTTTTTGTTTTTTTGTTTTTGTTTTTTTGGTTATGCTTTTTTATTTGCTGCAAACATTTTCAAATTTGATGTATCATATTTCTATAATATCATATTTTATATTATTTCTGAATCTTGACCCATTGACAAAATATCTGCAGCTCAAGGGGGAAAAAAGAAAAGGTGATCTGACTGAACCAATGCGAAATATTTAATGTGTGAAAAGTTTTGCTTTAACACATCCAACACTTAAGATGAGCATATATAAAGGTTTAAAAATGTGCATATAAATCTGAATCTAAATATCCCACCTGAGTTTGATGATTTATGTGTTTTAATTCTCATTACCAAGTAAAATTTTAACAGTGTTCAAACTCATTATCCAAATAAAACACCCCAAATTGGTTTCAAAGACAGGGCTTATAATATTTATTCAATGCCAATTCTACGGTCGAACAAGCACGCTTTGCAATCAACACTTTGCAAGCAATGTTGTGTTGTCTATGCTATGCATTGTTACCAACAATAAGATGCTAATGCCAGTCTTTATTTGAACCACTTGCTTAGGCAATGCATAATAAATTAACATCATTTTATGTCTGCAGATTACAAGATTTCCCTTGCGGTTTGCAAACTTTTTTGCATTGGTATTAAGCCAGACTAAACTTCTGAATAAATTGAACACCCACGGACCACCCTATCTTTCTCTCTCTCGCAGGATTTCATAGTTTGCTTTAGCTTGTTTTGTATGCCAATATATTCAGCAAGAATCATCAGCAACGTTAAAGCCTTGGAGAGTTCGAGAGACAGCTTGAAAAATGTTCTGTTTATGTTGCTACCTTTTTTTTGCAATGCCAGAGGCTAAATGCATGCCAACAGCTTCAGAACAGGCAGATGAAATATTTATTTTTAGGCAATTAACAAACACGAAACCCTTTGAAACTACCTGAACAGTGTGATTTTTGTAATTGTAATATTTTTACAATTCAATTTTTATTTTATTTTACTATCATATATATATAAATACAGGGCTTGACATTAACACCTGCCAACCCGCCAAATGCGGGTGGATTTCAGCAGTGTGTAATGCAGTCACTCCTACAAGCCACTTTGGCGGGTTAAATTTTACATAATATATACATTTTTCAACTTATTTTTCAACTTAGTCTTTTAAAAAGGCAACTGAAATAATAAACTGAGTGTGGTGTAGTGTTGTCAAATATCGATTTTTCCGATACATATTGATACTGAAACATCTGAAAAGCTTCCAGTACTCATTTTACAAAGAATATATCGCTGTGTTTTCTCGTTCTCTCATCTCTCCGACAGCGAGTTGACACACAAACCCGCCTCCACTCACTCGTTTCATTTGCTCCGGATGAATATTGTTGGTGTTACAGCAGGGATTACATTTTGGCATGGGTTTGCACGAATTGCGCATAATTTTACTCATTCCCGCAGATTTTCTGCTCACACCCAAAGTCTGCACACATAAAGCCACATCTTTTTCACTCCTTATTGTGCTTAAACAATCAAATAAGTTCAAAATGCCAGTCTTGGCGAGTATTCACGTAAACACAGTCAGTTATGTTTTGAGTCAACAAAAGAAAACACGTGTGTAACAGTATTGGATCCGTGTGTCAGGTCTTAAAGTGACATCAGCCTAATATACCTGCTGCCAAATTATGAGATAACATTAAAAATATTTATATGGGAGTTTTCCCCCATGGTATCAATGTCAAAATTGTGGCCAGTTAAAATGCTGAGTGGCGAATAACTTTGGAAAACCACTAGCCACAGTGGCTGGTGAGCCAAAAAGTCAATGTCAAGCCAATACATATAAAATATACATATAACATATAAAATATGACACTATGAAATTTCTTTCTCACCTCCAGCCTCTGCGACCATGACAACAGCCCGGTAAACTTTCGGTCATGTGTGATGCCCAGAGACTGTAAAGTGTCTGATTGGTCAAGGTGGAGTCCATGTTCAAAGACGTGTCGTACATCTGACCAATCACCTGGCTTCAGAAGCATGAGCCGCAGCCTGAAGAGAGCTGCCATTGGTGGAGGAGAGCCATGCCCCGCCCTGGAAGAAAAAGCAAACTGTAACATTCTGGAAGACACACTGCCACTGTGCCCAAGGTGAAGAGACGGCATTGCCAGAATTGTACATCCAAATCTTTTAAAATGTTTTGATTTTCTCTAAATACTTTAGGTCTTAAAGTCTGCAAGAAATTATAATTCCCCCTATCTATTTCTCATCTGTTTCATCCACACAAATTGTTCAAATCCACACCCTTCTTACAATTGACTTCAAGCTCGCTTTCAGATGTGCAGATATTTGGCTACTTCCGTTTCATTGCAGAAGACTAAACAGATATGACTCTTTAATTTGACTTGAATTGTCTTGTATGTATTTTAATTGGCTGGAAATACAGGTATGAGTGGAGGGTGACCAATTGGAATCCATGCCAGGTGACCCCTCTTTTGAGTCAGCAGGACCATCGCCATAGCAATGCCAGTGTCCTGTGCGGAGGCGGGATCCGGACCCGAGAGGCTTATTGTGTCAGGATCCATGACAGCACAGTACCATCCCATAGTAAGAACACTGTTTTAGAAAAAGTTGTATTATTTCAATTACAATGCACTGGAAGAACAGAAAATTTCTGCCTAAGAAGAGCTATCCGAGTCATTTATGAGATTCCATTTCAGTAAGGATGTTTACCTAAAAGACCTTTTGATTTGGGATCAGATTGCTAATAAAAAAAAGGCCAACTGACAGTACAATAAAGAAATGTGAATGAGACTCTCGAGTGAGAGTCTTTTTTAAGTCAAGTCAAGTCATCTTCATTTATATAGCGCTTTTAACAATGGATTGTTCCAAAGCAGCTTTACAGAGATAAACATATAATTTAAGGTAACAGAGATTGTTTTGGCTTTATAGCGGTTCTTGAATAATGTTATTTCCAGCTAAAGTTAGTTTTGATTGATTCACCTCCATTGAAATGATCATTTGTTATTAAATTAGGGGCCACTAAGATGACGCCGTTCTCAGACTTTAAACGCGAACCTGTGATTGACGCTGACGGCGATCACATGCGTTCACATGCGCATTAAGAATTGATTCTATAGTTATGTACTTTTGAAAATATGTGCACAGGTTTGTAATTCAATACAACCCATGCCTAAACAAACTACTTGTCTTGCCTATAAATTTTGAAACAGAATTTTGTTTTATTTTATCACTTCGAGGTACGCGAGCCAAAATTCACAACGCTTTATCTGTAGAGTGGGAAAGGGATCCTCCACAACGCTTTATCTGTAGAGTGGGAAAAGGGATCCTCCATAGGGAGAGTATAGTGGACACTTCAGCACTGCATTGTCATCGGGTCCAGGCGGATCTCCTTCGTCAGATCTGGACACGGCCAGGATCCAGCAGGCTGCGGGGAAACCTCGGGATAAACAAAGACACCAATATTAGCGTAGATGCCATTGTTCTTATGATGTAGCGAGTACATCAAGATTTAAGGGAAGTGTTCCCAGTTCCGGCTGACCTAATCTATGCAGCCTAACATTGAATTATAATTATAATAATACTCTATAATGTATTATGTGTATGCTAGGTCAAAGAGATGTGTTTTTAGTCTAGCTTTGAACTGACAGAGTGTGTCTGCTTCCCGGACAATGGTAGGAAGACTGTTCCAAAGTTTTGGTGTTAAATAGGAAAAGGATCTACCGCCAGCAGTCGATTTAGATATTCTAGGTATTATCAACTGGCCGGAATTTTGAGATCGCAATAGACGTGAAGGACTATAATACGTTAAGAGCTCGCTCAAGTATTGATACCTAGTATTGATGAAGTGTTGATAGAACCGGGCTAATATGGTCATATTTCCTGGTTCTGGTAAGAACTCGAGCTGCTTTTGAACTAGCTGTAGTTTATTTATTAAGCGTGCAGGGCAACCACCCAGTAGAGCATTACAATAATCTAGCCTTGAGGTCATGAACGCATGAACTAATTGTTCCGCATTTCCCAATGAGAGCATATGGCGTATTTTAGATATATTTTTAAGATGGAAAAATGCAGTTTTACAGATACTAGGCACGTGACTTTCAAAAGAAAGGTTGGTATCAAAGAGCACACCCAGGTTCCTAACCGACGACGAAGACTTAACAGAGCAGCCATCAAGTGTTAGACAGTATTCTGGGTTATTACGTGTGGAAGTTTTTTGTCCAATAATTAGAATCTCTGTTTTTTCATAATTTAGTAGTAGGTAATTATTAGTCTTCCGATTTTTTATATCAGCTATGCATTCCGTTAATTTTGTGAATTGGTAAGTTTCGTTAGGTTTTGAGGAAATATACAGCTGAGTATCATCGGCATAACAGTGAAAGCTAACTCCATGTTTCCTAATGCCATTAAAAGCATAAACATTAAGGGGGGTGGGGGGGATTTCTAGATTGCTTTCATTTGATTTAATCCTTTATATGCTGTCGAGACTCAGGGCAGAACACTAAGGGGGAGATTTTGTTTCCTCTGTGTTTCTATTTTTTTATTTAAATGGTAATCTGTTGCCACACAGTGAGAAGGACGGATTTGAATTACATTTATTTTTGTGCAAGCTTCTGTAAGATCTGCAAAAATGATTTGAAAATACTTTTCACAACTCCAATAGTGCATGGTTGCAGAAAAAATATATATGTTTGTATTGAACATTGATGGAGCAACAGATTTTGTGTGAAAATAGATCATAAAAGTGGTAAATCCACACACGGGGTAAAAGGCTTACCAGCATGGGGCAAAAGGCACACATTATTAATACAAATACTTTAGCTATAATATGTTTTTTTAATAATGTCTACTTGTTCAAAACAATCACTTTAGCTAAGTTTTGTACTATTTTCTGTTTATTTTGATTAAAAAAAATAATTCATTTTTGTTCAATAAATATACAGTCATTAAAATATGTTAATAGAAAAACACATTTTTAAAATACAGAAACAAAATTATTTTAAAAAGTAAAGATTCCAAAAGCATTGAGGGAGATCCCGTAATAATTTAATATAGATTAAATTACGGTAGTAGTAATACAGTAGTAACAATAAATTATATTTTATTATATTATATGATTAATATTATATTTTTAAATATGATGGTTTCATTATAAATATGGGGTTTATCTCTAAGGTAGACACCCAACTATATATATATGTGACCCTGGACCACAAAAGCAGTCTTATGTATCCATTTTTTGAAATTGAGATTTATACATCACATGAAAGCTGAATAAATAAGCTTTCCATTGATGTCCAAATATATATGCACTGTTACTTAAATATATTTATATTTTAACTGTGAACCATATTGAACTGAAATATACGAGTTGCCTTTGACGTCAGCTACTAGCATTAAAGAAGAGAAGAGAATAAATAAAAAAAGGAACACAAAGAAAAATGCTTTATAGCGAGTGAACAAAATAGAGGAATACAGCTGTCCTGTTACTGTCGCCTCAATGAGTGGGCGGCACCAATGTTTCTTGGCCTTGGCCAAGAAACATTGCCTTGGCTTTTGGCTTGCTTAGTTGGGGACATTTAATATTCAATAATATTATTGATCTGCCTTACTTAAGGTGGACGTTGACGCAATATCTTTTAGAAACAAACTTTGTTATATTGTTTTCATGTTATCACTGTGAAGCGCTTTGATACAATCTGTATTGTAAAAAGCGCTATATAAATAAAGGTGACTTGACTTGACTTGACATGTATGGTTTGTTAGGATGTGACAATATTTGGTACGAGATACAACTATTTGAAATCGTGAATCTGAGGGTGCAAAAAAATCGAAATATTGAGAAATCGTCTTTAAAGGATTCCATTTCTGTTGGCGATTGTGCTGCATCCACTTACAAAATTAACATTTTGATATATTTAAGGTAGGAAATTTACTAAATATCTTCATGGATCATGATCTTTACATAATATCCTAATGATTTTTTGCCATAAAAGAAAAATCGATCATTTTGACCCATACAGTGTTTTGTTGGCTATTGCCACCCGTGCAACTTAAAGGGATAGTTCACTTTGAAATTAATTTTTGATATGTTTTAGCTTACCTCCAGTGCATCCAAGATGTAGGTGTCTTTGTTTCCACAGTATCTTCAATTTTGATAATTTTAGGTAAAACCGTTGTTGTCTGTCAGTCATACAATGGAGGTGAAGGGGGTCCAACTCAAAGAGCAGTCAAAATTAAACATTATTTAATGACTCGTAAATGTAAGTACACATTGATGCCCTAAGACACGAAACGAGTGGTTTTTGTGAGAAAACGAACAGTATTTATATCTTTTTTAGCTCGTGTAAGCATATCCATGTCCAACTGATCTGAGAGCAGGGCGCTTCGGTCTGCGCATGCGTACAGCGTTCACCGGAATGCCCCGGAAGGGCACCCTCGCGCGTGTTTACGTCACTCATTGTTTATGCAGAGATTTCGGAAGTTTTACCTTACACTGTGAAGATCTAAACATATTTAGATATACAGGATCGCAATGGAAGACGATTTCTATATACCAACAGACAACTTATGAGTGCATAAACGATGAGTGACGTAAACACGCGCGAGGGTGCCCTTCCGGGGCATTCCGGCGAACGCTGTACGCATGCGCAGACCGAAGCGCCCTGCTCTCAGATCAGTTGGACATGGATATGCTTACACGAGCTAAAAAAGATATAAATACTGTTCGTTTTCTCACAAAAACCACTCGTTTCGTGTCTTAGGGCATCAATGTGTACTTACATTTACGAGTCATTAAATAATGTTTAATTTTGACTGCTCTTTGAGTTGGACCCCCTTCACCTCCATTGTATGACTGACAGACAACAACGGTTTTACCTAAAATTATCAAAATTGAAGATACTGTGGAAACAAAGACACCTACATCTTGGATGCACTAGAGGTAAGCTAAAACATATCAAAAATTAATTTCAAAGTGAACTATCCCTTTAAGACTGGTTTTATGGTCCAGGGTCAAATGTAATGATATTTACCATCTGAATCTAACCATCTCATGTCAACAATTGGAAAAGTCAGCCAGCTATGTATTATCATATTAATTAGTGTGCCTTTTGTCCCAACAGCAGGGACGCCTTTACCCCAAATACCATAATTTTACGTATTATTCCATTATTGAAAAACCGTTGCTTAGATTATGAACAAAACTGATAATCATTAAGAACCTTTGTCTCAAAATATATGCAACAATTTTAGCTTTTCACATTTGCTACTCAAATCTACAACATTTTTACAAATATCAAATATTAGATCAAATTAGCAGGGAATCAACTTTGCGCTGCTGCCCAAGATCGCATCAAGGATCAGCTAAATTTCCACGTGCACCTTGAAAAGCCATGAAAAGCCGATGTTTTGGAAAGTCCTATGGCAGTTTTTGTGCCATCTAGTGGTCTAGAGGAAAATAAAATCAAAGACGCCTTTAGCCCCGTTGTACCCTATGGCAATGCACATTTATGGTAAATCTGAAACTGTCTCACTGTTTTTTCATTATTAGTCAATCGGCCTGTTGGCAGGAACTTGTGCACTGGGCCTTTACCACCATTGGCTGAGTCTTGCTTCATTCCCTGTCAGAAACATTGTCCCCTCATGCCTTGGTCACCCTGGGGACCCTGTCTCCATGACAACTGTTTCGAACCCCAGGGGAAAAGAGGTGAGAGACAAAAACATCCCATAAAACCAGATTGCACACATTATATTCACACTCACTGTCCTTGGTTTCTCCTCTCAGTAATGTAAAAAGTGTATGAATCTCATAAGTGGGCGTATTTCTGACCCTAAGCTTTGGTGCCGCCCACTCATTGAGGCGACAGTAACAGGACAGCTGTATTCCTCTATTTTGTTCACTCGCTATAAAGCATTTTTCTTTGTGTTCCTTTTTTTATTTATTCTCTTCTCTTCTTTAATGCTAGTAGCTGACGTCAAAGGCAACTCGTATATTTCAGTTCAATATGGTTCACAGTTAAAATATAAATATATTTAAGTAACAGTGCATATATATTTGGACAAGATGTTTGGCTGTTACACTCCTTAGTTTGCCAGAATGTGGGAACAGTATCTGCTAAAACATTGGCAATGAGCATGTTTCTGTTTGAGTCATCGCTGATGTGGGTTTTTTTTTTTTACTTGTTCCTCATTTTTTCAGGTTTCAGAATGAGAACTCGTTCTGTAATTACCGAGTCTTGGGTGGAGTTGGACAGTTGCCCTCACGTCAATGAAGCGATGATCTGCGATGACCCCTTCTGCTTCCAGTGGCGAGTGACATCACAGGGGCCCTGTGTTCCACGAAATGGATCGTGTGGCCCAGGATCCCAAGAACAGACTCTGGAGTGTTTGTCTGCCACAGGTATGAAGCTCACTTCCCTAATAGTTCACCTAAAACTGTTGTTCCAAACCTGTATGCCTCACTTTCTTCCGTAGAATCTTCTCTTTTCCATTTAATGAAGCTGAAAAAACAAACAAACATAAAAGTAAGCAGTCCGTACAAGTCATACCCTATAATTCAATTCATTCAAATATTTAATTATATGTTGCCAGATTATTATTTTTTTTGTAATCTATTGTAATGTTTTGTTCTGCAGCATTTTTTTTCTGTATTTTTTAGGCAAATAAATAAAAAATGACACCACTGATGACGTCTATTACTGATGAGTCTATTCTGGTGCAATGTGTCTTAAGATTTGAATGTATGCAAATGCAAATGAGAGGATTTTCAGGAAGGAGCCAAATACATTTTTGTCTGGTCCTCAAAGCTATTTATGACTTGGAAAACTGGAAGCATAGCGTACAAGACAACAAATTTTTTTTTTTTTTTTTTTGGATCCTGACATCTCCCATACCTACTGTGTACTACTGTTCAAAAGTCTGAGGTAAGTAGGATTTTTAAAAAAAAAAAGTATATTGTTACTTTTACACGGGTACATTTAATTGATCAAAAGTGACAGTAAATACATTTTTAATATGGAAGGTTTATGTTTCAAATAAATGCTATTCTGTTGAACTTTTTTACTGACCTTTTTTTATCCTGAATTCCACAAAACTATTTTTTAACACTGATAATAATAAAAAATGATTCTTTCCCTTTCGAGAGGTCTCTCCTATTGCGTAAGTAGCTTACGCTATGGGAAAACTCCTTTTCTCGAGAAATATTGAAGTCTTTATGTAAAACGCATTGCAGCTGCACAGCATACAGCAGTGAGCGAGGCAGCTCGGTCATTGGCTGTGCTGCGGCAACTGCATGAACCTATGACGGGGCGACTCTGAACACGCTTCCAATGAGCGTGCTTCGCACCCGCGCGCGTCAGAGCCCGCCAAGATGGGCGTGGCTAAGGGCTATATATTGGGCGCCCCGTCGTCTGAGTTCTTTAGATTTAATCTCCTTCAGCAAAGACCATTCTCTTCGCTGGATCCTCCGGATTTTTGTAGTCTTTTCGCCGCCGCCGTCGACAAGCCTACAGCAGGACTGCTACGAGGACGCCGGCGCCTTCAGCCGCCTTCGAACGCCTTCTGCTAAGCCATCCGGCGCGCATCACCTCATATCCTTTGACAAAGCTATTATTCTAAGTGTTCGCCCCCGCGACACTTTTTTTAAAAGAGCAAATTAAAAGGCGTTGTTCCAAATGCCTTCCTGCGCCTCGTGTCGAGGCCTTCTTCCTGACGGGGATCGTCACATTATCTGCTCCCGCTGCCTGGGCCCGGACCACGCAGAGGCTGCCCTTACTCGAGGCGGATGCCCCGAGTGTGACACCCTGGGCCTCACTGAGCTGCGCGCTCGCTTCGCCGCTTTCGCCGCGAGAGAGCCTGCCACCACCGTGCTACCGTCCCCTCTAGTTGAGCCGCGCAAGAAGAAGCGCCGCTCACAGAGGCCGCCAGAGGACTGTAGTGACGTCACGCCGGGCCAATCCCCGCGTGCTTAACCGCCACCCGAGGATTCCCCGCCGCCAGTTCAGTTCACGCAGGCGGACCAGCACCCCTCCAGCAGAGCGATGGGTCTCGTCTCGTTTGGCGCGTCAGGGGATGACGAAAAGGATGACAGCCTTTCCCTTGATGCTGCATCCGACTACTGGCCGGGCTCGTCCTTCGACCCCGCGCCATCGACGCTAGCAGACACGAGTGTGGGCTCCAACATGGACTCGGAGATCGTCCGCATCCTGTCCAAGGCCGTGGAAGACCTCGGGCTCGATTGGTCTTCCCCGGAAGAGCCCGTCCGCAGCCGATTGGACGAGTGGTTCCTGCAGTGGCGCCGGCAGGCCCCTCGACAAAGGAACCTCCCCTTTCTTCCCGGAGGTTCACGACGAACTCACTAAGTCGTGGAAAGCCCCTCACTCCGCTCGCCTGAAGCCTTCTTTCTCTTCATCACTCTCCTCTGTGGACGGCGCGAAAGAAAGAGGCTACGAGGGAACCCCGCCCCTCGAGGAGGCTGTGGCCAACCACCTGTGTCCACCCTCCAACGCTGGATGGAAAGCCAAAGCTTCTCACCCCTCGAAGCCCTGCCGGTCTACCTCAGCTCTCGCCGGTCGCGCATACGCCGCCGCCGGCCAAGCTGCGTCAGCGCTTCACTCCATGGCTGTCCTCCAAGTCTATCAGGCCAAACTTCTCCGCACCATGGACGAGTCTGGACCTGATCCTGAGGATTCGCAGGCTATGCGTCACTTCCTGCCCAAGCGCTCCATCTCGTAGCAGAGGCGCCAAAAGCCGCTAAAAGCCGCCTCAGCAGCAACGAGTCAGGACGGCACCTCCCGTCTCTCAGCCCAGACCTGAATCTGACTTCCGACGCCGCTCGCGCTCCGCCAACAGGAAGCAACCGCCCGAGCGACGGGGACCTCGGCCCAAGATTGTGCTGAACCCGGAGCCTCGTAAGTCTTCCTAGCTATAGGGAGAAAAAGAGAGAGCGCGTGTCTCGCAAAAGCCGGACCACTCTCTCCAAAACGCTTAAAGCATTACCCAGTCCCCTTACAGGCGGCTGGAAATGTCTGTACAGCAGTCAATGGGCCAGCCGCACAGCTCGCTCACCTGCAAACAAACGCCGTTTTAACGGCGACACACAGAAATCACATAAAGAGTCATTTTCTGCCTTTGTCATTAAGGGGTCACGTGTCCACACTAAAGTGCGCATTCCCACATTTCAAAACTGTCAAAGCAGTGCCAAAATGCTTCCCCGGCAAATGTAGATCGTGTGCCCACTGTCATGTATGCACCACTACACATAAGCACTGTTCCCACAGTTATAAACACTTCCCCAGTAAAAGCGGGAAATCCTATCAAAGTAGCGCGTGTGCCCGCTGTAATGCACGCACCCCTACTCACAAACACTGTTTACATGGCCAAAAAACCTACCGCCACGAGCGGGAAGTTTTATGAAAGTGGCGCGCGTGCCTACCACAGTTTATGCACCCCCACCCACAAGCACTGCCCATACAGTCTCAAACTTTTCTCCAGCCCGTGCTGTGAGCATTACAGATGCGGCGCGCGTGCCTGTAATCTCACACGCACCCCTGCACTCGGCACTCAACAAAGCTGCTCAGTGCGCGTCCGCGCCTCTGAGAGCTGTGAGCTCAGTGTTAGCACAGAGCGATTCGCCGGCGGGAGCCATACTTCACTGCGACACGCCCCCAGGCAGCATTCAGCCCATATCTGTGCGAGCGAAAGCTTGGGAAAATATCCCCGACATGCCGAAATGGGTTTTGAACATAATAAAACACGGTTACTCGCTTCAATTCGCTCGCAGACCACCCCGCTTCTCAGCGGTGGTCGAGACGAAAGTGAGAAAAGATGTTTCACATGTTCTACGCACCGAGGTGCTCAAACTAATAGAGAAGGGCGCTATAGAAACTGTTCCTCCCTCTATGAGCGAGGCGGGTTTTTACAGCCGCTATTTTCTCGTCCCGAAGAAGGATGGCGGTCTCCGCCCCATCCTAGATCTCAGACGTCTGAACAAAGCTTTAATGATTCGCTCGTTCAGAATGTTAACAACCAAAAATATCCTCGCGCAAGTTCGCCCGGGGGATTGGTTTCTATCAGTGGATCTGAAAGACGCTTACTTTCACATTCCGATAGCGCCTCATCACAGGCCATTTCTGAAATTCGCTTTCGAGGGACAGTCATACCAGTACACAGTACTACCATTCGGCCTATCACTGGCACCCCGTACATTCACGAAATGTATGGATGCAGCACTTTCCCCACTGAGACAACGGGGAGTGCGAATACTGAATTATCTCGACGATTGGCTAGTCCTAGCACAATCAGAGAGTCAGTTAATGACGCACAGGTCTTGGATTACCAGCCATCTAGAATGCCTGGGTCTAAGAATCAATTTTGCAAAGAGCACGCTATCTCCCAGCCAGAATATTTCTTTTCTGGGAATAGTGCTAGACTCAGTGCAGATGACGGCGCGCCTCTCATCAGAACGCGCGCTCACTATTCGGCGCCTTGCAACATCGTTCAGAGCGGGCGCGCGCGCCCCCGTCAAGCGATTTCAAAGGATGCTCGGTCTCATGGCCTCGGCATCAGCTGTACTCCAGCTAGGATTGTTGCACATGCGTCCTCTCCAACGCTGGCTCAAAAGCCGTGTCCCCACTCACGCGTGGCGCTCGGGCCATTTTTTAATTAGAGCGAATCACGGCTGCATAAAAGCCCAGACGCCCTGGAAAGCTGTCGACTGGGATCAGTCCGGTGTGAGTTTGGGAGTGAACACAAGGAGAAAAATGATCACGACAGATGCCTCCAAAATAGGTTGGGGGGCCCTTTACGAGGGCAGGTCTGTCTCCGGCTTGTGGTCAAACACGGAGAAGCACCTACATATAAACTGTCTGGAATTGAAAGCGGTCGCTTTGGCTCTCAGAGCCCTGCTTCCGTACCTGAAAGATGAGCACGTCCTGGTCCGAACGGACAACATGACGGTAGTCTCATACATAAATCGCCAGGGTGGACTCAGGTCGAGCTCCCTGCACTCAATGGCCAGGGAACTCATCCTATGGTCCCAGTGCAACCTGCGCTCGCTGAGAGCAGCGCATGTGCCGGGTGCCCTGAACCAGGGAGCGGACATGCTGTCCAGAGACAAAGTTCTCCCAGGAGAATGGTCCCTCCACCCCCTGACGATCCAGTGGCTATGGCAAACCTTTGGCAGAGCAGAGGTCGACCTCTTTGCCTCCAAGGAAAATGCGCACTGCCCTCTCTTCTTTTCAAAGAGCACAGACGCGCTCGCCCAAGTCTGGCCGAGCCGCCCACTGGATGCCTTCCCCCCGATCGCGATGCTACCTCAGGTCATCAGTCGGGTCAAGGAAGAGCTTCAGAGCACAGGTGATATCTCTGGCCGCGCTTTCGTCTCCAGCAGACGAAAGCGACGCTAATTTACTCTGCCCAGTCAGGGCGCTCAGAGTATATTTGGAACGTTCTGCCCTGTTCAGGCAGACAGAGCAATTATTTGTATGCTTTGGCGGCCGCACCAAAGGTCTTGCTGTTTCAAAGCAGAGAATATTGCGCTGGATAGTTGATGCTATAGCGCTGGCTTATGAAGCCAAGGGCCTTCAGTGCCCCTTGGGCATCAGAGCTCACTCTACGAGAGGCATGGCCTCCTCGTGGGCGTGGCCGAGTGGGATACCCATTCAGGATATTTGTGCGGCAGCAGGCTGGGCCTCACCGTCAACATTTATTAGGTTTTATAACCTACAGGTCCCCTCATTGCATTCCAACATACTGTCGGTCTAACTATGTATAGACTGGAGTGTGTATATGCTGAGCATCATCTCCTCCCTTATAGGGTCCGTCTCTGACTGACTTAGAGGGTTTTTTATGCATATCAGTACATAAAGGTGCTTGTGTGTTTTTCCACTGGACGGCCATTGAGCCGTTCTACATTGTCCCTTATAAAGCCCGCCTTCGGGCGGCTCGTTGGATAATTACTTTGCTTAAAGGCTCAGGCATCTGCCTCTGGCTATAATAGAGCGAAGTCAGCACGCACGGCGTTTTACATGGTGTTCCCATAGCGTAAGCTACTTACGCAATAGGAGAGACCTCTCGAAAGGGAACGACTCGGTTACTGACGTAACCTCGGTTCCCTGAGAGGAGGGAACGAGTATTGCGTAAGCTGCCGTGCTTTTGCTTGGTCAGTTCGCTTCAGTCGATTGAACCTAAAGAACTCAGACGACGGGGCGCCCAATATATAGCCCTTAGCCACGCCCATCTTGGCGGGCTCTGACGCGCGCGGGTGCGAAGCACGCTCATTGGAAGCGTGTTCAGAGTCGCCCCGTCATAGGTTCGTGCAGTTGCCGCAGCACAGCCAATGACCGAGCTGCCTCGCTCACTGCTGTATGCTGTGCAGCTGCAATGCGTTTTACATAAAGACTTCAATATTTCTCGAGAAAAGGAGTTTTCCCATAGCGTAAGCTACTTACGCAATACTCGTTCCCTCCTCTCAGGGAACCGAGGCTACGTTAGTAACCGAGTCGTTAGCAGCAAATCATCATATTAGAATGATTTTTAAAGGATCATGTGACACTGAAGACTGGAGTAATGATGTTGAAAATTCAGCTTTGCATCACATATTACACACAGTTACATCTTAAAATATATTTAAAATATATTAAAATGGAAAACGCTTATTTTGAATTGTGATATTATTTCACAATATCACAATGAATGCATCCTTGCTGAGCATAAGAGACTTTTCCAAAAACATTGAAAAATCTTACTGACCACAAACTTTTGAACAGTAGTCTATTCATTTTCACTGAATGGAAAACAGCAGTCAAGACATTCTGCAAATGATCTCCTTCCATGGTGTAAAATCATCTTGAGTAAATGCATGAAGGTGATTAAATGACGACTTTACAGAACTATCCCTTTAATTATTTTTCTCAATCTCATCCTTCTTCACCTTCATCCCTCTAATAACTTTCAACGTTCTGTTATCCCCATCCTCAAACTCTTCAGCGATTAGTTATTTTTACTCACATAAGCAAATGATCAGCTGTCTTTTAATCTCCTCTCATCTCTCCTCTCCTCTCCTCCCAGCGGCTATGTGGCATATTTCTTATCTGTCTTCTGTGCTTCTCATTGAGATGAGTTTAAGATCAGAACAGACAGACAGATCCATGTCACAGTGTTGCACTGCAGTTTTGACACACAAATGCACAGAGACACAAGTTTCAAAAAGCCTTAGGAGTCCTTTAAGGTCTTTCATTGTAATGTCACTCCATGTCAATTGCCAGTGCATGTGTTGTCCATCAGCAAGTATATGAGCGGTCTTAAGGGGTTTACTTCTGTGTGTGAAACATGTCCTTTGTGGCTCGCCAAATGTCAGGCATTACTGGAAATGGTGGATTTGGAATTTGATATCCGACACACATATGCATTAAACCTGACAGCGTTATCTTCCCAGCATGCACTTAGACTGTTCTACAAAATGCAAAGTGAAGCTGAAATGCCAAAGCCATTAAAGTTGAAGTGCAGTTGACTTAAAGTGATAATGTATTCTTGCTGGAGATTTGAGTTGTAATCACATTACACTTGGTTAAAGTCACCTTATCTAACTTTGTCATAACAACACTATATTACATCCCAGGTGTTCAAAGAGTTTATAAAACGTAATCCAGATTTTTACATATTCCGTCATGATGATAAAATACAATCCCATATGGAAAAAAAATTTTTTTCAAATGATAAAAAAAAACATATCAAATACACAAAAAAATGGCCCAAAAATATATTGTTAATGTAGATATTTACATATACTGTATTTTAAATATATTTTAGGTACCGATTTCCTCATATTTGGACCTTTATATATACTGTATGTATATGTATATACTGTATATTCATCCAAAATGCTAAATAAACCGAAATATATTTTTAATCTCAAGAATATATTTCCTTAAGCAGTGCTGTTTACAAGATAAATATACATTGGACAATATTTATATATATATTTTGATTACACTATGGGTGGATGGTCACCAGGGTGTTGCTATGGTTTTTAGCACATTGCTATATGTTTACTATGCTATTTTAAATGGTGTCTAGATAATTGCTTATTGGCCCTAGCAAAGAGCCTGTTGTTAAATACCCAGTGCTTCTCTCTGTGAGTTTGTTCATCAATGTATGATGATGATGATGCACTATTTGGCCGAGTTTTTGCTCTGGACAGACATGGTTCAATGGTTCATTTGCAAAAGTTATCACTACAGTTTTAGTGATCCGACTGCAAATTTGATGTTTATGAAGTAGCGTGAATTCTGCTGTATCGACAGTCCTGCAGTTCTGATGCTATACTATAATGAACTTTTTAATGCTAGGTAGATAATCACTCTGGGAAATTGCTTCTTCCAACAGTACAAATAGGGGGGGGGAAATCTCGTGTCTGCCACCGTGAAAAGAAAATGAAATAAACCCTTATAACACAACAGAAAAAAATTATGATTACAGGGGTCATAAAAATACATTTTAGGAGCTGTGCATCTTCAGACAAGACAGTCTCTTTTTAAAAATGCTCCGTTTGTGCATTTATATCTTAGGCAACGAATATGATTCAGAGAGATTGATTTTTAGGGCCTAACATCAATTGAAGAGATGTTGCCCCTCCTGCATTTGAGATGTAATGAAGAAATGAACTATTGTGCCTCAATATCTGATTCTCAGAGCAGTGTCTGTAGGTTTATTGCTTGCCTTTAATCTTTGTTCTTTTATCTCACAAACAACCTGAAGAGAATCTTCTACTAGTTGAGTCTGTGGTTGTGTATATGTGTCTATTGTTCATTCCAATTTCACAAATAAAAAGATCTTCCACGAGAACATAGACTATACTAAATATGGTCATAATTATGATTAAAACAAGAAAACTTCTGGATTAAGTTTATATTAAAAACCCTTCAGCAGAAAACTAACAACATTGAGTGAGGTTAATAATTAAAAAAAGTGCCAATGAGTCTTGTTTTAATGATTTTTTTTCCTGAAACATTTAGGACACACTTCAGAGTATTTTCCACACTGAACTTAGTGAAGTTTATCATTGATATTTTACTTCAGCATTCATTAGCAGATAATGATTTTCAAGCTTTCTGTTAATTAAAAAAGTGCCTTAATGTTGCCCAATCATGGTCTTTGAGGAAAGAATAGAGCAATCAGGATGCTATTAAACATCTTATTTGCATATTATTCTACTTTAATTAAAGTAAAGTGGGTGTTAGGTGCGAGATAAGGGGAAACTGAGAAATTCATGTGCTTGGAACAAACCATGATAATTGTTTCAATGTTCTAATTTCGTTTCTTAGCAATGAATTTACATATTTTCTTGTGTTGTATTGGAATAAGATGTTAATTGAATATGCTTGTTTATTGAGAAAGTGAGAATTTAAGTTATTTGTATGTGTTATTTAAGGAAAGTGCGAAAACATAAACATTATAGTTAATATAAATAAAGAAAAAAGAAAGAGAGAGAGAACAGGGACATTTTTTTTCTGATCAGATGCATTTAATCAGATGTTCCGCCTTCATCTCTGCATTATAGGGGAGCCAGTAGATAGTAACCAATGCCCAGGAGATCCTCCTCCGGTCGGACAGCTATGTGAGATGCCCTGTCCTGGGGACTGTGTGCTGGGACACTGGGGTTCCTGGACATCCTGTTCCCAATCCTGCTCCAGTAAACACCAAGAGGGGAAACAAAGTCGTTCACGTCTTGTTCTTGCTCTTCCTGGGAAGCGTGAGTTCAGTCAGATTAAACATTTGGAGTGTCTTTTTACACACAGAGCAAATTGCCCACCTGTTGGAAGATACTATTTACCTACTATTTACACTCACTGAGTGCAAAGAAAATACTTCACTTAGTGTTATAGTGACTATTGCTATTTGAGGCCTGATATACTTCATAAGAAGACACAAGTTCAAGTGATAAGATGTTTTCATTATGATCAAAAATGATGTGTCTTGTAAAAAAAAAATTTGAGCACTCTAAGAGTATAAATACGTGATGCAAAAGATAAATACATGATGCAAAAGGTATATGAAGACATGTTGGAAACATAACATTTGTTGAAAATGTTGCAGAAAAGCGTAGTATAGCAGCTCTCGTACACTGGGCTTTATTAAAGTCCTTTTTGAGATTCTTTCAGTTTAATTATTCACAATGCCTCTTTTTTTAAACTCTAGACTCTGATTTACTCTGAGTACAAATCTCTAATCCCCATTTCAAAACGTTGTTTTGTCTTTGTCCTGTCATTCTCAGGCATGTTTCTTTTATGCTAGTCCCCATAAATCAGCTCTTTTTCATTAATTATACATTCTTTTATGACACACTCATCAAGGACATACCCTGCATTTGACCCCTAAAACACTTGGTCCTTTGTCCTTAAAGTGTGTGTGTGTGTGTGTGTGTGTGTGTGTGTGTGTGTGTGTGTGTGTGTGTGTGTGTGTGTGTGTGTGTGTGTGTGTGTGTTGGTCATGGGATCTTGAAATTGATCTAAAGTGACAGTAACGGCGTTTACATTGACACCAAATTCCTATTTTTAAAAAAATGCTGTTCTTTTTATCTTTCTATTCATCATAGAATCCAAAAAAAATAAATAATCATATCACGATTTCCACAAAAATATCAGGGAGCACAACCGTTTTCAACACTTTTTTTGAGCACCAAATCAACATATTAGAAAGATTTCTGAAGGATGACACTGAAGATTGGATTAATGGCTGATGAAAATAAATGAAAATAAAAAAGTAAACTGTAATAATATTTTACAATATAACTGTTTTTGCTGTAGGTTTAATTAAATAAATGCAGGCTTGTTAAGTTTTTTCTAAAAACATAAAATATCGTACCGATCCCAAACTTATACCCCACTGTGTGTGTATATTGATGTCCTTTATATGTGATGTAAAATGTGTAGCTGTATTGATATGCAGAATAATATTATGAATATTGCAAATATGAATTTTCATTTAATTGAAAACTAATATGAGTTATATGCCATATACTGTATGCCATAATTCCATATTACAGTTGCAGTTATAGATAAATATGTTTGGGATATAAAAAAGAATCCTGAGCTATTTAGTTTGGCTGTAGATGGAAAGCCATGTCCTCCGGCTCCTGAGCTGGAGCAGTGGAGAGCCTGCAGCACGCACCCATGCACAGTGCACTACTGGGATACTTCACCTTGGCATCCCTGTGTGCCAAACACCATCACAGACAAGAGTGACGGGAACAGCGCAGCCCAGATGGAGAATGATGCCACCTGTGGTACAGGGGTACAGATGCGCCAAGTCACGTGCAGGAGAGCTGGGACCGGACACGTACTGCCAAAACGGTATTAAAAAACAAAATCTTTCCTCCTAAAACCTGTGTAGACTTCTTTGACGATAATCTCTATCTCTATCCTCTATCTCGTGTCTTGACTCTACTTCAGGTGTCCTGAATCCTCTCGTCCTGACACGATACGGTCTTGCCCGTTACCTTGCAAAACTGACTGCATCATCACACCTTTTAGTGAATGGAGTGCCTGTCCCTCTTCCTGTTTATCAGGTAAGCACGTATTCCACTAACCCTAACAATACGTCCTAACTAGGCACAACTCGAAAAGCTAAACGTTTGACCTTTTATGTATTTTTTTCTATACTGTGATCATCTTTGCTTCTTTAGTGAATGCTACTGCCCCAAACCAGTCTCGTCATAGGATTATTATCCAGAGACCTGCTAACGGAGGTCAAGAGTGCCCGGACACTCTTTTTGAGGAGAGAGAATGTGATCCACCTCCTTTGTGCCCAACTTACAGGTAAAGAGAGAAATGGTTTCATCATTTAAATGGGAAAAGTAGGACGTACTAAACAGACAAGTTAGCTAGCAGGCAGTTAATTTGAAATGTATAGAAACAAAATGAAATTAAATGAATTGAATTACTCAAATGCTGACCAGTTTAGTGATGATGTTTCAAAAGTCATTGACTAATGTTGGCGTGGTGTTTTTGAAAGAAGTCTCTTATGCTCACCAAGGCAGCATTTATTTGATCAAACAAATACAGTAGTAGAATCTGCAATACTGTGAAATATTAATACAATTTTAAATAACTGTTTTCTATATATTTTATAATGTAATGTATTCCTGTGATGCAAAGCTAAAATTTCAGCATCGTTCCTCCAGTCTTCAGTGTCACATGATCCTTCAGAAATCATTTTAATATGCTGATTTGATGCTCAAGAAACATTTCTTATTATTATCAAAGTTGAAAAAAGTTGTGCTTCTTAATGTTTTTGTGGAAAATGTGATGCAGTTTATCCAGGAATCTTTGATGAACAGAAAGTTCAAAATAGCAGTTTATTTGAAATAGATTTTGTTTACATTATTATGTCTTTACTGTCACTTTTGATCAATATAATGTGTCCTTTTGGAATAAAAGAAAAAAAATGACAGACTCGATGTGTACTGTACTATAAAGCTGCTTATGGATCATGAAGTACAAATCTCTCGCTTCTCACGTCCGTCATAATTAACTTGATGTCAACTTATATACATAAATAAATACCATTGAAACATATCATGAACTCGAAATATATATTTTTTTTTTTTTGTTATAACTGTAAACTACAATTTTCCTGATTTAAACATTTTAGCATTCATAAAAGTAGGAAAAACAATTAACATAAAATGAATACATGTAAAGTTTTCCATCAACCTTTTAAACTAGATGAAAGCATTTTTTAAGACAACTACCCAAATATAATAAAACCATGTGCAACGTGGTGTTACTCAGTTAAAAGGTGGTAATGTGTCTCCCTACTAAATGTGCCAACAAAATACAAAATGTTTATGAAATGTAATTGGATATTAGCCAGACACTGCAACATGTTTTCTGTGGCGTATGTTTCCTGGCAGATGGCAGACCCACCGCTGGCATCAGTGCGTTCTGGTACCTGATTCGGTGAGGCAGGCTGTGGGTGGGCCCGCAGAGGCATGCGGTGTTGGCCTCGAGACAAGAGGTAAGTGACGGATTAGGATCTCTGTATAATTTAAAGTTTTATTAAAGGGACACTAAGTAAGAATTACTCCCATCTAGCGGTGAAATTGTATTTTGCATTCAAACGAATTGTGCTCTCCAGCGCCTCGCGTTTTTAAATGCGTGTTGCATCTACGGTAGCCGTTATGTACCGGCTATGACAGGATGTCTTCTAATAGCACTTCGTTGAGTTTTCCTTCGGGTGAACAGGTTTGTTATTTCAAACAAACTTCAAATTGACACAACGAACAAACGAATGTTACAGTATGAAATAATGAGTGTCAAAAACATGAACTATTGTAATTAGTAGTTATGCCTTCTTTATTCGTTATATTTTCTGAAGTAGCCTACGTGCATTGTTAGATATCATCATCAACTTTTAACTATACATGTTCATCTGTCTATAAAATAAAGTACACAACCAAACTATGAAAAAACCTTGTAATTAAGACTGTAACATTGACTTGCCTGTCGAGTAGAAAGCAGGACTTCAGCGTCTCTTTTGAAATCTTTCTCCTGCATTAGCTCTATCCACCTGGAAAAAGCTATCCCGACATTAACTTGTGTTTTTTGTAATCTCCGGTCATGTTTACTTTTACGATCTATTTTGGACTTTTCTGGCGACGAGGATTTGCAATGCAGCCTTTTAAACTTGCCGGGGCAGTGACAAGCGCCTCTCACTGCTCTGCTCCTCCGCTTCTGCTGCGTTCAGTCACGTCACGCCGGCTCTGAATGAAAACGTGTTGTGGAAACGCGTTGGCCTAGTACTTTTTGTCCCTCTCTGCTATTATAGTTTTTCAAGATGGCAGAACTACATGGAAGCCTCCGTGGACTTACCCGTCCCATGTATATAAATATAATAAATTCTTTGTTTACGAGGATAAATCAGATAATTGGCAGAGGTATTTGTGCACCATTGAGGACATATTTATGAATAAAAATATTGATTTTAGATTATAAATTACCTAAAAAGTTACTTAGTGTCCCTTTAAGGAAGTTCTGCAAAACCGGGGTTACTGTAGGACGATAAAGTATCTTAGCTACTCAGAGGGACTTCTGGGCTGCCTGAAGGTTTCTTACTGGCAATGTTCCTCACATCCCTATCTTATAGAAAGTTGTCAAAATGTCAGAGGGGACACACTGCATGGTGTGACATCTGACATCTGTGTCTCCGGGCCGGTTTAAAATGCCCTGCTGGTGCTTCATGTAAATTTAATGGCAAGTGCTGGCCTATCAAGACTCAAGACAGTTTTAGAAAGTGAGACAGAGTGTTTTTAAGAAAATGTATTATTTCCTCAAGATGCACACACTGGGCTTCAGGAAACACAAGCAGAACGATTATCTATGCAAGTCATTTGTAAAATCGTTCTTTATTAATTTGTTGCATTCGTATGGGGGGTCATGGTCAGCCTGATGGTGTTCTTGCCATCGTTTTTGTATCGTCATTACGTGTCTTGTTTTGCTTTGTCTTGTTTTAATGCTGTATTACTTTTAAGTTTATGGTGTTTTTTCCCCCTTTTTTAATTTTTTAATTTATTTATTTTAATTTATTTTATATTTTTTATTTTTTTGTGTGTTTTGTTTACTTTAAAAAAAAAAAAAAAAGATTCTCAGAATGTACAAGTGAACTGTATGTTAAATTATATGCTTTAATTAAAAGACTTTGGAGAACAAAAAAAAAAAAAAAAAAAAAAAATTGTTGCATTCGATGCTGTGGAACAATTTACATAAGGCCCCAAAACCTATTTGTACACTTTTACAAGATTGAATGTTTTGCCAATTTTTTACTCACCCATGTCATTCAAAACCTCTTTTTTCTTCTATGGAGCACAAAAATGAGAGTTTGAAGAATATTTTTGACTGTACACTGTCCGTACAAAACAACACTGGACCCCATTGACTTTCATTGCAAGGATGAAAAACAGACATTTTTCTAAATATCTTCTCTTATGTTTGTTTCACGGAAGAAAGAAAGAGAGTGGACATATGATGATACAATTTTCATTTTATCACATTAAATGGATGTTTCATTATGTTTGACACAGATAACATTTGATAAATGTTAAAAATAAATATAAAAAACTTTTTCATTTAGTTGAACTTGTACTTTAGATGTACTAAAATAACTAAAACTGAAACAAAAATGTATAAAAACTACATAGACATATTTTTTAAAAATGACAAAAGTACACAACATAATTGCTGAAACTTTAACTAATATTAAAATGGAAAATATAAAAATAAAAACTCAATTCAAAACATTAAAGTCCCCCTGTAGTCTATAATTGTATCCCTTAAAACTGTGAATTACATATTTAAATGTTTTTTCCTGTGAAAATAATTTTTTCATGCCTTAAAATAGCTTGAATGTAACTCGACACCCTTGCTCCATTTAGTATACATGGATATGCATATTAGTCCCCGCCTCCACTCACTCACTCCAGCTCAGAGATCCACTCTGTCACCTTTACTGTAGTAAACGATACACGATGGCAAGTGGAAATACCGTTGTTGTTTTTTCCAGCCATAAATCTTTGAACCAGAAACTGATTCAGAAGAAGAAGTGGAAGAGCGAACGTATAAAGTCGATGCATCAGAATGGTAATCCGTTTTATGTATTGCTCTACGTCGGCGGACACATCACGGTTATTGATATGATTCGAATTTTGCTTGACTACGTTATCACACAGCTAATAATGTGTTACTAATGTTACACAAACTATGTTCCCGTTCACCATCTCAGAGTCAGCTGCCTTCTACAAATCAGCATTTGTATAAACGCTTTGAACAATTTAGAACGTCAGTGGAGAAAGGCATATAGTTCATCATGACATTGTAATAAACGTCATATAAATAATTCACCCGCTATATTGCTAAATGTACCTGATTTTTCATATCAACAGAAAAATATACTGAAATAACCTGGCTTCTCTTGAGACTCCCCTGCTTCCGAGCGGTCATAGTTAATGACATAAAGCCCGCCTGTATTGTTTACATGTTAGAGAACAACGGCGATTTCAAACCGCGTCTTTTTTCACGGCAGTTGTAAGGAGAAAATATTCAGAAATGGTGTTTAACTGATGAATTTGCACATGGCTTGTCTTAAAGCATATTAAAAACACCACATAGACATATAAACCACATTAAAAACTTGATTTTCACTACAGGGGGACTTAAATAATATCTGAATGTTACTAAAATAATGCTGGTTTGACATTGTCCAACATATTTTATATTACTTTTGAACAACAAAAAAAATGTCTTTGCCTTTCTCTTTTTCCTCTTTGTCATGTTTGCAGAAGTGTCGTGTGTTGGTGCAGACGATTCTCCAGCAGATATGACAGACTGTGTGAGGTGGGCAGGAGTGATGCCCGTCCCGGTGAGGGAGTGTCGTGTGCCATGTAGAGATGAATGTAGCTTCACCTCCTGGAGCAGATTCACCCAATGTCAAGGCTGTGGAAGCTGGCGCACTCGCACCCGATCTCTGATAGGTAACCTGACTGCATTCTGATTATCACAGTGTTTTCTGAAAGCACACACCATCCAAGCTCCCCTTCCGTCCAAACTCTCAGGTCGCAGTAAGAAGCGCTGGCGATGCCAACAGGAGGAGTTGTTTCCTCTCATGGAGAAAGAAGCTTGTCCTTGTTCAGAATTTCACACCAAGCCTCAGGGTCCCTGGTCTCCTTGTTTGCTTTCACCAGCAAAGAATATTGCTGGCCATCCTTTCATCCAAGGAGTTTCCCACCAAGGCCAAAAGACAGTCCAGGACTGGCGAGCTCAGAGGAAGGACAGCGAGTGTGGGCACGGAAAGCGCTACAGAGCTCTTGCCTGTCTCGATCACCTGGGGAAACTGGTGGATCCGGATCTCTGTAGCAGCCCTGGTGATGTGCTCTTCAAAATATATATTTTATTGTTTTATACTATTATTAGTTATACTATTTATGAAATGTATCGCCAAGTAGTAAGTACCATGCATGCTGTTAAAGGTTATGAAGAAGAAGTGTGTCGTGTGCCCTGTTTTACGGACTGTAAGCTGAGTGAGTGGTCGAATTGGTCGGCGTGCAGCGCCTCCTGTGGTGGGGGTGTGAAAGTTCGCTCTCAGTGGCTACGAGAGAAGCCTTTCAATGGAGGTCGACCCTGCCCAAAACTCAATTACAAAAATCAGGTGAGAATAATTTTACACTTAGATAGAGTTGTTCTGATAACTTTAAATATCCAGAGACATTTAGCAATTGAGATTGACAGTTCAGTCTATTTAAAATAGCCTAAAAAAAAAATCACATGCTGTACACATGCACACACGTGTATGCTTAAATTGTATGTGTTCATATATTCATGAATAGTGTTTGTTCATCTGTGAGCGGGAGTCACAGAGGACAAGGCAGTGTGTGTGTGTGTGTAATGTATTATTCATCTGGCCTGGCTTTGAGGGTCTTGCCCTGCCTGCCCACTTTCAGCTGTTTCTCAACTACATAAGACAAGACTGGAGAGGATCAAGACCTCCGGGGACTGAACCTCTTATCCCCCTTTTCTTATCTTTTTGCTCTTTTTCCTTTTATTTCACTCTCTTTATTTTATTTTCCATCAGGGCAGGTCAAGCAACATTAAAGTTTCATGGATCTGAACTGGAGTCAGCAAGCATTTCCTTCAGCTCAGTTTCCCCTCATATAAATGAACCACTAAATAACGACTCTACGGTGGGGGCAAACATCTTCCAGTAGAAACTAATAGAAATTATTTCCTTTTCTTTCCCTTTTTCAATTTCCTGTTTCCCTATCCCTCCTTTCTTTCCCTATTACTTTCCACTTCCTCTTACTTTCATTTCCTTTTCTTTCTGCATTAATACGTTTTCCTTTTATTTTCCTTTTCCCATTCCTTTCATTCCCTTTTCCTTTCCCTTTCCCCATTTCCTTTCTTTTTTCTTTCCTTTGCTTTACGTTTATTATCCACCTTTTTCAATTTCCCTTTCCTATTCCTATTTAATTTCATTTCTTTTCCAATTTCCCTTTCTCTTCCTTTCCTCTTTCTTCATATTATTTTCTCTATGCATTTGTTCCATTTTCTTTCCCCTTTCTTTTCATTTACTTTCCTTTTCTGTTTCCTTCACCATTCATTTTATTCATTTAATTTCCCTTTTCCTTTCCTTTTCCCCATTTTCTAAATTTCCTTTCTTTTTATTTCCTTTCTTTCCTTTTTTATTTCTTTTGCTTTGCTTTACTTTCCTATTTTGGTACTTTCCTTTTTTCCTTTCTTCTTCCTTTCTCCATTAATTTCCTCTTCCTTTCTTTCATATCCTTTTCTTTATGCATTTGTTTCTTTTCATTTTCCAATTCCTTTTCCTTCCCCTTCCCTTTATTTTGTATTGCCTTTGTTTTCCTTTATTTTCTATTTCCTTTCTTTACTTCTTATTTTCCTTTGCTTTGCTCTACTTTTTTCCTCTTCCCATTCCACTTTCCTATTCAAATTTCATTTCCCCTTTTATATCCTCTTCCTTTCTTTTCCCCTTCCTTTTCCCCATTCATCCTCTTTCTTTCTTGTGGTTTTGCTGCTGGTCATGTTCTGGTGATATGAATATCTACAAAGGCTCAGGTGAGTACCCTAGAGATTTGTGTGTGTGTGTGTGTGTGTGTGTGTGTGTGTGTGTGTGTGTGTGTGTGTGTGTAAAAATTTGTCCTTAAAAGTGTGTGTGTAAAAATTTGTCCTTAAAAGTGTGTGTGTGTGTGTGTGTGTGTGTGTGTGTGTGTGTCTGCCTGTATAAATATTTGCATGTTATCTTTTTTCTTTGTATACACAGATGCACAACACACACTTGTGTGCATGCTGCCATAACTAAAATCATTGCTATCTTGTCTGTGATCAGGTGTCTGAGGTACTTCCCTGTTACTCTGACTGCAGTCAGTATGTGTGGGAAGTGGAGTCCTGGTCCATGTGCATCATAACGCCACCAAACAATCTCACGAACACTGGATCGACACAGCCTTCATGTGGAGAGGGTTTCCGGACCTGCAAAATCCAGTGAGCAAATTATCTCTTTAAAAGTTTAATTAAAAAGAAGTTGTGTCTCGTACTGAGAATGTCTTTTTAAAATGTCCCCATTCTGCCACAATACAGCAGCACAATATATTGTGTTTTACCTCTGTGGTACAATGATAAAACAGATCCTGTGTGCGTCACACAGCAAAATTGTCTCATAAGTCAGCGTTCAGAACCGAGGAGAGGTCACATCAGTGCCAAACAGATTCATGGGGTCATAACTCTTCTTCTTAAAGATAAGTGAGGTCGTAACTCTGCCCTTCAGTCTAAAGTGAGGTCAGGAGGGGATGATGGGATACTATGGATAATGTTATAACTGAACAACAATGTTTTCTGGTTCTATTTGTGCTCTCACCCTGACTGAGAGGTATCACAAAAACCCTAGACCACGTCTGACTTTTAAGCTCTTTGTAGTTTCATTTAAATTATAAAAATAACTTTTTTATTGTTTGTCCCTGACTGAAAGCTGCTTGAAAAGGGGAGGAGAAAACCAGGATGAGGTTGTGGATGACTCACTGTGTGCCCAGGAGGAACAGCCAATCACAGCTGAGACCTGTCTACTGCCGTGCCCCGCCCACTGTGTGACATCAGAGTGGAGCCAGTGGAGCAAATGTACCGTGGTCAGTTTGACTGATGGATGAATAGATGGAGGGGTTGATGAATGGATAATAAAATGTCAGGATGGAGGGAAGCTTGTCATGATGGGATGACTAAAATGAACATTTATTACTTATACAATAATACAATATATTCCTGTTGGATGATGGACGGTTAAAAGTTCCCACAATAAAAATAGGTGCATTAATAAGTAAATAATAATTAATTTCTAAAAATGTCAAATGGTGAATGTGGATGTTTAGCACTTGTTGATTACCACTGAAAAAGATGGTCCCTACATTAGCAAAAACAAGCATTACAGTACTTATTACAGTAATGCATTTTAATGGACGTCTGGGTGCAAGTTATCGCACCTGAATAAACAATAAAATGCACATTGTTTTGAAGGTATAGCCACATGACTTTAAAATGATGCTTCTTGACATGACACAAATGGGGTAGAGTTGCTAACTAACCTGTTTTATATCCTATAGCCTGTCATTTTTTTATCTTGATACTCAACTGTTTACATAGAGAAAAATCCACTTACAACAGATACAAGCTTTTTTACTCCAACGCCAATGACCACAACAATATTAAAAGATTAAAATAAGTTACTACAATAATTATAATTAAGATTAAACTACTTACACTTTGGAGTTCCAGAAGTTTTTGGTGTGAGTTTAAATAAAAATATTAGGATATGCACGATGTTATACTGGTGTGATTGATGTCTGCATTCCCCAAGGATTGTAACGCGGGTGATTTGAGGTGGAGGAGTAGAACTGTTTTGAGGTGGCCAGAAGGAGATCATACCTGCCCTGATCTAAACCAGACTCAATCCTGTATCAATATGACCTGTCTCAAATACTCCTACGTTTACTCAGGTACTGTAACAAACGTTCATACCAGTGGCGAGGCCAGACATTTTAATGTGAGTGGCCCTTGGTTAAACAAGGTGGACCTCAGTGCCCTCCAACTGAAGTACATCATTTTACAATATGAGATAAAAATATAGATGCAAATTTTCACACCTAAAAAAATAGCCGAATAAAATATGCCTAAATTGAAAATAAAAATGTAAACATGTGATAACATGCATAACAGTTAGTCTAACATATTGTTGAAAAGGTCACAGAATACATCAAGCATTATTGTTTAGGTATAGAGACCGATATCAAGTCCATGCAAACAGTATACATGTGGCTTTTGGACCGTGTTTTGGTTTGTAGCTTCACCAAACATTAGTGAATCATAATAGAAAACATATTTATTTAGAGCAGGTGTTCTCAATTCAAACGAGCCCATACACAATATAACACGACACGTAGATCTTGAGATCATTCTCATACATTGGCATTCCATACTACTTTGCTAAAGCTATCGGACATCTGAGATCTGATTGCGTCACGATGATGACGATGATGCAGTGTTTTCTAACGTCATTTGACAACGTTAGGAAGGTCAACGAATAGAAACTATTCAGACAGTATGCGATTTCGAATAGAGCTTGGATGTCAGGTATAGTGGATAGGGACGATGAGTAAAGACCGATCGGAGACTGTTTGATCACTCATATTGACAGAACTAGCATTAACCATTCTCTATATTAAGTGATTATTGTCGTGTATGCAGGATTTTTCTTCTTTCCCACCAAAAAACGATTTCGTGTCTCATTTCATTGGGTAAATTAGCCATCAATCTTGAGTGCCATCCTGGCCCTAATGTAGCCTCGCCACTGGTTCACACTATCACAATTTAAAGATTGTCAAAAAATTGTTCTGTGTAGTGCACGGAGTAAAGTGTGTGTGTGTGTGTGTGTGTGTGTGTGTGTTGAAGACTGGAGTAGCTGTCAGCTCAGTGAAAATGCAGTGTGTGGCCGGGGGATTAAGACTCGACTCCTGAACTGTGTCTGCAGCGATGGGAAGCTGGTGGAACTGAGCATGTGCGAAGAGGTGACCGTTCTTTTCTCACTGGAATTCTTTCACAATAAATGCTCAATAGGAATCCAATGTTTTTATTGGTTTCTTATCTTTTCTAGTTGGGTCCTTCACGTGGAAAGCTCTCTGCCCCCTGTGAGGTGGGCTGCCCTGTTAATTGCCTGATTACAGAGTGGTCCACCTGGTCAGAATGTTCACACACCTGTGGAAGCCAAAGTATGATCTCCAATTTATATAATAATAATGTTGTTAATATTATAATAATAATTATAAAAATTTTGCTTTTTATTTTTTTTTAACTATTTCTTGGATTTTTGCCATTTAGTTTTTTATAATAATATAAAACAATTTTTTGAAGAAAACAAGTAGTGCTTTCCTTCTCAACACTGGCCAATAAAATAATAATAATTATTATTATTAATAATAATAATAGTAATTTATTATTTAATATTAAGAAATAAATATTTAGCATTTTATAATAATAGTTTTTTTTTATGTAAACATAAGTGGTGCTTTTCTTTTCAAAACTAGCCAATAAAATCAAGAACAACAATAATAATTGTATTTTTTTTATTTTATTAAAACATTAGTGGTGCTTTTCTGCTTTCACTTTTTAGCCTTGGCCAGTAAATATGAATCTAGAATCTTTGGAAAGATAGAACACACCTGTATGTTTACACCCTTGAGAGTTCAGTCATGCTTCCTTGAACTCGGCTGTTGTTAGGGGCTTAATTAAAATCTATTATCAGTCTCATTTATCTTCATCCTAGGCTCTGCCAGTCCCATGAGTAAACTTTTTCCAGAGCGCTTATCAAATTTCAACATGAAAACAGTGCTCACACTGGACTTCAGGTCCTGATCCCATGTGTCTGTGTCTTGCTGTGTGTTTGTGTATGTGTGTGAATTTTCCAGGTCAAATGACACGTTCCAGGGTCGTTCTGCAGCCTGCCAGTGAGGGAGGTCGTCCCTGTCCATCTCAACTCTCCCAGACTCGCCCCTGTCCCATTAGGCCCTGCTACAGCTGGAGACGGGGGGACTGGAGACCATGCAGGGTTGAGGTAGTATTGATGCAGTGCACCTGATTGAGTTAAACTCAAACAAACAACTGCTGATGCCACTGAGACATTGTGCTTTGCAAGCACAAATGAACAGACCAAAGATGATCACGTAGCTAAAGGCTACTACTTTCTATTAAACTGTCAAAGTGAGCCCATCATAACAGGGTTTCCCCTGAGCTCATAGGAGATCAAATTATCCTCGCTACGCCGCTATAAACAGCTCTGACAGAGTTCTGTCGCATTTGTTTCTTGAGCATTAAATCAGCATATTAGAATGATTTCTGTAGGTTGGCCCTTAAAAATGCCATTTTTTGGACTGTAAAAAAAAAAAAAGTAAAATTATTTTTTGGGGGGGGGGGGTGTAAAATACATAATTACAAATAAAAAATCAAATAATTTTTTAGGTGTAAATAATAAAAAAATGATAGAAAATTGTAAATCCCTTGTCTCAGGTTTCTCTCTAGTAAAGGCTACCAATTAAAGGTGCATTTTTCACAATGTCTCTACAAAACCACTGAAATAGGTGTCCTGAGCAATCAGATGTGTCTCTTTGACAGGTTCTGTAAGCAGCAAAAAAAAATCAACACGCTTTTTTAGCCAATCAGAACACCACAGATCAGAAACACTCTCTGGCTGTGAATCATGTTGGACACAAGCCCGTGCGGAGGCCACATCATGGTGTTATAAGCCAATTATATTATGGCTAAATCTAGAGTGGTTTCTTTCTACCCAGTCTTTCTAAATAACAGAATTTCAGTTAAAGTATTTCAGCTTCACACAGAAAAGACATAATACATCTAAACTGCCCAATATAACATCATGAACATGACAGATGCTGTCAGCTCAGATCGGCTCTGTCTGTAATCTTTCTCCCTCTTTGCAGGGGGCCGACTGTGGCGAGGGAGTAAGTCGGAGGGAAATATCCTGTGTGGTGCACTGGGGTTCTCTCTCAGGTCCTCCTCAGCCCGTTTCGGTGGATGATAAGATGTGTGTAGGAAATTCACAGAGCAAAGTCAGTGAGATGGAGTCATTGCAGCCCTGCACAATCCCTTGTCCAGGTTTGCATCTCTAACACAAATACCACACTCAAAAGTTTGGAATAAAGTTTTTTTTTTGTTGTTGAAAGAAGTCTTTAATGCTCACCAAGGCTTTGATTAAAAATACAGTAAAAACAGTCATATTGTGAAATATTTCTACAATTTAAAATAACGGTTTTCTATTTGAATATATTTTCAAATGTAATTTAGAAGCTCTTTGAAACGACTCACTGGCTGCATTTTCTGTCTCGCACGTCAGGAGAATGTCACCTAACCAAGTGGTCACCGTGGAGTTCATGTCAGCTGCTGTGTTTGGATGGGCGTAGTTTTGAGGCGTGGGGTCGACAGGCTCGTTCTAGAGCCGTAGTCACACAAGTCCCGGAGAACCAGGACTCCTGTCCCAGCCAGATGTACGAGACACGGCCATGCCAAGGTTTGTGGGAAGCCATAGTGGAGAAAAAAAAAAAACATAAGCAGTTTAATGCTTTTTTGTCATGAACACAATACCAATACCACATTCAAAAGAACACAATACTTGAACTCTTTTTGGTTTGAACAAACTTCCTTTGGACGGTTCCAAGCTGTTGTTTTTCATAGAAGTTATTTCCTCTCTAACTGTTTGAGAAAATAGCTCTGAGACTGAGAAGTGATGAACAGGAAGTGTTGTTGAGCCACTAAACCAGAAAACCACTCTAGTGTGTTTTCATCTGTTCTTCCAGGAGGAACGTGTCTTAGTTATGAATGGATGACCGGTGAGTGGAGGCATAACCGCAGGCTGGTGTGGTGCCAGCGCTCTGACGGAGTCAACGTCACGGGTGCGCACTATCAATGCAATCATCCTCAAAATAGTATTATAAGAAAGCAAATTCATGTCTTATTTCATACCCTTTTTGGTATTGGAAAGGACTTGGAAAAAACACAACCATTCATTTTCATTTTGGCTTAATGTAATCAGTGTTCCTCTACATTAGGAGGCTGCATCTCTCAGAACCAGCCGTCTGCGGTACGACAGTGTCACCCTCCCTGCAACAAACCCTTCTCATTCTGCACACAGGTAACACAGAACACTGAACACGCATGATCTGATTCATTATCCCAGATGCTGAACATGCCCAGGTCCTATTTCATCCCAAAACCAAAAGCACCAAAATAGTAACCGTATTTTTTATTTTATATTTTAAAAATGATGCACATTTTGCTCTCTTGCCTCCTCATTGTTATTGTTAACTAAAAGTAAAACTATTCAAATGTTTTTGGTTAATTAAAGATAAAGATAAAAATAAAATATAAATATTAGATCAAAAACTTAAACTTGAAAAAATGTTGTCAGCAATTAACTGAAATGAAAAAAAATTTGAAATACTAAAATTTCTAAAACTGAAATCAAAATTAATTAAAGCTGTATAAAGATATTTTAAAAATGTATAAAAATGACAAACGTACAACAAAATTATTACAACTTAAACTAAAATTAAAATTACAATTCAAAATATTGTCTTATTTGCTTAGATTCATTGTTGCATTTCAAAAATGCAATACAGTTAAATATTTTTTTCATCACAGTAATGGAAATTTGGGGGTGGTTTTAATATGTATATTAAAAATAATAATAATTATGTGAAAGTGAATGATATTGTTTTTATATGGAAATGAGCTTTGACAGATGCTGAGTTTGTTAAGTGTGGTATCATTTGACTCACGACAGTGTTTCACTCTGTTATGATGAGACGTAAAACCCTTTATTATCATATATCACAACTTCATCTAACCCTCTAATGCCTTGTAATTAACAGCTGTACGTCTCCATAAGATCATAGCACATTTTAATATCCAGCCCACTCACTCTGTTTTATGAGAATCTCTCTTGTCTTTCTGTCAGAATGGAGTTTGTGGTTGTGAGAAGGGCTTCACAGAGGTCATGACCTCTCATGGGTTCCTTGACTACTGTACCAGAACCCCAGGGTTGGACCATAAGAAGGCAGATGTGAAAACCACCGCAGGACGTCTTAGACCAGAGCACACTCGGAACAAGAACCTCATCGAGGACTGGGCACTACAGCCTCTTGGACCAGGTACTAACAACAACCATACGTTGGATTCAGTGATGATGTATTTTTGTAGGCGGAAGTTAGCATCACCCCGGTAACCTCGACACAAACCCAATGGGAGTTTTCCATTGGCTTTTGAATTATTGCAGAAAATAAGCTTTGCGACCAACAAAAAAAAGCTCTGTGAGACTGTAGTTCCATTTAGACACTTGTTAGCACTTTTTCAAGACAAGTAAACGCTTTAAAAAAACAACAAAAAATAAACAAATATTACTTATGTATTTTATGTCAGAGAATAAAAAATATCTTAAACTTGTGTTAACCACAGACCCTATTTCAGGCATTTAACCAATAACTAATTAAAAACAAAAACAAAAATTAACCGGAAGTGCTAAAATACTAACTGGTTTCCAGGTTTTGGCCTAGAAAAATACGTCATCCCTGCAGCACTCTATTGGATGAATTGTGTTATTGACAGCTGGGGGTCGGGAGCCAGTTTTCTCAACCAGAATGCTTTGGTTGAGCCATGCTTTGTAAATGTTCATGTTTATTTTGACTGACAGATGGGCGCGTCAAGTTGTGGGTATATGGGCTGATGGCAGCTGGGTTTGTTGTGATCCTCCTCCTCATCATGATGTCCTTCCTACTGTGGTGAGGCTGATTTTTACATGGCTGTGCTAGTTTAATGTGCTTCATATCACTCTATGGTCTCTTTCTTCTCACATAATAAAACAGTCGGGGTCCTAATCACCCTCCCGTCAGTTTAGTTTCAGATAATGACTGTCTGAATGAGCATTATCCCATAAATAAACCACTGGTATATGATTTTAACACAAATCATTTATGACTCCCTCATTGGTAAATGTCATAGATGAAACATGTTTGTTCTGCACTCTGGTGGTGATAGTTTAAACTGCAATAAATCATGATGTAAATTGATTCTTAGGTAGTTTAGTGAGTTCATACATATTTAAACGTGTTTTGCGTTTCAGTAAGAACCCAGAGGACAGTCCCAGCAGCAGTCCGCAGAAAGCTCTGGCTCTGGCATATGATGGGGACTTGGATATGTGAGTCCACCATGCGTATGCAATGCTAAAAAAATGCTCAAAACAGACGTCTGGCATCATTCAGGCCACAGCATGAACTTTTACAAGCTGAGCATGACAAAGAGCCAGACCAGAGATAATGTTGACTGGAGAACTGATGTTTAAACAGCACAAAAACTAAACAGGAGGCTGTCGGGAGAACTTGGAAAATGTCATACAAGCCGGAACAGGATGTGACATCATGTCTACAGTAACCATTGCGTGAGTGCGTGCATGTGTGTATGTGTTAATCAGAGAGTTTGTTTAATGCCCATTATGAGGAGATTGTTCTGAACATGTTAAAGGAATTGTTCACTCATAAGAGATTTTTTTTCACGTACTCATGTCATTCCAAACCCGTATTAATATCTATCTTCTGTGAAACACAAAAAGAGAATTTCTAAAGATTATCTTGGCCACTCTTTTTTTAATACAATCAGTCGTACTTTTATTAATCTTTTGTGTCTACTATTTTAAATGCTTGAAAGCTTTGTTCCCATTCAGTGCATGAAAACGAGCAACCAGAGCATTCTTAAAAACATTTCATTAAAATTCCTTACGTTCCGCAGAAGAAAGTCAGTCATATGAGTTTGAAACTACATGAGACTGAGAAAGTGATGACAGAATTTTCATTTTTGGGTGAACTATCCCTTTAAAGATCCCCCTTCAAAGGGATGTTTTCTGATGCACTACATTAGTGCCATCTTAAGTGCCATATTTATTCATTTATTTATGTTTTAAAACCTATATAGCCTTTAAAAACTGCCTCCCTATTTGAATGATTTAGGTTTTAAACCACAATGTTTTGATTTCACCCTGATCAGCTTTGAAGGATTTAAAATGCTTTGTTACCCCTGATGAGGTTGTGACGTTCTTTTGTAATGTGTATACTGTAATGTGAATATTTTCTATCTGTGTCTTTGAGTGGTTTATAAATAAATCTGAATCTCAGAGAGGAGTGTTATATTTAAATAAGCACTGTTTCATGCTGTAGGACTTTCATATTTTCGCTGCGTTTAACTATCTGGTTCCGCTCTTTTAGATTCCTCTCTGTCTTTGCGGTTCTGGAACAGTGCTGCTGTCATTTCTGATCAGTATCAAAACACTGAGCCCAGATTGTCATATTCCTTTCATGAATTGTAATTAGAATGTGAATTAGTTACAACAGATGAGGTCAAATGAGGAAAATGCAGGTGCTACACAGCTGCATGTATTCACAAGGACCAGTAGATGGCAGTGCTATGATAGAAATCCCAATTACCTGAGGTTTTTGGTTCTTGTATGCTGTTATGACGCTCTATAAGCTAAGCATATAATACAATACAATATCAATGACATCCTAAGAGAGCATCTGATTAGTAGCCATATATATATATATATATATATATATATATATATATATATATATATATATATATATATATATATATATATATATATATAATTCCAGAAGTTTGAAGAACTGTATGTTCTTCAATTAATAACATGCATTGACAAGAAAAAATGAAATTACCATGATTTTTTACCATTTTAATTAAGTTAGATTGTTGTAATATAATATTAATAACAATAATATATTAATTTAAATAAGTTTATTTCATTCTGCTTCCCCTTTGAATGTTTGCTGAGGATCTCTGGTTGAGAACCACTGGTTGAGAATCATACCAATAAAGGTATGATATTGTTTCAAACCTATGTGATTTTCATGGAACAAAAGAATGAGTTGAAGTTTAGCGTAATATTTGAGTTGATTCCATGCAATGATTTCTCAATCTCGCTCGTGCTTGTTCATATTCACACATATCAGACATGCCGTGACAGATTTGGCGTCAGTGACAACAGCTCTAAATGGTTGTTTAAAGTTTAAATAAACCACAAGCATGTTTTCATTTTTAAGCGAACTGTTCATTAAGGGTGCTTATGCTCATCATAACTCATATAGGCTATCTTGAGCTGTAGAGGGTGAACATACAGAGGGGGGGCTTGAAATCCTTTTAGCTTCTGCATGTGGTTAAATACTCGAATGTTGGCATAAATGCATGACAAAAAATTCAATCAGCAAAAGTGATTTATTAAGAGAGTTTTTGATCGAGTGCAAGGAATTTGAGTGAGTTTTCTTCACTCCTCGCTTTGCATCAGGTCACTGATAAGGTTTGCCAACAGCCCAGATTTCGAAATTGGATTCATTGATTTATGAGTGGAGGTAAACGACTTTTTACTACTCTCAAAGGAAAATATTGTAGGTTATTTGGACCTTGAATTATTTTCTGTCTAGCTAAATTCAGCCAAAGATGATCAAATTACCCATTATAGGCAAATGGGCGGCCCACAGCAGCAGTCTTTTTGCATCAAAATTTATTTTGTCTCTCGCAATCTGGTTACTGATGAAGGACGACATTAATTTTACATGTCTGTTTTTGCAACACTGGATCAGCCTTTTTTTGTAGATATGTGGTTGTTTTAGACAGGGTTTACTCATTTAATTTAGTTTTCGGTCAAACAGAAGACCTCTCATCTCCTCATTCCTCCACTCTCGTACCTTCTTCTCCCCGCCCCTGCTTTTCGCTCCTCTATCAGTGAAGAAGTGCATTAGAGAGCTCTCGTTCTCGCTCGTGTCTCTGTGTGCCTTATCAGATGAGATAAGGTTGAGTGCTGAGGTTCTAATAGGGTTTCAGCCCAGTGGGATTCTCCTCACGTGCCTAGAGAACAACAAACACATAGATCACTGCACCCCAAGACCAGCTCCACTCCACGACAACACGGACGCTGCCCAAATCAACCACATTCTTAAGCATCAAGATCCCAGTTCAGTGAAAGCGCCTGAGATCGCCAAGAGTTCGCACTTAAAGGTACAGTACCCCTATTGCTATTGTAATACTTAAAATAATTAAGTACAGCTGTAAAATTACAATACAAAAATGTATCGAATGACTTCAAAAAAAGTGTGAATACTAGTCAAAATATCTCTTTTTGAATTCCACAGAAGAAAGAAAAGCCACACTGGCTTGAGCGAGAGTAAATACCTAAATTTTAATTTGTGGGTGAATTATTCCTTTAAAAACCTGGCTTATTGTGTTTGGGCTTTTAAAACGTTGCAATTTAAAACTTTTTTTTTTAGAACTTTTCTAATTAAAGCTGCAGTCCGTAACTTTTTTTGGTTAAAAATTATCCAAAATCTATTTTTGAGCAAGTAACCAGCCAGTGTTTGAAAACTATCTCCTTACCTTAGCCCGATTCACAACAGTAAGCATGTAATAATGTTGGAGGTTTCCGGGGGAAATAGTACGAGCTTGCCGTTGTTCATCTTTGCGTCATTACGTCACAACTGTATACATAAAGAAGGAGAGTAGGCTATATCGCATGTGAGGATGATGCAGGTGGCGGATAATTTAGCCTTTTCTCACAGCAACTGATGGCGGACTGTAATTCAGAGAGTTCCAAAAGACAATCATCAGTGACAGCATTAGATTCATCCGTGCTAAAGAGCCGTGCCAATGCACAACCTACGTAAAGATGATAATTCTGCAATTGCAGGTTTCAAACAGAGATGGCGACAAAGAGGCAAATCTTACTGACTGCAGCTTAAGCTAATCATTTGCCAATTAAACAGATAGTCCCACCCCCAAACTCACGCTATTGGCTAACTCAGTGTTGCTGTGGTGGACTGGACAGAATGCACACAAAAACAATGTTTTGAAGAAGGTACAGTGGGGAAAAGTGTTTTACATCCAAAACGTTGACAGGTTTACAAAGTCTCCTCATGCTTTCCATAAAAAAACACAAAAAAGTCTGCCTCAGCAACAACAAGCTTTGCCAGGCACTTTCTAGAGGGCAGCTCACCTTCCAAATATTAGTAATATTAGTAAACGATTATAAAACACAAACACTAAGGCCGGTAATGAGAAAGATAAAAGAAAGTGGCAGTGAAGAAAAAGAAGAGTGTTGGAGGAGATAACTCCCGTCTCTTCATTACTCCGTTCCCTCTTGCATTAAAAGCTTTTTCCAGCTCCTCTGCCCCCGGCTGAAGACTCTGAAGAGAAAGTGTAATTGTACATGGGAAATTAAGTCTGCGACTTGCGACACTGTTTAAAATATTGAGTCCCCAAGGATAAGGAAGTCTGCAATAAAATGGCAACTAGTGTTGAGGAAGCTACTTTAAAACAGTAGTTTATAAAGCATCAAGCTCCACATGACTTATTAAAGGAGTAGTTCACTCAAATTAAAATTCTGTCATTATTTACTTGACCTTATTTTGTTGCATTACTGGCTTTCTTCCATGGATGGGTATTATGGCAACTGTTTTGTTGAAATTCAATGAGGACTCTAAATGACAAGAATGTGCAAACTTTTCTCTAGAGTTATGGTGGCGAAGAAGTCTCAAACCCCTGTCAATTATTCACAACAGAAAGGTATGTCACATGATATTGGCAACATGCCATGGCGAATGTAGTACATACAGATTACATTCATACTACACACATTCATACTATATATAACATACTTTTAGCGGACGCAAAGTAATACTTATGACATCATCAATGTCATGAGTTGACTCGAGAAAACCCTAGTGAAAAAAAGTATACTTTATGGTATTTTAAATATATTATTATATAGTATTATATAGAAATATGGTACATTGCAAATATACTGATAGAAAGTGTACTATCTTAGCTATATTGTACTATATTAGCATTCATGCTTTTACCTATTTTCACAATACAACTTTTAACACACTTTAAAATAATTCTACTTTAGTATATTTTAGAAAAATATATTTTAGAAAAATATACTTGAAGTGAAAGTTTATTCTATTTTTTAAAAGTGTATTTATTTACACTTTATTAAAATATATTTTATTTTAACTGTGTGCTGGTAATGATCATTGCATTGAAAGTATACTTTCAAAATACATTATAGTATACAATAGTATTTTGTACAAAGTATAGCTAAGTTATATTTGTCTGATAATGTACATTTGTTATTGAAGACAAAGTATGCAATTTGGAGTATTTGGAATAAGCCAAAGTTATATATTATATTATATTATATTATATTATAAAAAATATTATACCACGATAGCCTTGTGGCCAAGTGCGCCGACATGTGCGTCGGGAATCTCGGGATACCTGAGTTCAAGTCCTGGCTCGTGGACCTTTGCTGATCCCGTCCCTCCTCTCTCTCTCTCTCTCTCTCTCTCTCTCTCTCTCTCTCTCTCTCTCTCTCTCTCTCTCTCTCTCTCTCTCTCTCTCTCTCTTTCTCTCCCACCTCACTTCCTGTCTAGTGTCCTTTCCTAATAAAAGGCAAAAAATATATATAAATACACTTATGGTATATTGCTTATATGTTTCGAAGACACTCATAATGAATTTGTAATGTACTTATAACAGTACAAATAAAGTACACTTTATTATCACTAATCAAGCATGTAATTAGTCCCTACACAGGCATATAACTAAGTATACTTGAAGTTGGTCCAATTTAGTACACTAAATACACTTAAAGTTATGCTTTACTACCATTCAATTACAACTAAAAACTTAGTTCAAAATGAGTTGTTTCAAAATAGCACACTTCAAGTGCTAATCATTAAAACACTTGAAGTATTCTGATTATTAGTCTGGCTGCAAGTATACTTAGCTTTTTTTTCACCGGGGAAGGATCAAGATTTCTTTTTTTATTTTGATTCAGATCTTTCTGCTGAATCAGCTGATTCATGTCACAATATCAGAATTTCATGAATATTCATTCATGAATCAGTCTGATACGGTTCCTTGAGTTTACTCGAGAAACAGATCAGTGAACAAATCATTCTTTTGATCTTTTCAATGAAATGGATTTATCAACTGCTCAAAGCTAGTCTGAATGATGAAATATTTTACAAATGAAAATCAATTAAAACCCATTCCTTGAGTTCAACTTCCATTGTTATTCTCTCATGAATCATTCTTTTGTGTGAAATCTTTTCAAATAATCAATTGATCAACCGGTCTGAATGATTCATTCACAAATTGGACTCACTCAACCAACTGACTTGAATCTGCAACAGCAGTTAACACCTGGAAGGGGAAATTTTCGTATGACTTGGAATATACTTTTGTGACACTTTATAGAATAACCATTACACCCTTCTACTCCCATGTTTTTTTGGTAAGTAAACTATCATTTGACTGAAGTCTGACTGCTTGGACCTTTGTCCAAGCCATTGTTTGGCTTATTTAAACACAAAGCCAGCTTTTTTTCCACAGTTGAAAAAAAGGAAGTACATCATTCATTTTTTTTCTGTAGCAGTGTGACTCATGAAGCATGAATAAGAAACCTCTTTTCTTGATGACAGATTGTTTTAAAACTGCTGTGTTTTCTCCTCCAATCAAATCTCACATTTGTTCACTGCGGTAATTTTAATCAGTTAGTCTGGTGCACAGGCCAACATTTTCCCCTTGGGATCAATAATTGTATTGATGACAGCCCCGATAGAGGGAGTTCAAGCAACCCGTCTCTGCAGAGCACATCGATTTAATTTTCTGCAATCCATTTGAATCAGGTGGCTGCCAAACGTCATTGTGTTTCACCTCACACTGAACAGGCATTATCAATCACACACAGAGAATGGCCTGTCCGATCAGGCCAGAGTTATGTGCAGTCGGTCTTTCTCAGGGACATTGTCCCTGGCTTTCACTCTTGAGAGATGAGGTTCACTCGGGTGCTTTACACAAATGCCGACAGGTAGCAGTGCAGCTGTTGTGTGTAAGCCATAGGCAGAAGTGTTCAATCTCTTGATATCAGACATATGCAAAAGTGATGGTTGCAGAAGCAATTTTTTTGTTTTGTGGAAGCTCTACCTGCATGTGCTAATTAGATTTAACTGGAGATCAGGGTATTTGTTGACTTGTAATAACATCACCCTTCTTTATCAGTAGCCTACTTATATTGAAATTGTTATATAACACATACTTAACCAAGGTACTTTAAATACCATGCACTTTATATACCATGGTATCTCACTTAGGAGCCCAATCACCTTCAAGCAGGGCTTAATAAATTAAGTATAATAACAATAATGTTATTAATAACTTGCTATATCCATGTTAAATGTATAAAAAAAAGTATTAAGAAGCTGAAGAAATGCAGCTACAATGATCTATTGAATTTGACCGCTATTCCCATTTCCAACACATGGCAATAGAACCCAAAAAACATCCAACACCCAAACACACCCCAAAAAAATCTTTAAACATGTTGGTTAAGCTTTATCCACACACAATAAAATCAGCATATTTTAAGTCTCTACATCAACATCTCTCATCATGAGGGTGGGGGAACGGATTCCGACAGCTGGATTTTTGCCATCGGATTCTGTTCCCCCATTTGTCTTACAAAATGAGGTTCTAATATTTACAAAACTGACTTTGGCTAGTCGGCACAGCTAGCCTCGTGGGCAGTGCACTAACATATAGTGCCATTACGCTTGAGCGACCAGAGTTCGAGTCCCAGCTTGTTGACTTTTCCTGATTCCACCCCTCTCTATCTCTCCCACTTCCTCTATATATTTGGTCCTATTATTATAAAAGTCAAAAACACCAACAAAAAAAAAATATTTAAACTGATGTTGATTAAGTGTCATCCACACACAATAGAATCAGCATATTTTAAGCCACTACAGCAACGTCTCTCATCATGAGGGTGGGGGAACGGATTCCGACAGCTGTATTTTTTGCCGTCGGATTTTGTTCCCCCCATTTTTCTTACAAAATTAGGTTCTAATTTTTACAAAACTGACATTGGCTAGTTGGCACAGATAGCCTTGTGGGCAGTGCACTGATATATAGTGCTGTTGCGCTATGGGTGACCTGAGATCGAGTCCCTTTTACTGAATTGAGTCCCTTTTCCTTTTCCTGATTTCATCCCCCTCTATCTCTCCCACTTCCTGTATACATTTTGTTCTACCATTATAAAAAGCAAAAAAAAAAAAAAAAAAAAAAAAATCATTAAACTGATGCTGGTTAAGATTCCTCAACACACAGAGTAGAATCAGCATTTTTTAAGTCGCTACATCAGCATCCCTCATCATTGGGTTGGGGAAACAGATTCCGACAGCTGGATTGTTTGCTGTCGGATTCTGTTCCCCCATGTTTCTTAATCACTCTTATCCCCCTCTTCTTCTCTTTACAGTGCAGGAGTTTGCAGCTTTCGGCAGACGCGGCGGATGCGTCTGATACCAGGCCCAGTACTCGAGATGCATGCCCAGTCAGTCAGCCCCTGTACTGTGTTCCCTCTTGGTAATCCCATTTATGTTTTTCATATAATATAATTATTCCACCGAGGTACGTTTCCCTGTCAGTAAACCCACTCTGCCCTGTCTCTTTGTCGGTAAAGGTTCCATCCCTGTCTAGGAAGGACCTACCGCAGAAATCGTATAAAACACTGCCCCACGGGTCAGTCCCTATGTGTATTTGCCTCAGTATAGACAGGATGTGGTCTCTGTAGCGCCCCTTTCCACCTGGACCCGGCAAACTTCCCCAGTGTTATCAAACCAGTTGTGGCTGAATTGGGTGAATCAGGTAGGAACAGCAGCTATTAACCTTCCCCTTGGAAAGTTCTGTCCTTCCGGCCCACCAGGTACTGAGGTCTGTTCAATTTACAAGGGGCGCTGGGAAGGGTCAGCGGTTGTGACGCTTTCCATAAGGACCCCACAAGGTCAGGCTGTCGACGTAACGTAGAACGTGACTGACTGATAGGGAACACTCTAATAATATTAAAATGAAAACGTCTCGGTTAGTGTTGTAACCCCCGTTCCCTGAATGAGACATTACATAGACAGTTATGGGATCTCAGGTATTTATTTCAGTTTTAGTACTTTTAATCAGTTATTTTAGAATGATTGATATACTATCATAGTTTTTGATAATATTTAGAATTTTTATCTTTTTTTGTTGTCATTTTAATTTGAAAGTTTTAGTAATTTTGTTGTTTGGTTTTTGTCCTTTTTATGGTTTCTGTTTCATAGCATACATGTAACAGAAACCATAAAAAGTTTTTTTGAAAAGGTAACTGTTTCGTGTTTTTTTGTGTCCTAGTTTTCCCCAATCTCTTTGATAAGTCAATTTATTTACCTGTGTCCTGTTAATTACTTGATTAAGCTCCCTTGTTTGCTACAAGTATTTAGTCCCTGTGTTCTCCCTCAGTCTTCGTCCGTTCTCGTTAATGTTTGTGTGGGTTTTCTCCTGGTTCCTGAGTGTTTTTGATTAAAGTCTGTTATAGAATTATTCCTAGTCGTGCGATTTACTATTCTACCACCGTTACGTAACAGTTTCATAGTTGTAGTTTTTCGTTTTTAAATATGTCTATTTAGTTCTTAAGTTCTATTTAATTTAAGTTATTTTAGTACTTTAACTCAAACTAAATTAAAATGAGAACTGTTGCATTGCCACATAGCTGAATTAAATAAGTTAAGTTTTCCATCGAACATTTATATTTTGTTTCAGATTGTGTATTGTATGTATGGTTGCACTTAATTTACAGTACGTTACGTGTCCTTACAGTGTACTTACCTTAGAAATTACTGGTAAGGTAACTACATAGGTTAAGGTTAGATTTAGGGGTATAGGTTCAGGGTTAGTACCTAGTCATTACCCATTTATTGCAAGTACATTGTATGTACATGAGGAACAGGACTGTAAAATAAAGTGCTACCGTTTTTGTTTTACTTTTAGTTAACAATAACAACACCGTTTCATGGCACTGTATTTTTTATTAATGAAATTAAATTAATTCATTTTCACATCACTTATTTTTATGAATCTATGTTTTTGTCTGTTAAATCTGGACAAAACAAACATTTAAAGATATCCTAAACTATTTGCAACATTTTCAACAAAACAAATGATTTATTCATACAAAGTATACTTTCCTAAATACGTTTTTTCATATTTCTCTGATCGGTTTTGCTTTAACTTCAGACATGATGAAGCTGTCTACTGATCCTTATAAATGGACATTCTGCGGTATCACAGCCCCTAGGCAACAGAGAGAACTCAGATGCAGCCCTCAATGCCACGTGAAGTGTTTCACGTATAAAATTTATCGCTGAATTGCCTCTTTGTCAATAATACCTGCCAATGTGAATGTCAGGGCGACGCATGAGAATCCATTAGACACGGCAGCAGCAGTCTGACCTGTGGCATCGCATTCAGTCACTGTAGCCTACTGTCATTTCTTTTGGGTCTCCAAAGAGATATTCAGAATGGAGTGTTAACCCTGGATCATAAAACACAAGAGACTGCCAGAGGCCATTTTGACATCAGCCTCTGATAAAGCTCCTCAGACATGTGTAGCTATTGTGAAAAACCACAATCTGCTGTGAAATAAAGGTTTTGGTAATGTTGTCAAGATGTGTGTTATTCTAACGAAACCTTTTTAAGAACGTGTTCAGGTTACATGTCACCCCAAAATTACAAAACATAATAAAAACACTATTTTGCATAAACAAAATGAAACCTGTTTTAGTACCTCCAAAATGCTCAATTACACTGTCAATCCAGCCTGGTGTCATTCTAAATACATAGGTATTAATACGTAACTTTCAATGACACAAAACATACTTTTTGTACGTTTGGATAGATGCTGAAACGTAAAATATGGACATATCAGCAACATTTAAACATAGCATTATTACATTTTTACAGCTATTAATGTTAGATATTTATGAATCTTTCATATTATAATCCCTTAAAACCCTACTCCCAAACCAAAACATACCCCTTTTACAGAATATAAAAAGAATAAAACGCAATGGACAGAGATGTAGGAAAATAAATAATTTGTAACAATATAGCTACTCGTACAGTTATGAAGAAAAACAAAACAGACAGACAAGTGTAATAACATAGTGCGAAAATGTGAAAAGCGGTACCAAAAGTCTTTCAAATGATATTAAGTTGCAGTCGCAGTCCTCTCTGGTGGTATATAATAGTTTTGTTTGAGGTACAGAGCAGAATTTAAGTTATTAAAGTTAAGTTATTTATCCAATTATTTAAGTTATTAATCACTTAAGTTATGAATCCGGAAACACGGCATGTAGCAATCTGTGACGAAGCAGGCGAGAGCCAATGAGCGTTTGATATTACTGCCAACACGTCGTAATGCTTCTTGAAGGGGCAATTTTTGAATTTGAATTCATCGTAAGGAGCCCCGGATTTGCAGTGGTGGCTCGTCAGGGGAGGCACAGCCTACCCAAAATTTTATGTCTCAGAATGTGTATTTCTTGATTTTAATTTCACCTCTGTAAGTGTAACCACCGCGCGCTTCTACCCCAAATGTGCCGAATCTGCGAAATGCGACTCTGAGGGGGTAGAGAAGAGGGGGAGGCAAGTCGACGGCGCGTCGACAGGCCGAAGTGTAGTGTTGGCCCCGGGGAGCTGATGGCCTGAAGACACTTGGCAGGTTCTCAATGCCAATGGGAACTGTAGAGGGGCTGAAGGACTTCAGCGGAGGCAGGGCTGAGGAACTGGCTGATTAAGGAGGTGGGAGAGGGAAGCTGGGCAGGTATTCTGGAGACACAGCTAGAACAAACCCGCCGCGATGGACGAGCCCGAACCGAGGAGGAAGAGGTCGGAAGGAGTCATCGCCCCGGAGCCTGTTCCACATCATGAGTCTGACCATGTGTGTGAGCTGGCAACATCGTGCAGTTCAGACTAATATCACTTAATTTACGTCTTGTCGATGATTGGTTGATATACCAAGGAAAGCTAGCCTCCTCTGTCATGTTACTTTTCTCAACAATCCTAATCGATGAAAGTGAAATGCTCAATGGTGATTGGCAAAAAAATTTACCAAAGGAGGCCTCCAGCGCTTTAATGGACAAATTCACTCAAAATTATGTAAACAAAAAATGCCCATCTTGGCGAGTATCCTAGTAAACATAGTTGGTTATGTCTTAAGTGAACGTATGTTGAGAAAGAAAACGCATGATCTGGGTGCATTTGGTCTTAAAATGGCAGCATCCAAATAATCCTGCTACTGTCTACGTTTTTAATGTTATTCAAACAACAAAGGACAAGGGGAACAAATCACTCACTGCACTTGAACTTTAAAAAGGATATGAAGAAGACTATGCAGTATTATTTGTTTGATTATCCTACTTTATTACATTTTGGTACCTGAAAAATATTAGATCTGCCTGAAGAGCACTGTTTATTTTATTTGTATATTTGTTGTATTGTATTTGTTTGTGCTATTGCTTATAATTTGATTATTTGTTATTATTTCATTACTGACTGTTTACTTGTATTTAAAGGTGGCATAGTATGCACCTTTTCACATGATGTAATATAAATCTATGGTGTACCCAGAACGTATCTGTGAAATTTCAGCTCAAAATTTCCCCCAGATCATTTATTATAGCTTGTCAAATTTGCCCCTTTTTGGATGTGAGCAAAAACGCCCCATTTTTGCGTGTGTCCCTTTAAATGCAAATGAGCTGCAGCTTCCCGCCCCAGTTTAGAAGACGGCCGATCCTTTACATGAGCTTCGGATACTCTGGCAATAACAAAACACACGAATAATCTCATCCAAAATCTCAGAAATAACCAGTAGCAGTGCAGCCTTACGGAGAGACTCAGGAAGAGATTGCATCTTTTAGACGCACCTGGGAGTTTCTGAATGGTTAATGGATACATTTATGTAGTTGTTGTGGAGTTACATTGATTCATCTCATCGACTTGCATGTACCGTCATGTTGAACTTTTACACAAGTTGACACAGTTCTCTGAGGTCTTTATAAGACAGCTGTAAAGTTTTTTGGTCAAATAGTGTCCTGTGCGACAGATCAGTTTGCATGCTTTGCTTGAACTTTTGCCATCGCGTTAAAACTGCTTAAGCTGCGTTCACACTACACGCGACTTTGTCGCTGCAGGTCGCCAGTGGCTGCGCTGGAGGGCGTTCCCACTAACTGGTTGCCTAGTAATGTTTGTGAGTGACATTCACGGATGTTACTCTTTTCTAGACAACAAACACGTTTTACTGCCACTACAAACAAATATTTTGGAAGGAAAAGTCTAAATATAAATGGAATCCGTACATAAAATGCATAATATTAAAGATGAACGATAAACAATGAGTGCTCTTTGCCATTGCGGCTATTTAACTGCAGCAAACGGGCAAATACCGGTCTATCTGGGTTCCCGAAACCATTCTGTCATGGAGTCAGTACAGTGAACACCACTGTATGTACACGGAGATATATCATAAGTTATAGGACAGTTTCTGACGCCTAAAATGAGCTTCTTGTTCAACTTGCCTCGGTCAGACTCAGCACTGAAGACTTCACTCCTATTGGTTGTAGCTCGCGAAAATCGCTCTTCATTTGCATAAAGTAAAAAATTTCTCAACTTTGTCGCGCCGCTGGACACGCCCCACCGGTCGCCAACGGTCGCTGTCGCGCTTGTCGCCGGAAGCCGCCCGCTCATCATTGATAATAAATGGTATCGTGCCGCTTGGTCGCGTGTAGTGTGAACGCAGCTTTACACTGTTGTCGCTTGCAAAACCAAATGGCGGTGCCGTGGGTGGAAACGTGCAGATTAAGGGGCGGTAAAAGATCCCCTTCCTACGTCAGAAGGGGAGTGAAATCTGAACGGCTTATTTTTTTTTACATAATTGCAGATAAAGGCTTACCAAAACAAAGTTACTGGGTTGTCACTTTTCACGTTTTCTGGGTTGGTAAATGCATCAGGGACCCGGTTATAGCACTTAAAAGTCCGATTTTCATGATAGGTCCCCTTTAAAAATGTGAGCTATTAAATTTATATTAGTTAAGCTAATAGTTTTAGCTGTATCGAAATTGGAATGGAGGATTTTGAATTTTCACTACTATCTAAAATGTTGGTGTCATAACTGCCTGTATTTCCATGGCTGGAAAAAACGTTTGGCCTGTAAATTTTCTCAAGTCAAATTGGCAGGTGTGGCAAAAAAAATTTTTAGGCCCTATATATATATATCAGCTCATTTTAAATTGTGTATTAAAGTAATAAGAATCTAATAAGAATCAACATTGAGAATAAATGGTGTAAATTGAGAATAAATGGTGTAAAAAAAATGTCCAGACACATTACAGTCTGTAATTATCATTGAAAATACTGTCCCAATGCATTTTTTTATTTATGTTAAGAATCAACATTGAGAATAAATGGTGTAAATTGAGAATAAATGGTGTAAAAAAAATGTCCAGACACATTACAGTCTGTAATTATCATTGAAAATAATGTCCCAATGCATTTTTTTTTTTTTTTAATTTGCTTAATTTACTTTATCCTTTAATTTTGGGGTGAAATATGGCTTAGACAGGTTTTCGTGTGATTCACCTTAAAATGCTTCAGTTCTGGTGCTGGGAGTTTGAAGTGAGAGCTGTAGCCTAATCTTAATTAAAGGGCTTGATGGCAAAAGGCAGGGCTGAAAATCCTGCAAAAACAGATTCGCTCACAAGGAGAGAGAGAGAAATGGAGAGAGAGAAAAGAGAGAGACAATAGGTTTCTAAATCCCATGCCGGATTGATCTTCCAGCTTGTGGTGTTGGGAGTTCTGTAATTATGGCTGAACTGAGTCCTTGACCCAGTTTTGCAGTCTTATCTCTCTCTCTCTCCCTCTTTCTCGTTTTCTTTCTTTCTATCTGTCTTTCTCTCACTTCATCTCTTACTCAATATTTTTCCTCTCACTCGTGCCATCTTTCTCTTGCTTGCTAAACTGCTGAAGAAGTGCATGCAAGTAGAAACGGCCGTGTAGATGCTGTTATGTGAGACGGAGATGGCCGAGTGCCCGGAGTGTTTAAACTGTGAGAGCTCTCTCCAGCGGGGAGAATTACTCTACTTTTTCTCTCAACACCACATTTGGCACCCGAGGCTCGTCCTGGCAAAGCACCTCATCATCCTCCCCAACCCAGACACAATTCAGCATGGCGCTGCAATTCGCTCAGTAATGTGGGACCTCAACCATGGCTGGCTGCAGGGAACTGTTGGGCATCTAATATTTCATTTGATCCATTTCTTCCTGGAGATAAGAGTCAATAGTCTTGCTCAGGGCGATGTTTGGTGGTAAAGATGTTCTCTTTTAATACTACACAGCAAATGTGCCGAGAAAGAAGACTCAGCTCATCCTTATTCCAGCCAAAGTAGGCCAAGCTAAAGGGGTGAAATGGTTGAGTTTAACTGTCAACCTCATTTCACGTGTCATACTGGATGATTTTTATGGCATTGCAGAGTTTATGATTCGAAAAGCTTTATAAAAGACCAAGGTGTCCCACTGTCTTCATGTTTAATTTTTGATGATTGCATATGTAACCGGTCCTACTCGAGCTGCTCCGAGCAGGATTCGAACCGGGGTCTCTGGTGTGGGAGGCAGGCACGCAAACAAGGACGCTGAATACCGCAGCCACTAGCGTGCCTCTTGAGGCCAGGGGAGTGAGGTTTACATGCACAGCTCTTACTGGCCTACTACAGTTACACTCACCCCGCTAAACCTCACTCCCGTGAGACAGCACCAGATGTAACCAGTCCTACTTGACCCGCTCTGAGCGGGATTAGAACTGGGGTCTACGGCATGGGAGGCGGGTGTGCTAACAAGGACGCTAAAGACTGCAGCCGCTAGCATCAGTCGCTAGCAACTCTTGGTGCCAGGAGTGTGAGGTTTATACGCACTGGGATACTGTACATCAGTTACACATAGTACCAGTTTGAATTGCAAGGGTGATTCTCAAGAAAACATGTCCAGGTCACGTTTCTCCCCCAATTCAAATAAAAAAAATATATACTATGATAAATAGCATAAACATTAGCATATTCAATTTCATATATAAATATACTTTTAAACTGTAGTGTATATATATATATATATATATATATATATATATATATATTAGAGTGCGGATCGGGCCGAATTTTTTTGTCCGAGCCCGGCCCGCATCCGACAGAGCAGTAACCGAACCCGACCCGAGCCCGACAGGCATAAAGATATTTATGTCCGAGCCCGACCCGAGGCCGACAGTTAAAATCCCATTTTTTTTCTCATACTAATGACACATGTGCGTTTGTGTGGAAAGCCTGCTTTTATTAAGCAACTGTAGGAAGACATTCGGAAATGTCAGCAGGATGAGTGCATCAGCACGCACGGAGAAACAAGCGCACTTAACGCAGGCGCGCATGCACGTGTTTCGGTGTCACGGCTACATAAACAAATTTCCGCACACAGGAAGACAGATGTTTTGGTAATATTTTACATGTATTTTAATCACAAAAAACTAACGTTTGCATCACGTGAAAGCATCAGGCACATTGGCTACCAACATAATAAGCTGTTTTAATTTAAAATGTTCAATGCCATATCGCGCTGATGTGACCGAGCCCGACCCGAACCCGAACATAATTTCTAAATATCTGTCCGAACCCGGCTACCGACGGGTCCCGTCGGGCTCGGGTCGGGTATCCATCCTCTAATATATATATATATATATATATATATATATATATATACTGTATGTGTGGGGTTTTTTTTGTGTGTGTTTTGGACCAATTGTCTTATTGATCAAGGTCTTATTTGTCTTTTTTTTTAAAGCTGCAGTCCGTAGTTTTTCCTCTTTGTCGCCATCTCTGTTCGAAATCTGCAATTGCAGTTATTAGCGGAAGTATCAACTTTTGTGCCTCGGCACGGCAGAGCGCGGATGAATCCAATGTATTGAGGAGAATGTGCGGCTGTCAGTCACCGCGCCGGTGTGGATACTGGCATTCACAATCACAGATTCTACTTTTTGTATGTATGACCAACATAAGAATTTTCAGCGGAAAATGTCATCTGAACAAGTAAGTAATATCCACTTTTGTTCTGACCAACTAAGGGGACAAAAGCATTGCAGTAAATCGCGCTGATTAAATCTAACGATAGCTTATCATATCACGTCAAACCGTGCAAATTATACTTTGTTCTCAAATTGATAATGTTAACAACATCAGCATTGCGTGACTACATTTAATGTCCTTCCGATATTTATCCTTGTTTTCGCATTGCCGGTTGCAGTCTCTTTTTTTCTGTAGCCACTCCGAAGTCCAAAGTCTTTTGCATTTTACAACGGGTGAATCTCCAGTTGTCACTGGTGATTGTCGTTTGAACCTTTCTGGATCCATCATCAAAGTGCTGTCAGAAAAGGCTATAAATCTCCACCTCCAACATCCTCACACTCATAGCCTACTAGCCGAGACTCCTTCTTTATGTGTACAGATGTGACGTAATGACTCAAAGACATGCTTGAATTTCCTGCGAAATTATCCACCAGTAACTCTGGAATTAAAAACATTATTACAAGCTTACCGTTTTAAATCGAGCTAAGCCAAGCAGATAGTTTTGAACACTGGCTGGTTATGTACTTGCTCAAAAAATTATTTTGGATCATTTTTAACCCCAAAAAGTTACGGACTGGAGCTTTAAGCATAATATAATTTATTATGTCTTTTCTTTTGATTTTGGGATGAAAATCACCCTGGACATGTTTTTGATGACACCTGTAAACATTATTCAGTTATGTATAAAACATATATGTATTTTTTACTTTAGAGCATTCAAACTAAGAGATTCAGCAGAGTTTCTGCATTCAAGTTGCCAAGGTAATCAACAGGCGAAGACTGCTCAGCTCCTAGACCCATACATCACTGTCACCCCACCACTCCTTTTCATAACAGCCATTCTAAAGCACTACCATGGCTTCTCAACTAGGATGCTAATCACATCTACATCCTCCCTCTACACATCCTGAAAAAAATGGTGATGAATGCTGTTAACATGGAACTGCAGTTGAGGGCTGGTGTCTAAACCTTTTGTTGTTTAGTCCCTCTATCAGGCTTGTTTGCTTATAATGATTTCATCTCACAAAAAAATTATTTGTTTCTATAGGACCCGACCCTGAACCAGCTGCAAAATGAGAACCAGTTGTAATAAATGGTTGGAGTATTTCCTATCGTCTTACCTCATGTCTTGCATAATGTTGGCTGGGTCCATGCTGACTCTTATGATAAATTGCTTGAGGTGTTCCTCACTTGTAAGTTGCTTTGTCTAAAATCATCTGCAAAATGAATAAATGTAAATGTAAATGACAATACTTGTCCTTCTCTCTTCATCCATTGGGTGTGATGACAGCATAAATGTTGTTTAAACAGCATTGGCAAGAAAAACAACTTGCGTTTTCCTCTGTGTGGACACTGACAGCACCATTTATTCTCATCTGATCATGCTGATACGAAGTCTGATGCTACTGCTGTTTTCAAGGCATCATGCAAAATTCCTTTGCAAGGAAAAAGCACCTTGGAGTCCAAGTCTGTCTGGAGAGATAAAGATGCTTAGGCTGTGGGAGAGATATTTTCTAAGTCAGTTACATAGACTGTTGGTTTTAATTATATTTTAATTTTCACTGACTACCACCAACAAAGAAGTAACCATTGAGGTCACTTTATTGGACGTTTATTTCTTTATTGGCATATTTCTCTTTATTGATCTATTTAGATATAGATATTTACACTGTGTTTTGACATGTTGGTAAGAAAGAAACTGCTACAAAAATACTCTAATTTTTAGATAAGTTTTTTTTACTTTTACAAATTAATAACCACAACTTAAGAGCACTTTTGAAGATGATTTCATTATTTCTATTTCAGTGGCAGGCTTGTTTTGATAGGAACGTGTATCATGCATCAGATCGGCAATGTTCACGTTTATTTAAATAATTTATTCATTATTATTGAGCTTCTTGAGAAAATACACTGTAATTCTAAATCAATCAGAGCATCAAGGAAATGCCACTTAATTAATCTTTCCGCTTCATTAGATTTTCCGATCATAATTAAATGATTAGTAGATATGAACTTTGTATTCTAGCATTCCACTTTTGCATTTCTCCTCGCTGACATGATCTCATGCGATTGGAGGGCGATTGAGAACAAGAGCTTGAGTGTTTCCTGAAATAATATTAGATGAAATTCATAAATGTGAGTGTTTGTGTTTTGTGTGCATGCGCACAAATGGAGTAAGTGTCATGTTCTCTTAATATTTCAGGGAATCTCACCAGCCTGGTGCTTTGCAGCCCCCCTGCGAACAATTCTGCTCTCTACTCAGAGACACCCTAAGCTTTTCCTGTTCCTCTTGCAGGGTTTCATGTGCACCGGAGTATGCCCTGCAGCCGCGGTGTCTTAATGTCACAGGAAAATTAAAATACTTCTACCTTCGCCAAAGGCCTGAATCTTAATATAGACCCTTGCTAAATCCAATACGCTGGAGATTATGACCAGGTGACAGGGTCAGTAAGTACTGATTAAAATTGAGGTCAGTAAAAGGTAGCCTTTGAAAAAGAGTGAAAGGGGAGAACAAAACACTGAGGAGCTCCTTCAACAAATGCTTAAGGCTGCTCTTGTGTGAAGCGCTGTGGTGCAGCTTGCATTTCATTTCTTTTTCACGCAACCCAGACATGTAATAATTGCTCGGACATGTTTTGATGTCCTCTCTGGTCATTATGTAAAAAATCATTTTGATATTGCTAAAATATTGTAGGAAATGATTCATTAGTCTAATTGAGTGGTATAGTAAAAGCTAGGTTCTAGCTTTTCCAGCCAGGACAAATATCGGATGATGTATGTTTATATGGCTCAAGGGTTCAATAAGCAAAACACACAATTTAAACATTTTCACAGTAGTCAAATTAGGCATTGCTTGCGAGTTTTCTATATTGATATTGACATTGTCAATAAGTATTGCTGTTAGCATAGTTTAAACTTTTTAGTGTAAAGATTAGTGTAATGATTACCTGTGTAAAGTCGCGGATGGCTAACGACCTTCCATAAAGAGACAATCCACACACAAGGGTGCAATTTCCTTCCAGATATACAATCCTACTGCTTTTGTTGAAAAAAAGAAGTCTGAATCAGTTTAAAGTGGTCTGAAAATAAAAGAACAAGGTGAAGAAAACAGATGACATTAAGATTGCAGATTATTTGCAATAACATTAATAGACATTACATCAATATTTGGAAAACAGAACACTTTCAACACTTAATTTCATAATAACAATAATTGTAGTATTTCGATGAATGATTCATATTAATTTATTGATAGTACATCTTTTAAAGAGTTGTATTATTACCTGTTATAAATATATTTTTATGACAAACAGCAATGTTTAATAGACATAGTAACAGGTAAGTTCATGAGGAGATAACTATAGGCCTACTTGTGGTTATAGCCTAATCCAATAAACTGCTATGGAATTAGCTATTAATTGTGTTGGAGACTAACTAACAACTTGGAGAACATATAACTGAAGAAGAAATATGTGACTATTGTTTGATGACTAATTGTTTAGACCCTCAAATTAGCCTTGTTGCCGAAGTAGTTTTCACCTAAGATCACAGGGCGGCTTGTGGAGTAAAACAGCTTTTCATCCGCTCCCTCCCCCACTAGCCCATGAAAACATGCGTTTCGCTCAGTGGTTTCTCATTCCAAAAACACAAATTTAGATACAAGTACAAAAAGAGCTTTAAACCGCGCTGTCAACGGCGGAGATGAAAGGGAGTAAAGCGTCGGAAACCTGTCAAACCGTTGACATTCCCGCGTTATCTGCACAGCGCGAGCAGCTGGAAGCGCGTGTCTGCTGACCGATTCGCCGCCTCGCGCTCCCCTCCTTTCTGTCCTTTCTTCTGACAAGCAGTGGGAGAGAACGTAGGAACAGACAGACGATGATGTGTTTTTCGTCTTTTTTTTCTTTCTATTTCTAAGGCGAAATAAGGATAATTTCTTGGAAACCCAAGACAAACAATGTGGTTTTGTTCGGCGCTCTGTGTCTGTACATTTTCTCAGAGGCCTTATCATTAAGGCTAATGTTGATTAACTTCTAACAGCTCTCTTTCTCTCTCTTAAGCTGTGTGTTTGAAATTTGGCAATACATTCCTCCTAATTAAACCAATGTCTTCTCAAGCTTTTGTGCTTTTGTTGATGTGTTTTTGAAATTGCCAGCCTGACAGAAGTCTATGAAATATCTCTGTGCAGACAGGCTTCAGAATGCTGCAATCGGCGAGTGCTAGTGCTCTCTCTCTCTCTCTCTCTCTCTCTCTCTCTCTCTCTCTCTCTCTCTCTCTCTCTCTCTCTCAGAATGGAATATGTACACTCTCAGAATGGAATATGTACACAGCTGGCATATGCTGAAGACTGGTGAGGCATTAAACCAACCTTTATAAAATATTATATCACCGCACAAATTCCTGGTACTTTTCACCTCAATAAATTTTCAATGGTCACATAAAGGTGCCGGTAGCACAGGTCATCACCTGAATGAGTGATCCGACATAAAATGAAATGGTGTACATGCAGGGCTTCCTATTAATAACCCTTGGGGAACTTTTTGCTGACCTATACACACATGCAAACATGCACTAACACATCCAAACTGTACAAATACAAAGACATACACAAACCCTCTTGCGAAAAGGCTATAAAAACTACAGTATTTCAAACATGCGCAATCTTTCATCAGGCATATGTACATCTAGGCTACTATTAATCAAAAGTTTGGATTAATAATTATTTTCTAATGTTTTTGAAAGAAGTCTCTTATGCTCACCAATGCTGCATTTGTCACGATTAGCCACGCACTTCTTGGTTTTACTGAACTACATTTCCCATCATACATCTCCCTGGACAGATTACACCATACACCTGCACTGTGCTGATTACACACACACCTGCATCTCATTCACACACACATATAAACCCCTTCCACTCACTACACCAGGGCGAAGTCTTGTATCAGCTACTGCCTACACTTCTGAGCATTCTACATTCCATTGTTTATCCTGGTTTCCTGATCCTTGCCTGCTCTCCTGGTCTACTGAGTAATTGTCTGCTGCCTGCCCCGACCCCAGCCTGGTATCGTCTCTGAGTTTGGATTTGCCCTTCACTACAGCTATTCACTGTTTGCTGTCTGTCAATTAAAAGTTACTGCGAATGGATCCGCTCGACTCTGCCTCTTCGTAACAGAAGACTTCGCCACACCCAGATCCAGCAGCGATATCAGCCATGGACACAGCAGTCCAAATCCTGTGTCTCCGTCAGGGGAATCGTTTGATTGAGGAGTACGTAGAAGATTTTATCAAGCTGGCACCTTTCACCTCTATGAGCGAGGAATGCCTGATGATCTTCTTCCGAGGAGGGCTATCAGAACCGCTCAGTTCATTCATGCCCTTGCATGAGCCTCACAGGACATTAGAGAGCTATATTGAACTGGCCCTTCTGTTAAGCGGTTCAGTGTATACGGTGGGTGTGGTAGATGAGGAACTCCTTGAACCCACAGTACCCACCAAGCCAGAGCTTCACGTCAGCCACGTCCAGCCAGAGCTTCACGTCAGCCACGTCCAGCCCGTGCTTCACGTCACGCCTGCCGAGCTAGAGCCCTCTTCCCCGCTGGTCCCGTCCAGGCCAGAGTTTCCTTCGCCGCTGGTCCCGTCCAGTCCAGAGTTTCCGTCGCAGCTGGTTCCGTCCGGTCCAGAGCCCTCACCTCTGGCGCCGTCCAGCCCAGAGCCCTCACCGCTGGGCCCGTCCAGTCCAGCACCCTCTCGGAGACGGAGGAGGAGGAAGAGGAAGAGGACTCCCTGCATCCTGCAATGCCCGGAGGCCCTTCCTGAGCCTCCGGTCAATCCAGAGACCGTTCAAGTCACTCCTGCTGATCCAGAGACCGTCCACGTCACTTCTGCCCAGCCAGAGACCGTCCAGCCAGAGACCGTCCAGCCAGAGACCGTCCAGCCAGAGACCGTCCAGCCAGAGACCGTCCAGCCAGAGACCGTCCAGCCAGAGACCGTCCAGCCAGAGACCGTCCAGCCAGAGACCGTCCAGCCAGAGACCGTCCAGCCAGAGACCGTCCAGCCAGAGACCGTCCAGCCAGAGACCGTCCAGCCAGAGACCGTCCAGCCAGAGACCGTCCAGCCAGAGACCGTCCAGCCAGAGACCGTCCAGCCAGAGACCGTCCAGCCAGAGACCGTCCAGCCAGAGACCGTCCAGCCAGAGACCGTCCAGCCAGAGACCGTCCAGCCAGAGACCGTCCAGCCAGAGACCGTCCAGCCAGAGACCGTCCAGCCAGAGACCGTCCAGCCAGAGACCGTCCAGCCAGAGACCGTCCAGCCAGAGACCGAGCTGCACGTCACTTCTGCCGATCCAGAGACCGAGCTGCACGTCACTTCTGCCGATCCAGAGACCGAGCTGCACGTCACTTCTGCCGATCCAGAGACCGAGCTGCACGTCACTTCTGCCGATCCAGAGACCGAGCTGCACGTCACTTCTGCCGATCCAGAGACCGAGCTGCACGTCACTTCTGCCGATCCAGAGACCGAGCTGCACGTCACTTCTGCCGATCCAGAGACCGAGCTGCACGTCACTTCTGCCGATCCAGAGACCGAGCTGCACGTCACTTCTGCCGATCCAGAGACCGAGCTGCACGTCACTTCTGCCGATCCAGAGACCGAGCTGCACGTCACTTCTGCCGATCCAGAGACCGAGCTGCACGTCACTTCTGCCGATCCAGAGACCGAGCTGCACGTCACTTCTGCCGATCCAGAGACCGAGCTGCACGTCACTTCTGCCGATCCAGAGACCGAGCTGCACGTCACTTCTGCCGATCCAGAGACCGAGCTGCACGTCACTTCTGCCGATCCAGAGACCGAGCTGCACGTCACTTCTGCCGATCCAGAGACCGAGCTGCACGTCACTTCTGCCGATCCAGAGACCGAGCTGCACGTCACTTCTGCCGATCCAGAGACCGAGCTGCACGTCACTTCTGCCGATCCAGAGACCGAGCTGCACGTCACTTCTGCCGATCCAGAGACCGAGCTGCACGTCACTTCTGCCGATCCAGAGACCGAGCTGCACGTCACTTCTGCCGATCCAGAGACCGAGCTGCACGTCACTTCTGCCGATCCAGAGACCGAGCTGCACGTCACTTCTGCCGATCCAGAGACCGAGCTGCACGTCACTTCTGCCGATCCAGAGACCGAGCTGCACGTCACTTCTGCCGATCCAGAGACCGAGCTGCACGTCACTTCTGCCGATCCAGAGACCGAGCTGCACGTCACTTCTGCCGATCCAGAGACCGAGCTGCACGTCACTTCTGCCGAGCCTCTTCCTCTTTCTGAGCCTGTGTCTTCGGACAAGATGGCCGCCTCCGAGCCAGTGTCTACGGACAAGATGGCCGCCTCCGAGCCAGTGTCTTCGGACAAGATGGCCGCCTCCGAGCCAGTGTCTACGGACAAGATGGCCGCCTCCGAGCCAGTGTCTACGGACAAGATGGCCGCCTCCGAGCCAGTGTCTACGGACAAGATGGCCGCCTCCGAGCCAGTGTCTACGGACAAGATGGCCGCCTCCGAGCCAGTGTCTACGGACAAGATGGCCGCCTCCGAGCCAGTGTCTACGGACAAGATGGCCGCCTCCGAGCCAGTGTCTACGGACAAGATGGCCGATTCAGAGACTGTTCACATTACGTCTGTTCCAGAGCCAGAGCCAGAGCCAGAGCCAGAGCCTCTCCTAGTTCCTGAGCCGGTGTCTGTTCCCGCGCCGTGGCCGCCCAAAGGGTCTGCTCCGCCCTGGTCGCCCGATGGACTGTCTGCTCCGCCCTGGCCGCCCGATGGACTGTCTGCTCCGCCCTGGCCGCCCGATGGACTGTCTGCTCCGCCCTGGCCGCCCGATGGACTGTCTGCTCCGCCCTGACCTTCCGTCCTGTCACAGTCTCCAGGTCCTCTTCCGCTCCACGGGCCTGGCCCTCCATCCCGCCCCCAGGTCCGCCTCCGCTCCACCTCCCTCCTGGACAATTTGAGGAGCGTCTGGAATCCGCTCCTTAAAGGGGGGGCTATGTAACGGTCACCAGCTGGAGTGCCCTTGAGAGCCACCAGAGGGCACTCCAGATAGGACTATTATCACTCACAAACTACATTTCCCATAACTCACTGCCCGTACTCACCATCACTGATCACATTCACCTGTACCTCATTCACTGATTGCATTCACCTGTCTCATCCTGTTAGTCTGTCTATTTATACCATGTTCATTCATTCAGTCACCGAAGTCTTGTTTAAGTGTTACACTGCATTTCTGAGCATTATCCACCTAAGTTTGATTCCTGTGTTTGACCTGTGGATCGTTTATCGTTGCTGACCCTTCTCTGCCTGCCCTGACCCTGGACTGTTTCACTGGACTCTGATTCTCTCTGCCTGCCTCGACCCTTTGCTTGGTTTGTCTCTGCCTTGTCTCCGTTGCCCTGTTTTGCTGTTGTTGATCCCTGCCTGTTTGACTACTCTTAATAAACGCTGCGAATGGATCCCCTTGTGTCTGCTGCATCGTAATAGCATTAGCATAATCAAAAATATAGTAAAACTAATATTGTGAAATATTATTGCAATTTTTTTATTGCAAAAACCGGGATACCATTTAACATATAAATTATTACATTTTAAAATATATTAAAATAGTTTTTTAATAGATGTATTATTAGATTTTTATTTTTAATAATTGTAATAGACCTAATACCTCATGATTTTACTGTGTGTTTATAGAATAGATTTATTATTGGATTTTTTTTATATAATTGTAATAGACTTAATACTTCATGATATTACTGTTTTTACTGTGTGTTTGGTCAAATAAATGCAGCCTTTGTTTGTGCATATAAGAGAGATCTTTCAAAAACATGAAAAAATATTATTCAAAACTTTTGACCGGCAGTGAATAGTGCATAAAAATAGTTGTGCATTTTGAGAAGAAAGGTGTATTTTTATGTTTGCATGTATATAAGTCCAATTACATAACCATTATGCCACCATTCAATCTCCAGCAAGGAACACTGTCTTGGTGAGCGATGTAAGTCTTGCGATTTTCCGAAATACTGCAAGGTAATCAAAGAGTTCTGTTTTTGTCATATATAATAATTCAACATTTATCTCTCTTGTGTGTTTTTTATTTATTTTTATTTTCTATTTCTGTTTATGGCCTCTTGATCATGTTGTGAAAACTGGAAACTAAAGTAGAGATGACATGAATCTCTCGCTACAAAAATGGCCTGTGTGGTTTGACTTTGTGGAATCCCTCTTGTAGACCGGGTGTTAATCACTTTACTCTCTCCATCCTTTCCCCCCTATCTCTCTCCATCCTTCTCTCTGTTGCCAAAGGTTTTAAAACTCATTACTATTACCCAGATTAGAATTCAGAACTCAAACAATGAAGTTAATTACAACAGATGATTACTGCTGTAAGAGCTCTGGAGTTCTTAAGACATTGGTTGCCAGGGGGGTAGTTTGTAGGAGCGTGCTGCAACTGAAACCAGCTCAGCTAAACCTAAGCTGAACTATTTTTTTTTTTTTTTGTCAAAACAGGGGAAAAAATAGTGCATAATTAAAAATGACATTTTATTCACCATAAAAAAGAATTCTGGAGAAAAGGGCTTAGGGGCACTCAGAGGTGGACAGTAACAAAGTACATTTACTTGAGTAATGTACTTAATAAGTACACTTTTTGAGTATCTGTTTACTTGAGTATTATTTTTTCTGGAAACTTTTTACTTTAACCTAACCTCACTACATTTGAAAGATAAATATCGTACTTTTTACTCCACTAAAATTCTATCAAGGTCCTTGAGTAGAACGTCAGTCAGGCGATGATTTTGGTTGCAGGGGTTGCATTTTGGTTAGAAATGAAAGTCGGGTTGACTTCAGAACCCGACGTCCGATTGACGTCAGAACCCGGACAGACGTTGGATTTTGGTTGGAAAATAAAGTCGGGTCGACGTCAGAACCCGACGTCATTGTTATGAGGGTAGGGGCAGGCATAGATTCAGAGGCATAAGGTACTGTAAGTGTTACAAAACAATGCAACAATTATAAAACAATGCATTGACATTGACATTTACTTTTTACTTTTAAAAACAAGTACTTCTGTACTTTTACTTAATTAAATCGGTCTTTACAATTAACTTTTACTTGTAACGGAGTAATATTTGACCAGTAGTATCTGTACTTTCACTCAAGTAAGGAAGTTGTACTTTGTCCACCTCTGCCAGTACTCTGCATTTGATCCTGAAATTGCTAATATGTCTTAAATCTAATTTACATTGTTTTTAGATTGCATTAATCAACTGCCAACCTCACACGGGCAACTGGAAGAAAAAAAAAATCACCAATTTGTTACAATCGATATTTGGAATAGCAGTAGAAATGCTTCCGCATGCACCACTGATAATAACAAAAACAGGTCAGAAATCCATGTCTGCAAAGTCAAAATGCTCTGTTTTATGCAGCATTTCAGCATTTCATTCTGATGAAACTGGCCAACACTAGTTTCTCGGTGTGTGTGAACATCAGTGCTTTTATCATCAAAGAAAAGTGTCAATAATGGTACAAACTTTTAAACTCTAATATTAACAACAGTGATGCTGAAAAGCGTGATCAAGCATATTTCCTTTCAGTCTCTGTGTCCCACTACCTGACAGAGAATTTCTATTTCATAATTGGGAAAGCCAGAGGGGTAAACTCAACAGAATCTTTGTTGAGGGGGTTGGGGTGTTAGACAAAAAATTCAAAGTAAAAAAGACATTTCAGGTATTTTGGAAAACGTTTTGCTGCATATATGCAGTTCATAACCATATTATTAACTGATAGCGATAATAAAACTAACTACTACATTCTGCTTTATACTTTTCAAGAACATAAAAGAGAATTTTAACAATAATTTACTTTCACGGTACATTTTATTACTGTCCTATGTTGTCTTTTTAAATATATAGCCTATTATAAAGTCACAATGAAATTGAAGTAGCAACAGATCTTTGCAAACGCAAAAAAAGGTTTTAGTTGAAAACCCCTACATTTTTGTAAAAGTCCACAACATGTCTTCAGAGAGAAGTCTGTCATTTCAGCGGAAAATCGAGTTATGATATTTTGATTAAAAATTACAAGTTAAAAAAGTAAAAACATGCTTACATAAATGAATCGATTCCATATAAAATATGCATATAATATGCATTAAGAAAATAGACAGGGTGAAGTTTCATTTCATATTGAATTAACTAATGTAAAATGATTTATACATGCAAAAATATTTATATATTTATAGTTAAAGGTGCTATATGTATTTTTTAGCGGCCTCTAGCGGTGATGTTTCAGATTGCAACCAATTTTTACAAGAGCGCTCGTGCTCGAACACAAGAGCGAGCACTCATGGTACACGGCCGCACTGAGACTTTCAACACACCGGAGAAAGCATCACACAACATGCTGGAAACTCATGTAAACTCCCACTGCAACATTACAATAACAGGCTTCTTTTATCAGCTTGACGTTGAACTAATGCTCTGTGCTCGTACCATGATAACGTTACATTTGTGGTGTTATCAAGCATAAGGCATTTCACTAACTATTCCTGTATCTTTCACAATCAGCAATGTCAACATAGGTGAATGTATAATATGATAACGAAAACGGTTAGTGAACTAGACTGAACAATTTCAGTGTAACAGTAAGATCGTAGTAACATTACCGTAGCCTACTGAACGTGTCTGGAAATGTGTATTATAAACAATATGATAGTAGTGGGATGAGTGACGTTAGACAGTAGTACATAAAATAAAAGTTACATCCTAAAGGACCTACTTTTTGTTATCCTGGAACAGTCTTTTGTATTCATTTTGTGAGTGCAGCAAGCTGACTCACTAGCTTAGGACTTCAAAGTTCTTTTGTACTCAACACAAAACGTCAGCGAATAAAAGTCTTGAATCCAAAGTTCTTCGTTCGACTGTTTAATTATGAATTTCAAAACATAAAATAAAACAAAAAACTTAGGATCTTTACTTTTCTTACAAATGAACTCGTTCCGTGTAGGTCAAAAGACTGTGTTGCTCCAAAGTCCAGTGGCTTCTGGCTGCTTCGCAGGATTCTATTTCTTTCATACTAAATCTAACAACCAATCAAATTACATTATACTAGATCACTGGTCAACTGTTTACATTCAAATTTCTACGTTCCATTTGCAACACAGGTTTTCTCAGGTTTTACTAAATAAACTCAAAATATTATTATTACTTCCATTGAAATGGCTTCAACATATCCCGGTCCCTAATTGACTAGGCCTTAACATATCAATTATCAACTTAAACTTAAACTGAAGCCATTTATACTCCTAAATGTAACACATTCTCAATTACTTTTGGCAAAAATCTTCTTCTCTTCACAGGGAAGTATTTAAAATAACCAAACTGGAAAGCATTAACAACTAAATACTTTTCACAGACTATTCAAACTGGTCATTTCTATTCTATTCAACATTCAATCTACTCTGGTAAGTATTTTTAGCTTATTCAAGTCTTTCTCTTCTATCTTCAGTCTTCTCCCTGCAATAAACAAAGTTTAGTTATGGGTCTTTGAATGATGCTGGTCTTCGTTCGAACTTCAGCACTTCGGACAACGCCTTTGGAATCGGGCATCACCCTCATGATTCTGCCTAGCACCCAGGAGTTTCTTGGCAGGAACGAATCTGCGACGAGGACGACATCTCCAACCTTGAAACTTCTCTTTAGGCGGAGCCATTTTTGCCGTTCTTGCAGAAGCGGTAGGTATTCATGAGTCCACCTTCGCCAGAATAGATCCGCCATATATTGTATTTGTCTCCAGCGCCGACGGGCGTAGACATCATCCTTAGCGAACACACCAGGTGGAAAACTAGGCTGTGTTTTCAACGCGAGCAGATGATTCGGCGTCAGCGGCTCGAGGTCATTGGGGTGATCTGTGTTCGTGGTTAAGGGTCTTCCATTGATGATGCTTTCAACTTCGCATAGGAGAGTGTGTAGTCCTTCATCTTCTAAGAGCTGTTGCTTCACAACAGAGCTCAACACTTTTCTCACTGTGCGGATTTGACGTTCCCAAATACCGCCGTGATGGGATGCAGCAGGCGGGTTGAAAATCCATTGCACACCCTTTCTCATCATGACTTCATTGATACGAGACTGATCCAGCTCTGACAATGCCTCACGCAGCTCTCGTTCAGCACCGACAAAGTTTGTGCCATTGTCGGAACGAATGATTGACACTTGGCCTCTTCTTGCTTGAAAACGCCGTATGGCATTAATACATGAATCGGTGTCAAGAGAATGGGCTACTTCTATATGCACTGCCCTGACAGTTAAACATGTGAAGAGCACTCCATAACGCTTAACCTTTGCACGTCCTCTTCTGACCTCAAAAGGTCCAAAATAATCCACACCCGTGTTGGTGAAGGGTGGTTTGTCAGGAAGCAGACGGTCTTGTGGCAGATCTGCCATTTTCTGCTCTCCTGCCTTTGCATGCAGTCTTCTGCAGAGGTTGCACTCTGAAATCACTTTTCTTGCTGCTGCATTGGCTCTTGGTATCCAATACCGTTGTCGCAATATGGCTAAGATGTGGTTCCTACCTCCATGTCCACACTCTTGATGGATGTGGTGGAGAATGAGGTGAGCTATTCTGTGCTGTTTATGCAGAATGGCAGGATGCTTGGCCTCCTCAGGCATCGCCGATCTGTTCAAACGTCCTCCTACTCTCAACACATCATCTTGCAAGTATGGATCCAGTTTGAAGATAGAACTGTTCTTTTTCACACGGGAGCCTCCCGGCTGCAAGGCTTGTATCTCCTCTGTGTAAGCTTGTCTCTGACTGTATTTAACCAGTTCCATTTCAGCTCTGGATAAATCTTCCACGGTAAGTATTCTTTTTTCCAGATTCTTCTTGCACATCATCATTTGCTGTTCAACTATTGATCTGCATTTACCTGGATCAATCTCATTCTCCTGTATGTTCTGCTCAAACTTTTTTCTCTTCTCGCTCAGGTGCCGTAACGTCCTTCTCAAGTGCAAAATCCAGGCTGCCGCTTTTTTCAGCTTATGCCAACTGGAATAATACTCAACGAGCTGGTTCAATGGATCTGTGAACTCGTTTGAGTTTGTGCATGACACTACAGCAGATGTCTTCACCTCAACATCATCTTCAGTCAAGTAAGTACACTGTTCAGGTTGTTCCGGCCATTCAACTTCTTTTTGCAGGAAACTAGGCCCCTGAAACCAGCTTTTACTTTCCATGAAGCTCTGGATCTTTAAACCTCTTGAAGCCTGATCGGCTGGGTTTTGTGAGGTGTTGACATACTTCCACTGAGAAGATGTAGTCGCTTCTCTAATGAAAGAGACACGGTTTGCCACAAATGTCTTGAAACGAAGGGCATCGTTTTCAATGTACTTCAGTACTGTTGTACTATCTGTCCAGAAGACCGACTCCATCAGGGGAACTTCAAGTTCTTCTTTCAACATCCGATCGATCTTGACTGCAACAGTCGCTGCTGTCAACTCCATTCTCGGGATCGTGATCTGTTTGAGTGGAGCGACTCTGGACTTTCCCATCAAGAACGATACATGTTTCTCACCCCGATCATTTGTCAGCAAGAGATACGACACAACGCCATATCCATCTTGACTAGCGTCTGAGAAATTGTGGATTTGAGCAACATTTGTAGGCCCAAATGCAGGGGGTTTGAAACATCTGTTCAGACTGAGTTCTGAAAGCTTGTCTAAGTCTGTCAGCCACTTCATCCATGTCTGGCATGACTTTTCGTGGATCTCTTCGTCCCAACCTTTCTTCTCTCGGCAGAGATCTCTTAAAATGAGCTTGACAGGTAGTAGGAGTGGTGCCAAAAAACCCATTGGGTCATACACCGAACTGACTACAGATAAAATGCCCCGTCTTGTGCATGGCTTGTCCGGCAGATGTATTTTGAACCTGAAGCTGTCAGAACTTGTGCACCACTGCACGCCCAATGCCCGTTCCACTGGTAACTCATCATGCTCCAAATCGAGATCTTTGACTTCAGCCGCTCGTTCGTGTTCAGGAATGGAGCCCAGCAGGGCTCGGCTGTTGCTGACCCACTTGGTCAAATGGAAACCACCACTGGTGCACAGCGTCATCAGCTCCCTGACAAGAGCAACGGCTTTGTCTTCTGTGGCTACCGACTTCAAGCAGTCATCCACATAGAAATTCTTGAGGACTGTCTGTGTGGCTTCTGGTGTACTCTTTGATGCTGCATCCTCCGCTGTTCTTCTCAGTGCATATGACGCACAACTAGGAGATGATGTAGCACCGAACAGATGCACACACATTCTGTACTCTTCTGGTTCCACATTCAGATTACCGCCTGACCACCAGAGAAAGCGTAACATATCTGCATCCGTGTCTGGAATCCACACCTGGTAAAACATGGACTCGATATCTGCCATCATGGCAACAGGCTCCTGTCTGAATCTCAGCAACACTCCGATGAGGGTGTTAGTTAGATCAGGCCCTTGCAACAACTGGTCATTTAGCGACACACCTTGGTAAGTTGCTGCACAGTCAAAGACGACTCGGAGTTTCCTCTTTTTTGGATGGTACACCCCATGGTGTGGAATGAACCATACTCTTCCATCACTGCGAATCAACTGTTCTTCTGGAATCTTTACTGCGTAGCCTTTTTCCAGTATGTTGTCCATAAAAGCCCTGTACTCTTGAAAGAAGTCAATATTCCTACTGAACTTCCTCTTCAGAGAGTTAAGCCTCTGTTCAACAATACCACGGTTGCATGGCATCTTCACCTTGTCATCCTTCAAAGGCAACTTGATGCGGAAGTGACCGTCCACAAGCTGGGCTGATGTTGTCACCGTATGCATGAACTGCTTGTCATGTTGAGACTGTTCTCGTCTGTCGTCACATCTTCTTTCTGGAAAATCTGCATTGTAATACTTCATCAGCATGTCTTCAACGCTTATCACAGAAATACGGTTGACAAGGAAACTTTGTCTTTTGCCATCGTCTGATTCCTTCTCTTGGCATCTGCTGATTGGCCCATTGACAACCCAACCAAGAGCTGTCTTCACAGCGTATGGTCCGTCGTTCTGGCTATTAATGATCTCCCATGGCTCCATGGCTTTGTACGCGTTGACACCGATGAGCAGACCAACTTCTGCCTCTAGTTTTGGGAGATGGACTCGACTCAGGTAAGACCACTTTTCCAAATCTTTCTTCTGTGGAATGTTGGCCTTTTTTGCAGGTATATCTGGCTGAGTATACACATTGGGCAGCTGAATGTAATCTTGCTCCTCTAAGCCACACACCTCCAGATCTGTAAGTTCATAGCAACAAACTTTCTGTTCTTGCGCTATAGTGTGAAGCAGGAACTCTGTCTTTCTGCCTCGCATATTCAACTCCTTCGCCAAGTCTTCAGTGCAGAAAGTTGCTGTACTTCCTTGATCCAGAAAAGCATAGGTCTTGATTATCTTTGTGTCTTTCTTATGTTTTACCCGAACAGGTACGATGGGAAGAATACACTCACTGTTCCCGGCCCCAGTATGGCCACCTCTTTTGCACCCTGCAGACACGAGAGCACTTGTGACTTCACTTGTGCTTTGTGAGCTGTCACCTGCACTGTTGTTCTTTAATGAAGCATCCTCCCTAACAACGTGCAAGATAGCTGGGTGCTTGAGTGAACAATCTGGACAAGATGCCCTTTTTTTATAGTCCTTGGACATATGACCTGCTGTCAGACACCCAAAACAAAGGCCATTCGTTTTCAAGAACTGAATTCTTTCTTTCAGAGGCTGTTCTCGAATCTTGTTGCACGCATTCAGTGCATGGTTCTTCTGGCAGTAAAGACATGGACTTTGAAAGACACTTGCTGACTTGACTGCAAAGGGTTTCTTCTCAGGTTGGCTTTTACTGACGTTATTTTCAGTAGCAGACACATTTACAGCAAAGCTGCTTCTTTTAGACTCACTTTTTCTAATGCTTGTTTGCTTTTTTGAGTTGATCTGATTACTTGAAGTGGAGTCCAGGATATCTCCAAACAGCGGGTCATTGGCAACCTTTGCTTGGCGGTACACAAATTCCACTAAATCAGGAAACCTGGCTCTTTTTCTTGTTTTTTCTTGAATGTCATAAGCATGACTTCTCCATCTTTCTTTCAGTTTGAATGGAAGTTTGGATAAAATGAACTTCATGTTGGTAGGATTGTTCATTTCATCCATGTAGTCCACATCATTTACTGTGTTACAACATCCAACCAAGAACAAAGCAAAAGCATTCAATCCTTTTCTGTCCTCTGGCCTTATCTGAGGCCATTCCATAGCCTTCTTGATATAAGCTGTAGCAATGGTCATTTCATCTCCATAGTGACGATCAAGCAGTTCTCTGGCTTCTTTATAAGCTCTGTCGGGTCTCATGTGCTCACAGCTCCGAACAAGATCAAGTGGCTCTCCACTCGTGAACTGTTCAAGGTAGTACAGCCGGTCTTGATGACTGTCTGTTTTACTGTCGATGGCATGCTCGAATGCCCTTATGAAAGATCTGTAAGTCAGAGGATCTCCTGTAAATGTCGATATGTCTCTTTGAGGCAGTTGAGACAAACTCTGTTGTTTAATGAGCATCTCTGTGACTTCGTTTTGACGCTGTAGTACTTCGTGCAGGCTATCTGTAGAAGAATCAGTGTGATCATGATAATTAAGATGTGGCGTGCTGCTGACAGCATCAAACCTTAACGATGACTTTCTTCTATCTGACGCACCAACTTGAGTGGCTGGCTTTGGACTGAATGTAAGGGATGGCTTACCAGCTCCACGACGCACATAATCTTCTACATTATGTTTTTCTTCTCTTCGTATCAGGGGTTCAAATCTGGATCCAGAAGGTGGCTCCAATAAATCATAGTTAGATTCACGAGCATCTTCAAATTCTTCATACACCTTTAATTTGGCATCTGAAGCAGCAAGCTCAGTTTCTAGCTCCAATTGCTCTTTTCTAACTCTCAAGCGAATTTCTTCTTGTTCTATTGCTTCTCTCTTTTTCATTGCTGCAGCTCTTGCCAACAGTGCTTCACGTTCAGCTTTAATTCTCAGCATTGCAGAATTAGTACTGGAAGTGTGGCTTACCTTGGAGTTAACTTTGGATACACTATCTTGTGGCCTAATATCATCTTCCTCGTCTTTTAAGACATCTGCAATCCATGTGTTTGTGTCTTCTATAAACAGCTTAAATTCCGAATATTTGTTCTCATAAGCATCTTGAACCGCTTTCTTATCGTCTTCATCTATTAACTCACACAACTCTTCATTAATCCGTTCATACTGTCTTAAGCATCTTTCAAACTTTAGCAATGCTTCATCTTTAATGAAGTTAACATTGTGTTCATTTTCCTTCAATTTGGCTAAATCATTCTTCTGTTTTGTTATTTGTGCCAACTTTCCCTTGCGTTCTCCTTTCAGCCTTTGTAGTTTCTCCTCTACAGCCTTTTCTGTGGGCTTTGGCGCCCTCTTTTGGTCAAAACACGCTGCTGCGCTTTCATCTGCCATGTCATGTCACTTTAAAATCTTCACACAAAACTGTCACAATTTCCACAGCTTCTACTCTTCTTATGTCTTCACAAACACTCGTAAAAAAGAGTCACTGTAGTGTAGGATTTCTTTAAATAAAGCTCTATGACTTTCAGAACGAAATAAAGTGACCAATTACTGTCTTTACTTTTAGACAATGGTTAGTATTAGCATCGTCAGGAGAAAATATCAGACCTGTTCCAGGGAAAACTTCATTCAACCAACGACTCAAACACTAGGTTTGGCTACCTCTTGTTTTCTTTCTGTATTCTTGAGCTGCGACGTAGTTTTCGTCTTTGTTAACAGCCGCTAGAAAGTTTCCTCAGCTCAACCCCGTCGATTCGCTCGCCGTCCTCACGCGAGTGTCTGCCTTCTTTTGCGGTCGTCTCACGAGGCTCGTATTTCGGCAATCAGTCGAGCAATCTTCTACATTTACTCGATATTTTGACTATGTCGAGCAGTCTTTTGACTTTGATGTGAGTGCAGCAAGCTGACTCACTAGCTTAGGACTTCAAAGTTCTTTTGTACTCAACACAAAACGTCAGCGAATAAAAGTCTTGAATCCAAAGTTCTTCGTTCGACTGTTTAATTATGAATTTCAAAACATAAAATAAAACAAAAAACTTAGGATCTTTACTTTTCTTACAAATGAACTCGTTCCGTGTAGGTCAAAAGACTGTGTTGCTCCAAAGTCCAGTGGCTTCTGGCTGCTTCGCAGGATTCTATTTCTTTCATACTAAATCTAACAACCAATCAAATTACATTATACTAGATCACTGGTCAACTGTTTACATTCAAATTTCTACGTTCCATTTGCAACACAGGTTTTCTCAGGTTTTACTAAATAAACTCAAAATATTATTATTACTTCCATTGAAATGGCTTCAACACATTTCATGTCTCATATATGTTGTAGTTTAACTTCTATTTCATTACAGTTTACCATTATTTATTTCAGCATATCTGAAAACTTGTAATATCACAATAAAAATAGCTGAGGTCTCTGCATAATTCAAACGGCCTGCCGATGTTGATCCGTGTTTTCGTCCTAAGTCGATCAGATTCACGTTTGGCCTGACGAGCTTCAGAAGATACATTTTTGTTTTTTATATTTATGTGGAGTTTGTGTTGGAGTGTGTGTTGTGCTGGAGGCAGGTCGTTTTTTGGTGTTATCAGACTCCGTTGTCGTTAGCTGCAGTGCCGTCGCATAGACTAAAAAGGAGAGAGGCTCGGGAGCGCGCATGCACGTCACATCCGATGGATTTCGCAGAAAATCCGACCCGGAGACTTCAAATAAAAATAGGAATACTGGCCTTCAGCGGTAATAGAAAAACCCGACAAGTGGATCATTGTAATGTGTGATTACAACCCCTTCACACACAGGCAATAAAAAAAGGATTCATTTAGCACCTTAATTTAACTAATAAAAGATTTACTATTTTTTTTAATTAATTAACTAACAAACTAGTGACATTGTGTAAACCAAGATCATCATAACTCAAAGACATTGTAGTTGTTTATTTAAAACCCCCTTTGTATTTTTCAATATAATGATTGTTATGCTGATGTACAATCCAGATCTATTGAATTATAAAAGCCTTTTATTAAACTTTCATCTGAAGATGAAATGGACAATAGAATATTTTTCCACACAAATACCAGATCATCCACTCTCATCTTTTTCATTTAGTTGATAATCCTCTTACTTTCAAACACAGATAGTGCCATGCAGCAGGTCACAGGGCATTGAGACTCTGGTTTTGTCATGGTAATGAAGCAAGTGAGACAGCTTTCAATTCACATACGATGAGCTCACATCAGAAATAATAGTGGATTTTTTTTTAAATTGGCAAGTAACTTTTTCATCTATTATTATTTCCATGTATATGATATGAAAGATAGCCTATACATTATATCTCCCCTGGCTTAAAATAACTGCCTTTCATATTTCATTGAGTGATAGCCTGGATTTGTTGAGGATCATTACCATTACAACAGCCCCTGCAACAGATACTGTTATCTTCTGTGATATCAAATGGTGATATATTGTGAGGCATCTCATTCAGTCTCATAGATGTGATATACCGATCAGCTTGCCAAGAGTATATAATGATGAAGTTGGAGAAAATATCGTTTGAGTCAGCCTCAGTGACACTTCAGTCCTGTTTAGTTATGTGGTGAAAGGGGAACTGGATAAGTCATGCCTTTTCCCAGTCATATATTCTAGGCCTATATACATCCCTAAAAGACTTGATTTTGTCATAGAAATCCCAATAATTATTTTTGGGTAAAGAGACTGTAATGTCACACAATGCAGGCAGACCACATGGTAGGCTATATTATATATTTAATGTCACATCATGTATGTAATGAAGTACCTATCAATATATTATAGATTCACTCTATTATATCTTTATCTTCATGTCAATTTTTCGCCCCGACTTCATGCAAACTACTCCTATGCAGCTGAGAGTAACTTCACAGTGCATCATAAAATGTAGCTACTAGGTGCATGTTTTATCTAAGTAATGGCAGCCAAGCTAATTAAAACAACCACGATAATCACTCTATCAGTGTAGCCATTAGAATTTATTGTACGATGCTAACTAACTGTGCTTGTTATTAGAACAGATGGTTTGAGAGGAAGTTATGTGCGCATGCGCAGTGCGCCTGCACAGAGCTGAAGCGCAGCAGCGCTATGAGAGACAGGGAGAGAAAAACACCCCTTATCTGTAGAGAAAGGCTCAAAAGTTCACTCGTTTCGCACAAAATTCTTTCTACGACTCACTCAGGTCACATATCGTACCGTGTTTCTATGTCTGTGATGCGGAGTGTCTAAGAGGTTTGTAAAATTATTTTTTTCTTGTGTTTAACCACCGCTCTGCGCACTGACACAAAGACAGATGCTTACTCGATCTACACCATTATGTGCTGTTTTGGGACAAACAAATCAGATACGTGCGGGGTTTAGTAGAATGATCTTTCTTGGTTTCGGCCTTAAAGCAACATTGTAGGTTGGGCTTTGTTATGGTTCTGTCTCTTGTTTGGGCCGTGCATGAAATGTAGGCCAAACGAGACGAGCCGTGGTCGGCTAACTTGGTTTCCTTGACTCTTTTTCTCTTCGTTTTTCGCATCAGTTGCACAGCGAGCGGATATAACAGATAGATGTCAAGTGTTCGGCGCTCATATGTATGTACAAACTTGTTTGAACGCGGTAAGAAACGCGGTTATCGATTTATAGCAAAAACTTGGGGCGGATGGGGCTGAATTTGTAGCGCATTACAGCGATGTCCGATTCGCGAACGAACGATTCGTTATTTAGAGTCGAATCTTTTTAGTGAATTGATTGATTTGGTTAACAAAGCCTGTTTGAAAGAATTGTTTCACGATTCACAACCGTTCCGAGCGGTTCTCAACAACTCATTCGTAATAATCATATTAAAGGGATAGTTCACCCAAAAATAAATTCAGTCATTTACTCACCCTCGTGTTGTGCCAAACCCATGAGACTTTAGTTCATTTTCGTAACAAAAAAATGAAGATATTTTTAATGAAATCTGAGCAATATCTCTTCGTCCATTGACAGCTAACGTTACTCAACTACCACTTTGACGTGTACAAAAAGACAAAAACAAAGCTCATAAAGGAATCGTACAATCCACAAGAATTGAGTGGTTTATAAACATAAACATTCATCAGTGCACACAATAGATCTGATAAAACGGAAGCTCAAGCATGTTCGCTTGACATGCGAGAACCAATGAGGTTCATTCTCGTGTTACGCAGCACGTTTGAGATTCTGCAAGACGTTTGTTCTCGCGCTTCAAGCAGGTTCGGTTGAGCTTCTGTTTATGTTCGCTGATCAATATTTATATATGAATAAAAAGCCTAAATTAAATCTGTTCATCATATAAAGCGATAATGTTTCTTCAGACAATTTGGACTAAACCGCTCAATTCATATGGATAAGTTTCAAGATCTCTATATCAACTTTTTGAAGCACCAAATTCAAAGTGGTAGTTGCGTAGACTGTTAATGGAGGGACAGAAATCGTTTAAAAATTTGATTAAAAATATCTTCATTTGTGTTGCAAAGATTAATGTAAGTCTTACGGGTTTGGAAGGACATGAGGGTGAGTAATTAATGACAGAATTTTCATTTTTGGCTGAACTAACCCTTTAACAATCGAGAACCGACTCTTTTGAACTTGCCGATTTCCAGGGATTCCGATTAACAACTCAACGACTTTATTAAATCCAGATACATCTCTTTCAGATATTCATTTTTATTGTATTATTTTATTTTATTTAAACTTTTAAAGAAAGTAAATTTTATATAGCATGCTTCTACAATGATACAATTAGCATACAACAATGATAATCCTGAGTAAAAAATTTAAATAATTTTCTTCTGCTAATAAACAGAAGTTGTTCCTGTTTGTTTGAAGTTATTAGGTTTCAAAATCTATCTGCAGTTATATTAGTTTAAAAAAAAAAAATCTTTCAGTATGATATGTGCATCTCAAATTGTCATTTTTTCAGCCATCCATTGTTGTCCAGAAGGGCAGTGCAGTGTTTTTAAAAGTACTTTTCAAAAAGTTCTTTCCTCATCTTTATTTTCTGTATGTCTTTAATTTCATGTTTTTTTTCATCTGTTTTACAATTGGCTTGTGTGTGTTCCTGTTCTCTGCATCCATTATCAAACATCATAATGCCCTTTGCATTTATTGCTGCATTTTATGGGGTTTGCGCGTTTCACTTGTTGGCAAAACGTTCCCAAACACAACTCGTTTTTTAATTTACTTCTAGATCGTCTCGTTCACCCGACTCAAATCTGCCCATATTAGAGTTATGATGTCAATAGTCTGTGAGCTGCAAAGCAATTAGGACCGAACTTGATGCAGTGCCAGTGTAGATGTGGTGTTAAAATCCAGTTATTCCTGCCAGGGTTCATTGAGTCTTTGCTGAGAGTGGCATCCCACTCAACCGCCCTCATCTTCCAAGCTTTCCGCTCTGGAAGGTCCGCAAAACTCCCACAAGTGAGATTCGGCATTCTTACTGAGGTGAGTGTGCGTTTTCATAAGGTTGATTGTGATGTGTAGATGTCATGAGTTCAATGAAGACTTGATTGTAGAGAATGGTGAATTCTGATTTGTCATGTACGTGTTGATTCGTGTCATCCAATAGTTAAACTCAGTTGACAGCTTGTAGCTTAATGCTGATTACCACAGTAAATAATCCATAAATGACTATAATTATAGATTATTTATCATAACTACTTCCACTGGAAGTAAACAGGGCCAGGAAATAAAAATAAAATGCAGTGTTTATAGCCTCAAGATATGATACTAGTGATACTGTTACTTACTGACCTTGTTTGTGTACTAGTTATATCCAATTTTTTGTTTTGTCTTATAAGTCCAGCCATAATCTGTTCACCTTGACTGGTGAAGAAAAACAGCCAGAAATCGTCCATCTTTATTGACACCTGTTCATATTCTGGCAACATTCACACATTTTACTTAGGGGACTAAAAACTAGCAGCCACTAGTCCCACCGCCAATAAATGTATGTACATGTATACAAAGAATACATGATTTTATGGAAGAATTAAAAGTTTTAACAAAAAATATTAGCTTTACATTTTGGTTTAACCCTCAGGATGCAGATGCATTTCTTTCTCTATCTGCGATTTTTACAAACTAATGGACAAGTTGAGTTCTGTTTGAATCAACATTATGCAACGATTGATTTTTTTGCGATTGATATTGTACTAGTATTCTGGAAGTACTGTATGTCCTTTTGTTTTTCATTTCAAGTTTTATGCTATCAAATTTTGCTGATTTTCATGACATGGATGCATGTGAGGTTAATTCTGTGTCTGTGTGTTTAGGATGGCTTGTTTAGAGGCTGAGGTCAGTATGCACTGCTAGTCATTGTTTCCAATCACTCAGACGGCTGTGTCTCTGAGCTTGAGCCCAGGGATGACATGGAAACACAACCTGCTGATCTCTGAACACAAGGTATTATTTGAGTAGACATTCTCAAAGATCTCCTGTATTACTCAGTTTTTGCCAGTACTGTTGTTTGAGTATTTCTGTTACTATTGGTTCTTTTTCAAGACTGGAGTAATGACGCTGAAAATTCAGCTTTGCATCTCAGGAATAAATTATATTTTAGTTTAAAATGTATTAAAATAGAAAGTAGTTATTTTAAATTGTAATAATATGTAATAACATTACAGCTTTTACTGTATTTTTGATCAAATAACTGCAGCCTTGGTGAGCATAAGAGACTTTTTAAAAATATAAAATACAGACGGCAAACTTTTGACGAGTTGTGACTTTTTTAAGTCTAAGTTTTCCTTGGCAAATGATAAAATGGTCAAAAAGTCCAACAGACTTGCATTGTTTGAGAGAGCCACATATCCAAGAACCCTCTAGCAACCACTTTGAAACACTAGAAATCACTCTGAACACCTTAGCATTGTGGTCTGTTGTGTTGTTCATTTATAAGTCACTTTGGATAAAAGCGTCTGCTAAATTTATAATTGTAAAATGTGGGGAGTTTTTTTTATAGGCAAGCATCTTTTTCAGAAAATGCTAAAAACTAGTTTCTTAGTAGAAAACAAAGTAAATTATGATCGAATGCTTTTTATTTTAGCAAGCACTATATATAAACTTTGACCTAATAGTGTACCTCAGTTGTGATTATTTATAGACATTTAAGAGAGCTGCCTTGTGATTGTAAGCAGTTCTCATATTGGGAAATCATATTGACTCATTGACTTGTTTTGACTACAGTTGTGCAGTTTTGTCTTAATTTTGTGTGTAGGCCGAGCATTGAGCTAAATCAGGGGCGTGGAAGGGTGAAAGCAGGCCATGTCACGGGTTCCCACACCCCCTCCCCCAGGGGAAATGACATCTGGACCTGTGGCGGAGAGCTGGTGTTATACACAGGTGAGAGAGACTGAGCGAATGGAAAGAGAACCGCTCTGAGTTGAGAACGCAACTCCTAAATGTCCCGTTGTGTTTTTTATTTTTATTAACAGGTAAAAGTCGTGAAGTTTTCTTACATGTGGACGATTAACAACTTCAGCTTCTGTCGGGAGGAGATGGGAGAAGTTGTGAGGAGCTCGACCTTCTCCTCAGGCCCTAACGATAAGATGAAATGGTATGTTTCATTGTGTTCTGAATGTTGTCGACAGCTCTCAAGTGGCCTCTTAATTCTTCTCTCTTTCCAAATATCATTGTCAGTGAAACCACTGTGGCCTGTTTTGATTTAAGTTGGGTTTACACTGAGCCGGCTGGGACAAATTTTGGGGATCGCAAAATATTTACTTGACAGTATAGTGTCCCTGTCACTATACTGGGATGTTAGGACTAGGGTTGGGTACCGAATCCGGGCACCGATATGGAACCGGTACCTAAGTAACCGGACCGAATCAAAACGCAGATTTCGGTGCCTCATTTCGGTGCCACTTAAATGCCTCAGCTGTCGGTTGAAATATCTGCCCTCTGGTTCTCCGAAAGGGACGTAAGAAACATCATCACCGCATATGATTGCTAGTTAAACCTTTGACGCGTACGATCGTTCACACTGGTGTGCTTAATTTTCAGATCGCGTGATCATCAACTTCTAAATGCGAATCTGCGTTTGCGCGTTGGATGCGTTTGAATTTTTTATTTTTATTTTTTCAATAAAAAAAAAACATTCTATAATGTCATTCACCATTGGTTTGAGGCTCTCTTTTTTTTAAAGTATCGATTCAGGCACCGTTAAGGCATCTGTACCGTTTTAAAAGTATCGATTTGCCACCGGTATCGAAAAAAAAAAAAACGATACCCAACCCTAGTAGAGTTGTTCCGATTCCGATACTAGTATCGGAAATGCCGCTGATACCAATAAAAATGCTGACATCGGTATCGGCGAGTACTTCAACCCATGTACCGATCCGATACCATTTTCTTAAACAATATCTAGTTATGCACGCTAGCTTTGCATAACGCTGCAAATCGGAGATCAATTCTTCTTCGCTGCTCTAAACAGTGGTTGCTTGTGGCGACACAGGAAGTTGTGCTGTTGCCACAAGCAACCACTGTTTAGAGCAGCGACGAAGAAAACGCGCGCGATAGCAGTATGTCCGCTGTTTAGCAGTATTTCAGACTGGACCAACCAGCCAGGAAAACGGCAACATGTCTCGTATGCCATACTGCAATTTCGAGGGGTGGAACAAGATTAGCAACTTCAACACGAGTAACTTATAGCATTTGAAGACGCGTCAGTCACCCCACAGAACACGATTACACAAAGGCAAGGGCAGAGAATGAGCCGCGCCAGAATCAACAATCTCTGAAAGCTTCATTCAAACAAAGAGAAATGTTTTCAAAAGACAGCCAACGAGCGATAAATATAACCGACAACATGTATTGAGTTTATTGTTCTGGGTGACCAGCCACGGTCAATACTGAAATGCCGTTTATTTAACAAAATTGTTTATGGACTTTAAATTATAAAGAGATTATTTTCTTATATTATTCATTCATCATTTTTTAGATTCCTAGATTTATTTGTTGTACTTTTTTATGCAGTTATATTGTAAAACTAAAATACCTTTTTCAGTTTACAGTATTAGATGTGTGGCTGCATTTTAAGTTCTTTTTCACTTTAGAAAGATAAATAATATATTGCTGTGAAATGTATGTCAGATAATAAAAATACTAAAATTCACTGTATTTATTTGTTCATTTAATTAAGGGATAAGTCTGAAACAAACCATAAAATAATTCTATCAATTCATACAGGGCTAGTATGAATTTCAGCTGTATAGATACTGTACACACCCAGGTATCCGATCAGTACTCGGTATCGGTCGATACCCTGAGTCCAGGTATCGGAATCGGTATCGGAACATCTCTAAACCCTAGTTAAAACCCACACAGACCACAGGGTGAGCACTCTGTGCTGGCCTCACTAACACCTCTTCCAGCAGCAACCTGGTGTTCTCAGAAGGTCTCCCATCCAAGTACTAACCAGGCTCATCCCTGCTTAGCTTCAGTGGGCAACCAGTCTTGGGCTACAGGGTGATATGGCTGCTGGCTGCAGTTGATTAATTGCTTTTATGATGAATCCTAGTCTACGATGAAGTTCTGACAATATCAGACATTTTGAAACGCAGTCCTGTAGTGTGACTGCTTCTATGTCCTTCTACCTTCCTTTACACAACAACGTGCTAAAAACTGAAATGTTTTTCATATTTGCGTACACAAGACAACGTTGTCAAAACAATCTCCATTCAAGCGGATCCGCAAAAACAATTAAAAACACTGTGTTCTTCTGCCAGGCCAGTATTTGGCGACGTCACTTTGTAAAGAAAGTGGAGGAAGGAAGTTTTTACACACACACATATATATATATATATATATATATAAAAATTAACTCTTTAATTCATTTTTTTTTTCTGTAGGTGTTTGCGAGTGAACCCAAAGGGTCTTGATGATGAGAGTAAAGATTATCTCTCTCTGTACTTATTGCTTGTCAGTTGCCCAAAAAGTGAAGTGAGAGCAAAGTTCAAGTTTTCTTTACTGAATGCCAAAAGAGAAGAAACTAAAGCCATGGGTAAGAGTTTATTTGATGCTCAGAGGATTCAGTTTGGTTAGGTGGAGTAACTAAATGTTTTTATTTGTATTTGTGCTTCTGTTTTCTCCTCACACTTCAGAAAGCCAAAGAGCCTACCGCTTCGTCCAGGGAAAGGACTGGGGCTTCAAGAAGTTCATCAGGAGAGATTTCTTGCTGGATGAAGCTAACGGACTTCTTCCTGATGACAAGCTCACTCTGTTCTGTGAGGTAACGTAACATTTTCTGTTTCATGTATACTATGTTTTGGTGTAATAATGTCCTTGCTTCAAACCAATGACTCATTTGTTTAGGTGAGTGTGGTCCAGGACTCTGTAAACATCTCTGGCCAGTCAAACACAAACATGCTGAAGGTTCCGGAGTGTCAGCTTTCCGATGACCTGGGTAACCTGTGGGAAGGCTCTAGGTTCACAGACTGCAGCTTGTTCGTAGGAGGGCAAGAGTTCAAAGCGCACAAATCCATACTGGCAGGTGAGCTTAGTCATCCAAACACAGCATTGACAGACGCTTGGGGTAGACCCAGATTTTGCCTTGCTAAAAAGACAAGGTGCACAGACAATAGAGAATGTTCAGTGAAATGATAGAGGCACATGATGAATTTGGCAGTACTTAACCCACAGATGATTCACTTAAAACTGATGATTCATGTTTCCTTTGACAGCGAGGTCGCCAGTATTCAATGCCATGTTTGAACACAAAATGGAGGAGAGTAAAAAAGTAAGTGAAAAGATGCTCACTACCTGTCATAAATTTGGATGCACCTAATCTCTATTCTTTATATGACCACATTTTATAATAATAGTCATCATTTATTTATACAGTTGTAATCAAAATTGCAAATCAGGTTTATTGGCAACATTTACAGACTTTCAGCTGTTTGCAATGAACACATCAAACAAAAGTAACTGAAATGGCTCAACACAACAAATGTTTCAAGTGGTTTCCCCAAATTCCCCAGTATGCAACTTTTAATGTGGCGTGACAGATCGCTGTAGCGCCTCAGTTCAAGCGATGCGGCAGCATCTGATCATCTCTTCCACTTTACTACTAGTTACAGCATGTAAAAAACATGAATGAACATCAGAAGGAATGTTAAAAGATAAAATACAACTATGAAAATCTGATATCTGTATTGTGTCTCATGTAATCACTCAATCAGTCTTTCAACCGCAGAAAGACGTCAATAAAACAGCTTGTGAACCAGGGGTGCCGAATCCTGTTCCTGGAGATCTACCTTCCTGCAATTTCAGCTCCAACCCTGATCAAACACAACTGAACCAGCTAATTAAAATCATCAGGAGCACTTTATAATTACACAAAGGTTTTGGATCAGGGTTGGATCTGAACTCTGCAGGTAGGTAGATCTCCAGAAAAAGGGTGGGCAACCCTGTTGTAAATATGTCATTTACCCCAGAAAAGCCATTTAATGACCATAAACTTTTTAGTCAGCTAGAAAAAGAATTGCTAAAAATATGCACTATATTGCATATTCATTGTATTTTTACTTAACATGTTCTTCAATGTTTAATATATGTTTAAATATGGTCTGAAAAATCGTTTGGAAGGAGGTCTGGAAATTTGAGTCTGGAAAAGTATGGAATTTTGAAATGGAAAATGTGTGGGAACCCTTGATATTAGGGATGGCGAAAACTAAAAATTTTCTTGACCGACCACCGAGCCTCATTAGCCGGTTGAAACCGGTTAACCGATTAGTTTAAAATATTCCACGCTATTTGAAATAACAGCCATTTCGAGCCGCGCCTGCAATTTCCCAACTCTGTCGCATCTCTCTCTGCCTCCCGCTCACACACACACACACACACACACACACACACACACTGCCCCGGCTCCGCGCTTTCACTCACGTCACTTTTTTAAAATCCCCTACAGCGCGAAACATGAGTCCCGCAAACGCGGCGCCGAGGAGCTTGTATGTAATCGGTGGACAAATGGCTCCTTAGTTTCTAAATGGTTTGGGTACAAGGTGATCGCGTTGAAAATAAAGGCGTTAGTCTAGCGTTAGAAGCTCATTTGACACATTGCAGCGTCTCATTTAAGAAAATAGTTTGAGGTAACGTTATTGCTAACAATAATAAAGAAAGATGATGATCATCATCACCTTATCTGTTACCGCTGAAATGTAGATGTAATGTATTTCTATAGTATTACTACTGTATAAGCACTGTATCACACAAGTTGCAACTTACTGTGTCATTCTTTTTGGTGAAATGGTCCCACACACAACGTTTCTTTGCACGCTTCATCCTGTCGTCTGCCCTGGCTCTAACCTCTAGTGTTTTAGCCCGTAGCCTTTACTTTTCGCAAACCTTGTGAGCGCGCGAACCCAAACGCTGTGACTTCGCGCCAAATGTTTTTATTGGTTTATTAAGTACAAACAGGCGAGTTATGAAAAATTGAGTGTGAGGGATTTGTTCACTTCACACAAAAATATCTTGGAATGAGATGGCTAACTGTAGTAGCGTTTAGTCCACTGTCTATAATAGCCTAATTTAGAGATCACTTTTTTTTTTTTAACCGACTACCGACAACTTTGATCGGTTAACGTTGAGACGGTCAACCATCGGTCAAACGGTCATCGGTTAGCATCCCTACTTGATATCAAGTTCAACGTTAAAGTAACAGTGGTTACACTACCTGGACGGGGCAGAAAAAGTAAGTTATCAATGGCTGCAACCAGATTTCTGAGAAGACAGGTTCAGAAAAACCCTTGAGTGACTGCAAAAGACCTTCAGCAAGACTTTGTGGCAACAGGCAGTGGGGTTTCAGCTTGCACAGTATGGCGCGTACTAAACGCATGCGGTTTCCATGCCAGAACTCCAAGACGTACACCACTACTGACCCAAAAGCAAAAGAAATGTGCTCAAAATCATATAAATAAGCCACAGAATTTTGGAATTCTGTTCTGTAGAGCGATGAAACAAAACTGGAACTTTTCCGTCCTATGGATCTCTGGAGGAAGTAGAATGACGCTTATGCTGAAAAGAACACTGTCTACAGTTCAGCGTGGTGGTGCTCGGTGATGCTCTGGGGCTGCTTTGCTTCCTCTGGCACTGGGAACCTGCAGCGTGTGGAAGGCAAGATGGAATCATTTAAGTATCAGGAAATCCTAGGAGAAAACGTCATGCCATCAGTGAGCAAGCTGAAGCTTGGGCGTCATTGGACGTTCCAACAGGACGTTCAAACAAGTTGGAGAAGGCGGTTAAAGTCATTAAAAGTTGCATTTTCAGTTCAATTTGGGGAAACCACTTAAATTTGTGTTGTTGAGCCATTTCAATTACTTTTGTTTAAAGTACAAAAGTTTAAAGTTTGGGTTAAATGATTTGATTACAACTGTATATAATATTTAATAGAATTTTAAACTGTTATTTTAGATTAAAAAAATTAGTTTAACATATTTCAATAAATAAAGACATCATGTATAAAAAAAATAAAAATGTGTAGATTCTTTGTCATTTTTTTCATTTTTTTCAACCCTATTGCAGAACCGTGTGGACATCAGTGATGTGGAACCGGATGTATTTAGGGAAATGATGGTATTTATTTACACTGGTAAAGCTCCTAACCTGGAGAAAATGGCCGACAACCTGTTAGCTGCTGCAGACAAGGTAAGGTGCTTTCTGCTCTGAAGGACAGGCATGCTATCTGCTTGTGTTCATGCTATCTGCTACCTGCTGTCTGTTTCTCTTTCTCTTTAGTATGCTTTGGAAAGATTAAAGGTATTATGTGAGGAGGCTCTCTGTAACAGTCTGTCTGTAGAGAATGTAGCCGACATCCTCATTCTCGCTGACCTGCACAGCGCAGAGCAGCTGAAAGCACAAGCCATAGACTTCATTAATAGGCAAGTACACACACTCCGTTCATAATCATGTAATCTTTAAAAAATCCTTTGTACGCTTTAAAGTTTAAGTGTTCTGTAAACATGAATAGTACTGTATTTACTTCGCAAATGTTTGCGAATTTAATGGCTCACAAGTTTAATGAGGCTGTCTTAAAATGATGCATGATGGGAGAATTTAGAGCGGAAATGCAATACTTGTTAAAAAAAAATCCTCATCAATGTTGAAGGGTTTAAAAAAGTGAAGGGCGGTGGATTGTTAAATATTTTGGTCCATTTTAGATACTTAAAATATTTGAAATATAATTAATGATGATAAATAACAACAATAATAAACATGTTGTTATGATATTCCTTAAAGTATTTTTTGGCTTATTAATATCTTCCTTCTAAGAAGCCTTCAGAAAAATAATACATTTTATTGTGTGGTCTCAATTTCACTTTGAATAAATGTCTGATTAAAAGCAAAGCTGACAACTAGGCCTATATTAACTGCAATTATTTGTAAATCACCTGCTAAATCCCATTTTTGTCGTAATGATGACAGCCGTAGCTGCAGTGCATTCTGGGAGCTCTGTGTGAATTCTGCTCTGTGCTTGTTCTTTAGATGCAGTGTTCTTAGACAGCTGGGCTGTAAAGATGGGAAGAACTGGAATAGCAAGTATGTGTGCCAGCATGTTACCATTCTTTGCAAATAAAAAGCACCCAACACATCTGTATATAGCAGGAAGCTCCAGTTTGCACAGTAAATATGTGACTAAGATACCTGTAAAAACCAAATGATTCACAGCCTTTTTTTTGAGTAACCTTGCACAAAAACGCATGACAACTCTTTTTGTATTGCACTTTTGAAAGGAATAATCTGGGTTCAGTGATATCTAAGCGCTATCAACAGCATCTGTGGCATACTTTTTTTATTACCATGCAAAATACCCACAGGAATAACTTTGGTAACCCATAACCAGAAGTTCAACCGCTTGTAATGGTAATCTCACCACTCAGACAACATTACAGCATAAATAATACAAACTAAAGCAGTGAGCCATAGGGAGCTAGTCTATTACAGTGAATTCAGCATTTTCCCCCCAAAAAATTTTTTAATGAAAAACATTTTATGTTTTATTTTCAGGTATGCATTTATTTATTTGACACAACTGTTCAAAAGATTTTAATGTTTTTGAAAGAAGTCTCTCGTGTCATTTCTTTTGATAAAAAATACATTAAAACAATTTTAAAATGACCTGTTTTGTGTTTTAAAATCTGTGTTAAACTGTTGTGCTGATTAATTTCAGGACAGAAATTCAGGATTCTTTGAATAGAAAGTTAAAGAAACAAAATTAATTTGAAAGAGAAATCTTCTGAAACACTATAAGTCTCTTTGCCCGTCACTTTTTATTCATTTAATGCATCCTTGCAAAAAACAAAAACAAAAAAAACGCATTAATGTCCTTAAAAAAAAATATATATATATTGTTTTTAAATGTATTTATATTCTTCTGATCATATTGCACCATTACTGTACTGCAGATGTGCGCATGCCACAGATGCTGGGGATAGAGCTTAACTTGTTTTGAACCCAGAACATTCCTTTTAATTAGCATGATTTCACTGAATTAAAAAAAATCCCAGATTATTTTTACCCGTTTCATCGGTGTATGATGAATGTTTTTGTTTTTGCTCTTTTGCAGTCATGCTGCAGACATAATGGAGACTGCAGGTTGGAAAGCGATGATTCAGTCCCATCCTCATTTAGTGGCCGAGGCGTTCCGCGCTCTCGCATCAGCCCAGTGCACCCCTTTTGGTCTGCCAAGGAAACGGCTAAAACAGTCCTGACCTTTGCCCTCAGACTGCTTAGAACAAAACGCACGAAGAGGCGGAACTACCCCACCGAGCCCTACTTCCCTCCTCCTTTTTGCCCCCCTCTTCACTCGCCTGTCACCCTTACCAGAGACACGATGGAGGAGCTAGTTCAAACCGCAGTGCTCATGAAGAAAATGGACTTCGCCATGTTGTTCACTTTGGGCGTCATTTGAGAAATGGCCTTAAAGGATCTGCCCCTCCACTCCTCCTATGTGTAGCTACGTGCCTGCTGCGACTGATCCCAGACCTGTCTGAATTGCACTAGCTCCCACATAATGCAGTAGTTTTAACATGGTGGTGTTTAGGACCTTGTATGTTACATGTTCATGATGGGGGAGGGTTGCGTTAGCCCTTCTTATGAACTCGTGGTCTGACGTTTCAAAAAACCAAGTATACACTCACTAAACTAAACGCATACCCATGCACACGCATCAAGTTCAAAGATCGTCTCCACTGACACTTTTTAAGTGATGATGTTTCCTATATTGCTGGCAGAATGTCACATTGTATGTTTGTCATCATTAAAATTGGCGCAAGTATTAACTGAGGTCGTGCTGTAGAATACTTGGTGAAATGTGATGCAATTCACATTATGAGTATTACATGAAAACGGCTAAAGATGTCGATATTTTGCACCAACCTAAACTATTGGTAAATATGAAAATTTGTTTACCGTGCTGTTTACAGAAATTGTTTTCCCTTTTTCGCACAGTTAGTTCTGACTTTAGTTGAAGTTTTTTTTTCCATGGTTTAACGTACTCTATGGATCAGGAGAGTTCTTTGTGTTGGAAAAAGTGTATTGTGGTTCAAATTAACTTTGATTTATTGCTTTGGAAATAAAATGGAGAAAAAACAGATCCAATGTGTACCTTTTTTTTTTTTATAAAGAGAGTTTTTAAAGTCAATATCTCTAAGATAACTTTAGATATTCTTCACTTTTTAATTTATTTATACTTTTAATTTTATTCGCATGTTTTTGTTTTTTTATTGGCTCTTTTTACCAGTTAATCACATGATGCTAATGAAATTAATTTAACCATGTAAAACCTCAGGCTGGGTCCCTCTTTTAATATATATATATATATATATATTTCTTTTTGTCTATTAGAATTGAAAGCGTCGAATGAGATATAATGCAAATGGAGGACAAAACTGTAATACGTCAGATCATATTTAAGAAAAAAAGTGATCAATTATTTTAGGAGTTTGTCCCAATTGTAGTATTTGTAAAATAATTATAACAGATTAGAGAAAACCAGTAAAACCCACCTGTCAAACACTGTGTAGAGCTGAGCTGTACACGCCTTATGGTTCATCTCTAATGGACACTAGCATGTTGTAAACATGTCCATATTCTCTTTGGTCTGTGGCTTCAAAAGTCATTTGAAATAAACTTTTTAAAATCTTCCCTTCTTTTAGTCTTTAAACATCTGGAGACAACTTAAGCTGAGATCAAAGCCAGCGCGCCTCAAATCCTGAAAGGCCCTGTTCATCAGGCCATGCGATTACAAAAACTCACACTGACATTGCGTATATTTTTTCCAGATCAGACCGTTGCAAATTAAATGTTTTTCTGCTGATGTGAAAGCCATCTTCTTCTTTTTTTCAAATGGCAGAATTTAAAGACATTACAGAACTTTAAAGACATAAAACGCGTACGCCTCTCTTCCAGATGTGAAATTTATCATTCGCAAATGATCTTGAAATTGTGCGCAGCTGAATTGTTTCAGATCCTAATTAATGTCATTAACATAAAAATACGAGCACCAGTCAACGTCCAAATCATTTAAGTTTCAAGTTGTAAAATTTGCGTTAGATTTCCAAATCCCTGCAGTACTTTGACTCTCTGCCACAAGGAAAAGTGTGTACGTCTGCTTAGACCCAGACGTGGTGCTAAGCACTTTACCACGTTAAAGACCGTTTTTATAAATATGAACGTTGCCTTTTTTTTTTTTGGTAAGCAGACTTTAAGTTCAAATCTGTGCGTACGCACGTATTATAAATGAGGCCCTTAGAGTCAATAAAGAAAATACACAAGGGAGAGTTCTGGAAACTCAAATCTCGTCTTTTCTTTAATAATGAAACAAAATACAAAAGAACTGAGGATACAGTGGAACACATGGCTTCAACATTAATCTTAGTTATTGACTTTCTGTGATCACAAAAAACATGTTGGCATGAAAAGGAGGGCATCACAAATGGCTGCAACACAAGATGTTTTATATTTTTTGTTTTGTTCTTGAATCCCAGCTTATGTTGATTGGGAAATTTGTGTATCTTTTAAAACTTCACACTGATGACGTCACAACAGTCACTGATAAAGGGTTAGGGGTAACTGTGGAAACTGTAGATGTGTTGGTCTTGTCCAAGCGTAAGTGTAAAGCATACAAATCAGCCTTCAGGAAATCAGGTCTTAAGCCTGGGTTAGTTTACCCAAAAAATACATTTCTGTCATAATTTACCCTCATTTTGTTCCTAACCTGTTTGACTAACTTTCTTCTGTGGAACAGAAAAATAAATTGTAAAAATTATGGCAGAAATAAACAATTTCTGTTTTGGGTGAACTATTCCTGTCATCAAGGACAAGTCAGGTGGAGTAGAAAGAGTGGTTCCTCATCTGACCTTGCTTCCATTTATCCGGTTCTTTGTGGAACAGGACAAGGGAAACTACAGGTTAGAGAGGCTGTAATACTTAGATGACACCTCAGTTACCTCAAAACATCCAATCTAGGGTGTGCTATCCAACAGAGGTATAGGGAGTGTCACTGTGGTAGTTGTAGTCTGGGCAGACCTTCTGTACTAGCTTGTAGTCTGCACTGAAGAAGTCAATGTAGATGCAGATGACCTTGAAGGGCTTGGAGCAAAGCCAGGAAACATGGCTTTGGGTCTGCTCCTGGAAGCATACCCTGTTCGGGAAGTCGCTGCAAACAGACGTCCTCTTGCTGCGGTCCGTCTTCTCGTATTCCACTCGACAATTGAAGGCCTTGTTGTCTTTAGGTACCTCTATGGTTTCCTGTTGAGTGATCTCAAAATCGACAGCCTTGGAGGGCGGGACCAGACTGACGGACACATTACCCAGGCCGGTGGAATTGTGGCGGAAATATACGCTGAAGGTTCCGTTGCCGTGGTCAACAATCTTCCCAGTAATGAGAAGGTTGAGCTTGACCGTTTTGATGTTTGAATGGAAGTCGCCCCAACCAAACATTTTCTTAAACTTGCCTGTTTTCACATAGGGACGACGTTTGGCCCTCGAGAGGGTTCCTTCGGTATCAGTGTGGTTGGATAACCAAGCCCAAAGATCCAGCGCCCCAGGGTCCGGAGCAGCTTCACGGCTCTGGCTGTTAGATTGGGATGTGTGGGAGAAAAGCCGCAGGGATTTGAGAATCCCTGAACGAGAGCCGTAAGAAGAGACACTTTCCTCCTTATCACTCTCTCCCCAACCCAGAGGACTGAGCTCCGTGCCACATGTCACCTTCAAAGACAAAACCAGGAAGAGGACTGTTAACCGTAAAGGTTGTAGATGCTTATGTATATTAAGAAAAATAAAGATTCCAATTCAAACCAGTGGTTTATCTTAAAGTATATATGAAATGACATTCACAACCCACTCTATTTCCATAAGGTGACCTATTTTCTTCATCCATTGAGAATTAATTGGCATTTCAGGCACCATTTGGGTTTTCTTAGTTTGCTACTGGAACCCTTTGGAGAACTGCTAGGAAACCTTTTGAAGGTGCTTCAAATATCCCAGTGTGTACTCGAAGGAACTTTCCCTATGGAGTTGCTGGAGGTACTAATGATAGTGTTCAGAGTTCTTGCAGGAACTGGTTTCCATTTTGAAGGTTCCTAAAGGAAACTACCCTTTTCGAAAGGGTGACTTGAGGTTCTCCAGAGGGTTCTGTCAGTGTATCAATCTGAGGAACTCCAAATAATGCCTCACGCATCTTTACATGAAAAATTATAATTTCATACCACACTATAAAAAAGAAAAGATATTTAAGGGACCATTATGTCAAACCGGAAAAAAATGCTCTAGGAAGCAAAAAAGCTTTTTAGGGTGTCTCAAATATCCAGACCAGAAATGTGCATTAAGAACAAAATTTTGATTTCAAGTTGCATGTAAGCATAAAAAATATATATTTAGATTCAGTGAACATTAGGTTATTAAGATTTTAAAATACCATAAACTGATGTGCATGTCCACAGTCACACCTCGGATGCAAAATTATACATGAATATCTAGTATAACATGAATAAAACTACAGCTAGCCCAAGATGCATCACTACATAAATAATCAGTACATAAAGGATGAGAAACTGTTCACTGCATCTGCCTTGTTTAAATGATGCAAACAGGATGTAACATCTTCAGAGTATGAAACTGTTCACTGCAATGTGAGTTTACTACTGACATAATAAACTCCCTCACACACCCGGCAAAACTGGTTCTTAAAAAACAACCATGACTTCTACCAGCTCTTTTAGTCAATAGTTTCATATTAGTAATACAGCCAATCAGTGTGTTTACTTTTTTGTACTGTTGATACGGTGAAATATGAATGAACAGAAAACTGCACAGAAAAGACCAAAGGAGGAAGATCAGGTAAATCTCCTTATCTCTCTCTCTCTATCTTTCAGCAAAGCTCAAAAGACTCTCTCACACATACTTTCAAAAGCATAATTTGATAGAATGAAAGTGTATATATGTCCCAAAAGGCTGTTTATCTCCCCAAGTATATATTCAGCTTTCTCCAGCATTTCTCTTTCATGTTTAGAGATAAAGAACCAAAGCCGGGAGATATTTAGGATACAGATAATCTGTTCTGTACACCTCAAAATTCAAACCCATGATGGTGAATGAGAACTACTTCCGTGCATGAAAAAATCTGTTTGTCTACTTCAATAGAGTGCAAATTCATGATCAACAAAACAACACACAAGAAAAAAAAAAACCACTGACATTCACTGCCGAAAAGAAAAGACAAGAAATGGTAGGTGTTTTTTTTTTTTTTTTTCAAAAAATGTAACTGGTTAATTTATCATAAATCTCTGTGGAAAGAAAAACCTAATTTACATTTTTTTATTATATTTAAAATTTGAATTAGAGATTAGACTTGTACTTAGAAATAGTAAGTACATTTTGTTAAAGTTCAAAGATGAAAATAAATTAAGAGAAATAAACATGATAAAATCTGGCTTAGTGATGGCAATGAAAGAGAAGTCTCTTGAGAGAGGACTTTAGGCTAAGCCAACACACAGGTTGTCATTTCATCTTAAACTGGCTTAAACCGGATTCTAAATTAAACTGCATAGGCTTTGTGAAGTCAATTCTTATGCATTCAAATGAATCTTTGGAGAAAAAAAAAAATTACGCACACATTGTGTTCTCCTTTGAGAAATAAGCAAAACTGATGGATAAAGGGCCTTGCGGAAACTGGATTATTTGAAGTTTTATACAGGAAATTAGACAAACAGCCACAGCATATTCTAAAGGCATATTTGGATTATACAAACTGTTTTGACTTTCCAATAAAACTACAATAATTTATATTTATTAATTTTTAAATTCATACCCGTTTTCTCAAAACAAAACAAAAAGACTTAAAAAAATAGCTCAACAACTGATAGTTATAGAAATAGAAGTATAAGTTGCATTGCTAATAATAATGATGATAATAATAGTAATAATAATACACAATGCATTTTTCCATCTCTCACCAGTAGACCCTGAGAGAATAAAAGGTTTATTAACTTTGGCAAAACAAATTCTGCAAATGTTTGCTTTAATTAAAATAATTGAAATAAAACTCATACCATGTGTAAGCAGAGCATAAGCAGGGCAGAGTAACACTGGCACATCGTCATGTATTTTATGAGTCCAGATCTGGGTTAATAAAGATCAGATCCACTCGTGGCAGGGTCTTGAGTCAGTATGCCTAAAAACACAAAAACCATCATGCTTAAAGATACGAGGAAATATGTGTTGAGAACAAACAACAGATAACAAGAAATGGTCAAACTTTACACTACTACATCATGTAACGGTGTAATTATTTTAGCATGTCATTAAAAAGATAACAGGTTAAAATGCATATGAATGTATAAAAGAAAGCACCCATTATAAGCGGTCAAGTTTACTTATTGAAGTATAACCATTTTAATCGCCTTGTAACTTTTTTGCAGATCCCGTGGTGTGAAAAATAAATTCTAAAACTTACAAACTCATAAAACATGGTCATAAAACATGTTTAATAGAATTACAATAATGTTGTCTGAATTAGATTTAAATGATGACACCGCAGGAAATAACTACTGAGCAATATTAATGAACAAGCAGTTATTTTAAGAAGATGCTTGTGGTTATTCTTTATTGTAATTTGAAAATAGGTGCAAAGAAAAATAAAGTGTTAGCAAATTATATTTAATATTATATATAATAAATATATTTTAGTATAACTCACCCTTCTACTGTAGAGTTGGACCCATACATCTCTGTGCGGTGAGCATCCTTACAGTGTCGTTCACAGATTGAATAAAGAGAGGATGAAAGACAAGCATCGCTCCTCGACAGTCCAAACTCAAAGTGACCCGCAATAAAAACTTTTTTGCTTTTGATTAAAACAATATAATCTTCTTCTTTACTCAGCGTGGCTTATGTCCAGCAGCATTAAATCCTCTTAGCTCTGCTCATCTGGCTGCATGCCTTTCCTCTGCAACACTCATATATCCTAACACGATTATGTGTGGATGTGATTGTCCATCCGAAAGGAAAACAAATAATAAAACTGCTCTCTAAGCAGTCCCCTGGGTAAACGTCCGCTTCTGCTGCATTCTTGCCCGCTCGCTCTTCCTAAACTGATGTTGTGTGATGGATCAGTGCGCTTTTGGGTTGTGACAGTGGAGTCACTGAGCCCAACCCCTCAACATCAGCACCAATAACGGCACACATCACAGTTTCAAGCTTTTTTTATGTAAACCCATTTAAAACCACTAAGTGTAAAATCAGTGTTAAGAAGTACTTTGTTGGTTCATAAAACAGCAGAAAAGACTTGCCTTGTGGGCAGAGTTTATATTTTTGTGATAAAACTGCTATTCAGAAGCATTTCGGCTCATATTACATTGCAAAAAATATTATATTAAGATTTTTATATATATATATATATATATATATATATATATATATTGGGGAGACTGGGGTATTTCAGTGAATATTTCGCAGGGTGGCTTTAGTTTTGATAATCAGTTTCTGTATAGACAAATCCCTGATATGTCTTGGTAATAAAAAGCTATTAAACAAAAATAAAATATAAATAAAAATAAAATAATGGACAAAATAAAAATGAACATATGTTTACCTTACTCCACATAGTGTGCTACTGGATCATGTTGTCACACTATATAGGCCAAGTTAATTACAATAATTAAAAATATATATATGAAAGACAAAACACCAAAAGTGCACAAAAAAAATTAATTACTCGCATACATTCAAACATTTAAAACGCATAAAAACTCGCCCCGACCTTTATGGAAATTACCAGTTAAATTACTTTTTGTGCCGTTTTGTTTTATCCAACAGCTATTACATAAATATTATACTGGAATTTACATTTAAGGAGGTATAACTGCTAGTGAAAACACACATTTGTATAATTTAACCTTTGACAAAACTTACACCTTCTATCTATATATTACATTCAATTATATATAATTTACCATTATACATATTTTAACAATTCAAATGAATCCAATACAGAAAACAAAACTAAATTGCTGGGTCTGAAGGATAGATACATGTATAGTTCTGTATCCATGTAAAACTACTGCGTGATAAAAGTTTAGGTTGATTCACAAAAAAAATTGAGAAATAGGAAGTCCTGCATTTTTGCACAAACATGTTAGATGTCAAAACATCAAATTAAACAATTACAATTAAAATGGTTCAAGAAACTAAAATGACAAAAAAATGCAAGTTAGCTTGGAAACAGCTCCGCTCTGTGGTTATTACAGCGACTGCATTCAAACCACTGCGGAATTAACATCAGACGAACAGATTCAGTGTTAATGCAAGATTTATTTACTCATGCATATGCCAATGCTACAACACAAATAAAGGAGCAACAAAATAAATATTAGCAGATTTTTTTCAGAGATCACATCTATTCATTTAAACAGAAGTAACAGAAGATGAAATTGAACTTGATAGCAGCAATGCAAGTCTTCAATTTTACAAGACAACTACCAGAACTAATTGCAAAACTCCCATAGACACTCATTTGCAGGATTCTTTAATAATCTGGTTCTGATTTTTCACCATTGTGGCTAACATGGACTTGAAGTTTGGCTTCCGTACGGCAGGTTTTGTATCACCAGAGGCAGAGACTTTCTTCTGGTTCCCTCGTTTAATCTTAGGCTTCACGTTGAAGAGATCTGTGGGCGTCCTAAACCCTTCCGAATCCTCAAACAACTCTTCCCGCTGCTCATGCTGGAAAACATTCTGGGCTTCACGACTCTCTCCACGTTCTTGCTGCTGCCGAGGGCTTTTCCTTTGTTCCGCAGTTTCCACAGCAACAGTTTCAGGCGTGTCATCAAACTTCAGCACCCGCCGTGTTCCGTCTATGCCCTCAGACGCTTCCTGCTTGTTCAATTTGCCCTGGACAAAAGTCCTCCTCTGTTTGCTGGAGGCATCGGAGTTCTGCTTGTGATCTGCATTTAATCTTGAAATCTGGTCATCTACAATCAGTTTGTCGTCCTGTGTCACGCTGACGCTGAGGTCGAGCGGATAAAGCTGCTGAGATAATGTGTCATTTATGGAAGACTTTCTTTTCACCGAAGATTTCCACCCTCCAACGGGTGGCCAGAGCACAGCTCGAGGCCTCTTACGATGACGTGGCTTTGCTTTGGTGATGGACAGGTCGGTCTGAATGCTGGTCAGATACTTGCAGCGACGCAGACTCCTAAACATATGCACGCAAAATGACTTTACTTACCACTGAAATAATTGTACTGGGGTATTTCCAATGTTACTATTGTAAGTTACATTGTGCTTACATAAAAAGTTGGGAGATGAATCGAGTTTGCATTATGTGCACTTTTAATGTGCATCCAGGTTCACTTGATTATCACATTAGCTAATTAGAATGATTTCTGATGGATCATGAGACACTGAAGACTGGAGTAATGACTTATGAAAATTCAGCTTTGCCATTACAGGAATAAGTCACATTTAAAAAAAAAAAAAGTCTTGGTGACCATAAAAGACTTCTTTCAAAGACCCCACATTTTTGAACGGCAGTGTATACATATAAATTTATTCAAAAACTGGGTTAGAAAAACCCAAGATGAATGGGAAATAGGTTGCAAGCCCAACATCGCTGAGGTGGAACACAATGAGATCTCAGCTCAAGATCATGGGGAGTTTGAGTTTCAGTGATTCTGATAATAAATGACTCATATTGACTCACCTCTGCTGAAACACATGAGGTCTGGAGCAGTTCACTTGAGTTCTGTTGAAGACTGCAGAATCTGAGCCTTGTGCTGACAGCTTCCTGATGTGACTCAGGCTTTTCCACAATAATCTGAAGATCAACATTCACACAATTCTCATGAAACCTAAGTAACAGGATTATTAAAGGTATAATGCAAGGTGGCCTTTTAATAAACCTGGCAGTCTATGCAGTATGTAGGAGCCGTTTTTTGCCTTATTTGAAAGTTAATTGTGTTAGTTTTTGTATTCTTGAGATGTGCACCGTCTGCAGAACAGGAGAAGCTTTAAGGTCTGGGTGTGTCTACTGGACTGTGGCCTGCTGGGAGCACATTGCATGAAGCCGGTTTCAGTAGCTACCTAGGTAAGTTTGCGATTAGTTTGAGCAAACTCAGTTTTTTCAAGCTCAAGAAGGTGGATTGGTTTTTAGCAGGCTTTATCACCATGGTAAATTACGCTACACCGTTAACCTGCTCCGTTTTATCCTGGGTTAGAGATCGCAGACCAAAACTGGACCAATCAGCAGTGAGTAAAGTGCCATGTATCTATGCAATAAAGCCACTCCCCTTGTATCTGCTCCAAATTAAAGCAGTTTAGAGTGAAAGAATTTAATTTGGATCTTTTTCTGCTAATTAATTATTTTATTTCCATTATATGAATTGTAATTACGTATCATTCATATATGCATACACGTATTACAATCATTTACATTGTACATTTATATGTACATACATATAAATGTGTATAAATGCAAGCTTTAAAATATAAGCTTTTAAACAGATTAAGCTTACATGTCTTCTTTTGTGAAACTATATAAATTATAAGGCCTATTTGTTTGATACACTTGCATTGATATAGTCTGATATTTTCTTTCAGCTGCCTTCCCAAACTTTTGCTGCAGCGGCAGTGTTTATTCCTGCCATGAAAATTATTTAATTTCATGATATTTTTTCATGATCTCTTAACCTTCTGCAGAGAAGTGAATTGTGCATGCTCTCTCGCAAGAAGAAAATCAACCTGACTCTCCATGTTCGGTGTGATTGGCTATTTGCCTTCAAAGTTAAGTGCAAACCCTGGATTAAAACGGAGTTGGTAGTGAATGTTTATATCAAGTGTTGTGAGCCTGTTGAACCTGATCTAAACCAGGTTGGATTTATGGATTTTTCAGCTCTTAACCTACTCCGAAACCCAAGAGTTTGTTCAAATAGCTTCATGCAACAGGCCTCTGGTCTTTAGACTTTGCCTTCTGTTTGTTTGTTTTGCAAAGGGAAACTTTAACAATCTTGTCTTTTAAGATACTGAATGACTTAAGACATTTCTTGACCATTCTTTGTAATGTAAATAGTCTTTCGCTGTCTGCTTGTTGAGTCTTTTAGATATTAAATTTTTTTTATAACAGTGATATATTCATTTAAAACATAACATACCCCTTCTCCCGATGACGGGGTCTCTGGGGGTGCCACTTCTTAAGCAGAATCCACTCATCACAAGATAAAGACTCTGGATCTAATACACAAAGAAAAATATTTTTGGTAACACGATAACAGGCACTTTATATTACACATTAAAGTAATTGTTCACCCAAAAATGAAAATTCTGTCATCATTTACTCACCCTCAAGTTGTTCCAAACCTGTACGAGTTTCTTTCTTCTGAATGTTGGTAACCAGACAGTTGACTGTAGCCATTGATTTCCATAGTATTTATTTTCCCCTGCTATGGAAGTCAATGGGTGCCGTCAACCGTTTGATTACCGACGTTCTTCAAAATATCTTCTTTTGTGTTCAACACAAGAAACTCACACAGGTTTGGAACAACTTGAGGGTATCTCAACACATCTGAAATGCTTACTCCTATCTCTGCTTTTCTCTTTAAGGGTCGGCTGTCTTCTCATCTTGGCGAAAAGACTCTCGCATTCTTTGCATCTTATGGTATCAACAGGATGACAGGGCGAGCTGGGACCCGATTCCACCATGAGATCAGTACTGGATTCGTCCAATACAGACTCTTCTCGAGATTCAGCAGAGCTTCTCGGTCTCTGCTCAGAGTTAGAGGTGTTAGCCATCACCCTTAGCTTTCCTAGAGTGTCCTCAGCCATTGCACCTGGAGGCAGGGCGATCTTCTGAACGGCTCCATATTGTGGTTTCACAATGGAAAGCGGCCTCTCATCTTCTTTACTCAATCGGCATGATGCACCAGCTCTACTCTTCTTTATCGGACGCTTCATATCATGAATAACAGACACATAGTCTTTTATTTCTTCAACACTGTTTGATTCGCTAGAGTCTGTGTCATTTAACACCACAGAGATGCTCTCGTAGACCTTCTCATGTTCTCGCTGTTGCTGTCGACTTCTCAGGGCTGTTTTGTGCCGCAGTTTCATAGAGACAGATTTCTTTATTTCTTCAACACTATTTGATTGGCTAGAGTCGGTGTCATTTAACACCACAGAGATGCTCTCGGAGACCTCATGTTCTCGCTGTTGCCGTCGACCTCTCAGGGCTGTTTTGCGCCGCAGTTTCATAGCAACAGATTTGGTAGTGACCTCACAGAGAACTAAGATATTCACCTGTGATAAAAATCTAATCAAATAACAATTTAACAAACAACAACATATACTGACATAATACGTTACATGACTTAAGTATAAAACCTCTTCCAGGTAACGTTAGTAATTTCTGACTGATTAGGGTGATTTCTACCTCACTGTAGCATCCTGACTCTTGTCTTTGAGGAAAGTTAGTGAGGTTGTTGTAGCATGCCCTGAAAACATTAATGGTCATCAGTGACTTTAAGACTAACGTTAGTCACCAAAAGTTTTGGCTGACTGCAAATCCAAACAACATAAAAGTAGCACATTTGACATAAAACTGACATAATATACAAGCTACTAAGTATAAAACCTTTTAACTTAATAGTTTCTGACTGATTAGGGTGATTTCTACCTCACTGACCAAAGTTTTGGGTGACTACAAATCCAAACATAAAAGACATAAAAGTAACGTTAGCACATTTGACTAATGCCCCAATTACAATGTTACTAACGTTACGTTGTGTACTGTACATACAGTAACAATGTACTTAAAATATCTTAAAACACTAAATCGCCTCACCTCATATATAAAAGATTGTTATTTGTACTCTGTTTTGGTTTAACGTTACTTGATTGTCTCGTGAGGTTTTGGTACAAGTTGAATGACTAGAATAAAAAATCTAACACATTTCTTACTCTCTCTCGAAATGTCGATAGTCCGTTTGTTCTAACATTTCAAGGGACTTCTAAATGGACTGATCCGAAGCGAAAACGCAGCTATTTTTTTGTTGTTTACCTCAGAACTGCTGGGCTGCTGCTGGCGCGCGATCGCCTGTTATCATCATCAACCGGAAACTGCAGTTCAGCTCGATCGTCCAGAGGGCGCTGCAGTCTGAGTCTTTTTTTAATTATGATGGCTTGAGAAAGTAGTTCAAAAATAAAATCACAATAAGGTTTTCCATTCACATACTGCTTAGCTTTTAAAGATAATATATATTTTTTAATAACTGTAAATGTATACTCTTAACTTTACTTTTAAAAAGTGTCCGACGATACATAGCATAGATTATAACCAGAAAAATCCACAACAATAATTCAATTTCATTTGTCTGTTGTCATTCAAATGGTTAATGGCGGCTAAAATACAGTAGCTACCTTTCTTCAAAAGTAATAATTCTACATAAACATTAGTAAATCGGCCAAAACTCACACATATAGAACATATTGTCAGTGTCCATGAAAAAAAACTTCAAATGCCCCTTTTGCTTTTCAAATGTCACAGATCGAAACATACACGAAAACCTAAAACATTTTTCGCTAATGAAATTATTTGACCCATCATATTTCTCTTGATTTTCTCCATTAACTGCCTCCCTATAAAATTAATAATAGATTTGTGATATGCACCTATGTATTAACCTGTTTTCAGTTCACTAAATAATGATTCAAATGTATAATTTGCCAGTTTACCTGTGCAAAAAAAAAAAAAAAATTGCTTGAATTGCACTTGCTATGCTTTACCATGAGTCAGAAGAATGTTGCATTTTCATGAAAAGAACAGACTATAATTTCATTTTTCACATGATTCTCAGAGGTAATACATTTTGTAATACCTGTATGTTTACTGTATGATTCTTTGAATATGAAGAACCAGTTAAATAACAGATTACATAGTACTTTTCTAATGTAATAAGTTAAAAGATATTGTTAGGAGGAAAACACAAGTCTCAAAGCTTACAGTAATAAAACACAGTTTTCTTTAACTAGAGACAGAGTACAGATCACCAGAACTGGCCTATAGACATTCAATTTAAGCTCCAATTTAAATAAAATAAAACACATTTCTATGAACATAAAATGATAAATGCTTTAAAATGAGTTAGCCAACCAACCAAAAAAGATACTTAAAATGTCCAGATTTAAATGTATTATATATTAATTATTTTAGAGTTATTTGCATTTTACAGTTCTTAAATATAATTGTATACTTCAAGCACAGAACAGCACAGTGGTCCATTTCCTGCAGTCTGTTTGTTTCAAAACCTATCCTGTGATATTTTAGTGGCTTCCCTGTGGATGCTTGTCCTTTGCTACCGAACTGAGGTCAACTGATTTTTCTCACTGTTAGATTAAATGAAACCGTTCAAAGATCAGTCCAGAAGGTCACAGATTTTCTGGGAACTGCAGTCGTTACTGCATTAGACAGCTGCTGCTTGGCAGGAAGTCTTGAACATATGTGACCACAGCCTTGGAAAGATAAGTCATCGTACCATAGCTGCCGCTAGGAGCACTGTCATAAAAGAAGTTGCAGATTCCTGTGGCAGGATCTTTCTCCAAGAAATACTCATTGGCTCCGTTGGATCTCTGCAATAAAAACACATAATGCAACAGTGACCTGATGGTGCAAAGCTGGAATCTAGACAAAAGAAGGCCACTTTGATGTAAGTGTTTAACTTTTTTCATCAGTAAATAATTTTCATAATTCTATTTGTGTTATTTCACAGTTTTGATGAAATTAAGGGGGACCTATTATGCCATTTTTCAAAGTCTTGATTTTGTTTTTGGGGACTTCCAGAATAGGTTTTCATGCTTGAATGTTCAAAAAACACATTATTTTTCCACATAGTTTACATTGTTGCAGCACCTCTCTTCCCAGTCTGTCAGTAATGCTCTGTTTAGTTCCTGTCTCTATGAAGCCTATCCTTTCGAAAAGCATAATTTACTCTGATCTGGTTGGCTGGACCGTGATTGGTCAACTGCTTTCAGTGTGTTTTCGGAAATGTTGCACCCCTTCCCATAACCGCAAGTTTCAACAAACTACAAACGCAAAAGAAACAGGCCTCGCCCCCCTTTTTTGCATATGCTTTGGGCGGGAATTATTTAAATGAGGAATATTGTGACGTGTACGTCCCCAGAAGAAAACTCAAGACTACAATCATGGCGTTTGAGGGAGTTCAGAAACAGTGCGCACTGCTATAGAGAATAACTCCCTTTGGAGAAGACTTTGTGCTTTGTAACTTTGCAGACTTTGTGCTTTGTAACTTTGCGACTCCACCGAGCAAGGACACCTGCAAGGCACTTAAAGTATCTTCTTAACCCTTTCCCGTCCTACCTTTATCTTATTTCCCATTATCATTATGTGCTTTCAACACATTCCTGTTGTCTCTCGACAACGCTCTCTCACCATGCACAGAAGGCAGCGCAATACTGCTAATCTCCGCCCTATTCTCTCATCCTCACACTCACCTCTCACTCTTTCTATGGGTCTATGGAATTGTCAATCAGCAGTCAATAAAGCTGACTTCATTCCAGCCTTTGCATCTCATTCTACTCTTAATATCTTGGGCTTGACTGAGACCTGGATCCGCCCAGAAGACTCAGCAACCCCTGCTGCTCTCTAGAACAACTTCTCTTTCTCTCACACCCCTCGCCAGTCGGGGAGAGGTGGGGGCACTGGTCTTCTCATTTCTAACACTTGGAAATTTTCAACTCTCTCTTCTCTATGCAATAAAAACTCATTTGAATATCATGCTATTACACTTACAACTCCCATGAAGATCCATATTGTAGTTATTTATCGCCCCCCAGGTCAACTGGGAAGTTTTGTAGAGGAGCTGGATGTGTTACTGTCCTTTTTCCCTGAGGATGGCATCCCACTCGTAGTCTTTGGCGATTTCAACATCCACCTAGCGAAACCGTATGCAACAGACTTCATCTCTCTCCTAGCCTCTTTCGATCTCAAACGCCTCATCACCACCGGTACTCACAAGTCAGGCAACCAACTGGACCTGGTTTACACACGCAACTGTATCACAGACAACATATTGGTGAAACCTCTCCAAGTTTCAGATCATTTCCTCATTACTTTCAATCTACAACTCATTACCCATGCTCCACCAACCTCCCCACCATTTACTTTCAGACGAAACCTGCGCTCACTTTCTCCGTCCCATCTTTCCTCTGCTGTGTCTTCTTCTCTTCCCTCACCCTCACATTTCTCATCTCTGGCCGTGAATACTGCAACGGATACTTTATGCTCCATCCTAACCTCTTCTTTAGACAACATCTGCCCTCTCTCCTCCAGGCCAGCACGCACTACTCCCTCTAACCCCTGGTTATCTGAGGTTCTTTGTGAACACCGGACCAAGCTCAGGGCAGCGGAGAGGAAATGGCGCAAATCAAAAGACACATCTGACCTCAGTAGGTATCAATCTCTGCTCTCTGCATTCTCTGTTGATGTTCACACCGCAAAATCTTCATATTTCCACAACAAGATCAACAGCGCCTCTAACACACGTTCACTGTTCAAGACATTCAACTCTCTCCTCTGTCCACCTCCACCACCACCCACCTCCTCGCTAACTGCTGATGATTTTGCTAACTTCTTCACTAACAAAACTACAACTATCAGCAGTCAGTTCTCAGCTTCACACACACAGGAACCCAAACTAACCTCTCCCACAGCCAATAACCTTCTCTCCTCCTTCACTTCACTAACCGAGGAAGAAGTATCTAAACTTCTCCTCTCCAGTCATCCTACCACCTGCCCTCTAGACCCCATCCCCTCACACCTTCTACAAGCAATCTCTCCCACACTTCTTCCAGCTCTCACACACATCATCAACTCATCCCTCCACACTGGCATTTTCCCTACAGCATTTAAGCAGGCTCGGGTAACTCCTCTGCTTAAAAAAACAACATTAAACACATCACTTCTAGAGAACTACAGACCTGTCTCTCTCCTACCATTCATTGCGAAAACACTTGAACGAGTTGCTTTTAACCAAGTATCATCTTTCCTGTCTCTGAACAACCAGCTGGATGTCAACCAATCTGGCTTCAAGAAAGGACATTCAACTGAGACTGCATTGCTGTCAGTCACGGAAGCCCTGCGGATCGCAAAAGCTGCTTCCGAATCATCAGTTCTCATTCTACTGGACCTGTCTGCTGCTTTCGACACAGTGAATCATCAGATCCTCTTGTCCGCCCTCTCATCACTGGGCATCACTGGAACCTCCCTCAACTGGTTTGAGTCCTATCTCACAGGTAGGTCCTTCAAGGTCGCATGGAGAGGTGAGGTATCCAAAGCACATCAGCTGACCACAGGGGTTCCCCAGGGTTCAGTTCTTGGACCGCTCCTCTTCTCCATTTACACCACATCACTGGGACCCATCATACAGGCACATGGTTTCTCTTACCATTGCTATGCTGATGACACCCAACTCTACCTCTCATTTCAACCAGATGATCCCACAGTAGCTGTACGGATCTCAAGCTGTCTGGCGGACATCTCGGCGTGGATGAAAGAACATCACCTGCAGCTCAACCTGGCAAAGACTGAGCTTCTCGTCCTCCCTGCCAATCCGTCTCTACAGCACGACCTCACTATCCAGCTAGATTCATCCTCAATCACCCCATCAAGGTCGGTCAGAAATCTTGGAGTAATCTTTGATGATCAGCTGACCTTCACTGACCACATTACAAAGACAACTCGATCATGCAGGTTTGCTATGCATAACATCAGGAAGATCAGGCCTTTCCGAACTGATCATGCAACACAACTTCTCGTCCAGGCCCTGGTCATTTCTAGGCTTGATTACTGCAATGCTCTTCTGGCTGGACTTCCATCATGTGCAACTAAACCTCTACAAATGATCCAGAATGCTGCAGCTCGTCTCATCTTCAATGAGCCCAAAAGGGCCCACGCCACTCCTCTGTTCATCTCTCTGCACTGGCTACCACTCGCTGCTCGCATCAAGTTCATGGCTTTGACGCTTGCTTACAGATTGACGACAGGTTCAGCCCCCTCCTACTTCCACTCACTACTACATGTGTACATCCCAACCAGAAGCCTACGATCGGTCAATGAGCGACGGCTCGTGGTACCATCACAGCGGGGCACAAAATCACTCTCCAGAACATTCTCATTCACGGTTCCATGCTGGTGGAATGATCAACCCACCCTTATCCGGAATGCAGAATCCCCGACAGCATTCAAAAGGCAACTGAAAACTCATCTCTTCCGGGAGCACTTAACATAAAAAATAAAATAAAAACATTTAAAAAATCCTTTCCTTTAAATCCTCGCTTGCCTGGCTTATGCTACTCCCAGCAATGTCTGAACTTTGTATTTTGAGCACTTCTTGCGTTGTTTTTGCCTCTTCACAATGACTCGCTTGGTTTAGTCCTCAATTGTAAGTCGCTTTGGATAAAAGCGTCTGCTAAATGACTAAATGTAAATGTAAATGCAGACCTTTTTCATGCTCAAACAGCAACATTACACACTAACGAAAGTTAAGAATGTACAAAGCATAATAGGACCCCTTTAACATTATGCTATAATATAGAAATTAAAATAGTAATAATAAAGAACAAGCAGGTGTGTACATACTGTACATGTGATCAAACCAAGCAGCATATAATGAGCAGCATCTTATGATTACACGTAATAAATATATATATATATATATATATATATATATATATAAAAAGTATGATGATACCTGATCCTGCTGAAAGAGATCATCGGCCATGTGGACAATGCGGTCGATGTGAATAATTCCACCAATACTGGGAATCTCCATGTCGGCCACAAGCATCAGAACCATAATGGCCTCCACCAGCAGCTGTCTGTACTCAGGCTGTGGGACATGATTCAGTACAGACTCCACGTGCACTGCAAACTTAATCTCTCCCTCTGTCATCTACAATAATACACACAGACAACAGACAACGTACACATGGTTATGGGTATTTCAAGAAAAAAATCCAGATTCGTGTTTCAATATAATATAGCAATCTAAAATATAAAATAAATATATGAATACTGTTCAAAGGTTTGGGGTTGGTTCGATGTTTATGAAATAAGTCTCTTTTGTCATATTGTGAGACATTATTTTATTTAAAATAACCGGTTTCTATTTGAATGTATCTTAAAAATGTAATTTATTCCTGTGATGGCAAAGCTGAATTTTCTTGAGCACAGATTTAGAGCTCAAGAAACATTATTAATAATGTTGAAAATGCTTAATATTTTTGTGGAAACCGTGATGCTTTTTTCCCCAAGATTCTTTGATGTTTAGAAAGTTCAAAAGAACAGCATTTATTTGAAACAGAAATCTTTTGTAACATTATAAATGTCTTTTAAACAATTTAATGCATACTTGCTGAATAAAAGTATTAATTAAAGGGGACCTATTATGCAAAATTAACTTTTACATGGTATTTGAACATAAATGTGTGTCGGCAGTGTGTGTAAACAACCACCCTGTAATGGTAAAAATCCACCCACTCCTTTTTTTTTAATCCGGATAAATCATAGGAAGTGTCTCAGAACAAGCCATTTGCAGTTTCTGTGCAATGTGACGTCACAAATGTTTAGGCCCCGCCCATGACTAGCCTTTTAGCATAGACCCGCCCTGAATGAGCGGTACACAGTCCGCCATGTTGATCTCCTCGCCAGAGCATTTAACAGCAGCATTAAGAAATGTATTCTTATTAAGGCTACCAAAGTTATTCAATCAAGAGCAGTGAGTGGTTTTCGGTTTTTCTTTGGTTGTTTGATTTATATTAACAGCATCTGTAGCAGAAGGTACTGTCTATTACGCTGCCTTCACTTTAATACACAGATCTAATATATTCCATTCAAAAATGATATAATAAATGATCTGTGGGGTATTTTGAGCTGAAACTTCACAGACACATTCTAGGGACACCTGAGACTTATATTACATCTTGTAAAAATGTGCAAAACAGGTCCCCTTTAAAAAAAAACTGACCCCCAAATTATTGAACGGTAGCTCAGTACATTATAGTGTGTATGTGTGTGCAGGCGTATGCACCTCACTAGTGGTGGAGGAAGGCAAGACGTATCCGGCAATAGAGAGGCCGTGACATTTCTGGAGAATCTTCCAAACTTTCTGGTAGAAGCCCATGGGCACCCTGTTAATGGCCCCATCTAATCTGCGTCTCCTCAGCCACTGGCCCTGGCGCTCCTCCCACTGCAGGTGTGAGTCGCCTGTATCGGTCGGAGACAGGATCCCACTGGGAGTGGAGGGGCTGCTGCATCGCTACAGACAAGCATACATTTCCATTATCAGTATATCAAAGATATGTACAAAGGCAGAGCTAACAATGTGGGGCGTCGGTTTAAAAGTGACAGCTCTAATCACCACATATACTGTAACATGGTTAAAAACATGCTTAAGGTTTAGTAAGCAAGAACTAGGACAAACATAGCTAAGGATGACATAATGTCAGCCCATGCTAAGTGAGTGAAATGACCACAACAAGACAAGACTGAATTGTGACACATATTACAAATGTTAATTGGCTGTTATGGCTGCAAGTTTGTCCCATTTCAACTCGGATAACTAATCTGAAGCACTGAAAAAAAAAAAATATATATATATATTTTTTTATCAAGAACCATTTGGAGCGTGTTGAATGTACCCCTCCAAGATAAATTAATCTTTAATCTTTTAAACAGCCTTTTTTTTTTTTTAAGAAAGAAAGAAAAGTATTTAACAGTGGAGAGCGGGAGTTTTTATTTTTATCATTTTTTTTTAGTTACCGTGGAACGTGGTGATGTGAAATTACTGCTGATGGAATGACTGCTGGTAAAGATCTATGAGGATAAAAGCAGAACATACAAACATTTATAAAGAACATAAGAATGGAAAGTATTTCAGACGAATGAACATTTGAGGCATCATAAAGAGAGGCTTACAGTCAAAAAGATGCTTCAAGATGTGTATGATATGGGCAAACTGAACATTACTCAGAATTTTCATGGTTCGACAAATGTGCTGTGACATCTAGACAGAATGGTCTCTGCACACACAAAAACGAATCTAAAGTATTTGCACAGCATGCCTGAAAAAAAAAAACAATTTTACAAACTCAACCCACGCTTATGGGTCTGGAGTCATCGAGCTGAAAACAAAATAATATAAAGTGTTATTTAATGAATGTCAAGTCAAGTCACATTTATTTGTATAGCGCTTTTCAAAACACACATCGTTTCAAAGCAGCTTTACAGAAAATCAGTCCACATTACAATTTATAGTGATCTGTTATCAGAGGTAACCGTCTAATGTACACTAGTAAAGAAATCTGTTTATAACATCTTAAAGGGCAGAGTAAATTATATCATCATTTATGAAACAAATTATTTCACTCAACCTGTTTGATTTCAGTCTTGAGTTTTCTGATGCCCGTTCGCTCCGTCTTGGTGGCCCCCGTGTGTCCGAGCTCATGGATGGAGATGGCAGGACTTGTAGCTGAAGACTGAATAGGACGCACTTTCACACGATACAGGGAAATTATTAAGGAACAGACCAGCAGAAATATTTGCTGGAGTAAATAGCATGAAAACTAAGGTTGAATGATACTCACTGCTCCTCTCTACACCAAACTCTTTCCCGCTCAGGATGTGATGTAAGAGGTTCTTCATGTCAAATGGACTGAGGCTCATCAGGCTCTCGGACGCCTCCTCACCTGTAGAGGTCATAAGGACAGATTCATTGCAGTGAATTTACAGTAAGCGAATGAAAAGATTTGCATTGTCTGATTGGTTGTACCTGAGCAGTGTAGACTGCGTGCAAGTTCTGTAGCCATCACTTGCATGATGAGCCCGATGCGCAGACGCAACATATCTCCGAATAGAGATGGCTGAGAGCGCACATACATGGCCAGATACGCCATGATCTCCTGAATTCAGAAGTTTAATAAGTGAAATGAGGGGAAAAAAGCAACACTACTTTAGGGCTTTAAATTAGTGCTACCTGTGTGAGTACTGCAATGCTGATGTCTTGTCCACTGGCCTCATAGATCAGGCTAATCAGTTCCTCGGGAGGAAGAGGACTACAAATAAGAGAATTGGTTAAGTAATAACGATTTAAAAATCAACATCTAAAATGACTATTGGGAACTAAAGTCACTCACACTGTGATGACCTTCTCTCTGGGCTCGGGAGGAAGACCCACTGTTAGCTGTTTATGATGGGAGATCAGATCTGTACAGGCCTGTGTGCATATAAACAAACAAACAACATAAAACTATTAAAATTGTTGGCAAAATTGTTGGTCATGGTGGAAATGATGCCACTGAAGGTCAAACTCCCAATTTTACACTTTGTTTAGGTTATTTAGTTTTTATTTATGTTTTATAAATCTAATCATTTATATTTTATGGATTTTCATAGTTTAGGATTCAAATTAAAAAGTCTGAAAAAGTAGTAAAAACAAATGATGAATAAATGAGGGGAAAAGTTTCCAAGATAGTTTTAATGTGACATTCACTACTGTTCAAAAGTTTGGAATTATTTTTTTAGAGCAAGAAAGAAAATTACATTTTTATTCAGCAAGGAGGCATTAATAAGAAAATTATAATATAACAAAAGATTCCGATTCCAATAGAAGCAGTTCTTTTGAACTTTCTATTCAATCAAGGAATCCTGAAAAAAATTGTATCATGGTTTCCATAGCAATTTTAGGCAGCACAACTGTTTCGAGCATTGATAATAATAATAGTAATAATAGTAATGGTAAAAAAATAGTATATATATATATATATATGCACTGTATATGTGTGTGTGATTAAAACAAACAGATTTAGAACTTATACTTTTTTTTTACACTATCATTGAAAAGTTTGCGTTTCGCAAGATTTTTAAATTACATATATATATATATATATATTAAATTAATATATATATATATATATATATATATATATATATATATATATATATATAATATATATATATATATATATATATATATTTTTTTTTTTTTTTTTTTTTTTTTTTAAACAACACGTGAAACAAAAAAGTGCCTGTAGTAAAATGCATTGATTAACATTGGGTCTCACTTCAGCAAGGACTTCCACCCTCTTCTTCAGGATGCCTGAGATGTAGCGGATGAGGCCCCATTCCTTACACGCTCCCGCCCGAACATAAAGCTCCTCGAGAAGAGAGCGAACCGACGCATCACCTTGTCCTGACAGATTTACCACCCAATCCGGACCCCTAAACACACACAAAGAGAATGATTTAATAACTGATTTCAATTACAATGGCTGTGTTAAATAACAAAATATTAGAATGGTTGATTTGTATGTATGTACAGTTGATTTGTATGTATGGTCTCACTTCATAGCATAGAGGACATAGAGGATATCTGCCTGGTCCTGAAGGGTTGGACAGTGCTTTAGCTGATTGACCAGATAGGCAAAGTCTGTGTTTCCATGAGAATCATGTGGCAAGTGCAGGTCAACGCTATCAGCCTAGAGTGTTTGCAGATAAAACCACATGCACATCAAAACTATGTGTCATACAAGTGCATTAATTTCATTCTCTTCACTTTATACTTGCTAGAGTGTGTGGACTTGCCTTGGTGTGATGAGAAACATTGTGCTGAGCAACATCCAGCAGGTTCAGAGACTTCCTGTGCTTGCTCATGATAGGGGCCACAGGCAAATACATGGAAGGCTCTGAAAAGCACATAATATAAGGAGATGACTAGTCTTCCACTAAAAGAAAGCATGGAATCAACTTGACAAATAAAGATCGATCTTGAGGGCTTACTGGGCATGTTGTGGCCCTGAACCTGGGCCATGAAAGAAAGGATGTCCCTGGTGGTGTGTTCAGCACTGAAAACATGGTGCTGCCCCCTCTGGATGGGAGGTAGATGGCTTTTTGTGGCAGTGCTGTGCAAAAGATCTGTGAGATACTGGTCAAACATGTCTCCTGCACCTCCTGCAAGAAATAAAAGACAAATTAATTAATTAAATACTACAAAATAAATAAAAATAAAATAAAATGTTAATTTAGGCAGTTAAACGTTAACAGTATAATGTACAGTATTAAAAAGGAATATTCACTTTGAGATTTGCTAAAGGTTACATTTATCAGTGTTAAATGATTAAATTATTGTTAAAAAAAATTGTGATTATCTAAGTGAGCTTATAGGTAAATTGTAAAAATATGTATTAAAATGTGATTATCTAAGTGAGCTAATAGGTAAAATGTAAAAATAAATGTTTTAATGTTATACTATTTATTAATATTTTGAATTAGCTTTTACTTTTATAGTTTCATTTTAATCTTACATGAAAAAATATATTTTGTTATTTGCTTTTGTCATTTTGATTAGTTTTTGTTTTTATTTTTCTATTTAGCTTTTAAGCTGTAGTTTTATTCATTTTAGAACTTTAACTTATTTGTTTCAGTTCAAAGCAACCATTCAGATTTTTAATTTTTTAAGTTGAGGTTTGTCATGTAATTTATATTTTATTTTATTTCAGCTTTAATAGTTTGATTTAACAATGGAATCTTTTCACAGACTGAAATGACGCATTTCTACATTTATCAACCTCACAAATGTGTTCAAGTTTTTTACAAAAAAAGGAATTCAGCTTCACGAGTCTTTCTAATACAATGGTAAAGGTATGTATATATTTTTGGGGGACAGATTCTTCACGAAGCAGCTGTGTGTGAGTCGGTAGGGATACCTGAGGGCCCAAAACTCTCTTCCTCTTCCTCCTCATCCTCCTCTAGTAGCTCCTCTTCAGAGTCGGCGTCCAAGAAGCTGAGTTGGGTGTGGAAGGAGGTGGTGAGGAACGAGGAGAGGTTTGCCATCTGCACCCTAAAGAGCACAGGGATTTGAAATGAACCACATCTGTTCCTTAAACATCATACTATTCAAATCTCTTTTTATTATTATTGTCACAAACTGTCTGACCTTGCTCCCGCAAAGTAGCCATCTTGAAGCTTCCGCAAGGTGGACAGAATGCAGGGGTCAACACTGTCACCATCTTCAACTGACCCAATAATAGAAACAAAGAAACTGTTAATATTATTTTTTTGCAGATTGTAACAATATGTTCTGAGGATAGCAACAAGAAGTTCTACCCAGCATGCTCTGTGTGATGGGGAACGTGAGGGTCGGTCTTCCAGTCATCCGCCAGCAGGAAGAAAGGTAAGCAAGCTCTGTCCGCAACATCTCTACAATCATCTGGTTATCCAAGGCCAAGTAGAAGTGATGCTGGTCAATGAACTATGAGAAAAAAAACAAAGTTGTATTGCTTTTATTAGACTTAACAGTATATGCATATATTTGCAGTCTGACTGTGCAGTCGGTCTTCTACTAATAATAGATTTCCTGCCACGTGAGATAATTTGTATTTACCTGTGGAGTGAACGTGTAAGTACCATTTCTGATCACATAAAACTTTGAAGTTCCCAGGACACCGATGTGCCTGTATGGTCGCCCGCTCAGATTCAGTTTTTTATAGTGACCTATGCAATGGAGAAAGGAAATGGTTTTAATTTAATTTTGTATCCTAGAACCTTAAGTTTCTTCTTCTTACAGCAATTCTACAGATGCAGCCATTTACTCCATCTAGCTTTGTCCTGTTAGTCATGGTAGATCTGAACACTTACCCAGTTTCACATAAATGTGGCTCAGGATGCGAGCTGGCATGACCCGGATGGGCAAAACCTCAGAGACAGTCTGAACCTCAATCCCATGATCCCTCAGAAGCTGCTGGATCTGCACTGACTCTGCAACTACACAAACTAAACAGAAAAAAATAAAGCTGCTAGCAAAAGGTCAATTTTCTCTGTTCAGCAAATTATAGCGTCAAGATTCTAGTAATGAACCGAATCTGCTTCAGCCCAAAGCAACCAGCTGGGTCATTCCTACTATGTGGCAGATTTTCATATCCCCTAATATAAAATATTAATAAAATATTAAACTCACACATATTATAGATGGAAATCATATCATAAAGTTATAATATTATATCACAATCATTACATATTATATAGTTTATTATGTTTTTAACATGAAAAACAACAGGCTAAATGTTCGATGAATTCTCTGATGTGTTGTGATATTTGTTGTTTTGTCTCACTAAAACACAGTGATCATTGTTTCCTTTGTTAGATATCATAGAAATTGGTATGATAATATAATCATTTTAAAAGTTAATTCTCATTTAAGCTGTCACTCCCTTACGGAGCAACTTTTGCCCTTTATCTCTTTATTTCCTTTGTATCCTGCACTTTATATCTTTCTAATTTTGTTTTAAAACTATTGTGTAATTAAATTTTCTAAAAATAAAAAAGACATATGGTATATATGGTACAATTCCCCTAAATTACAGCCGTTTAAAAGGTAATAACAGTGTGAAACCAATCAAATGCGTGTGTCTCACGGCCAATGCGTGAGAGTTGGCAGCTCTGAATTGGTCTGTGTCTTGATAAGTACTGCATAACTGTCAATATTCCTTATAAAATAAGAAATAATATTCACAAACCTTGCACAACAACATCTGGCTTGAATTCTTTAGAAAATCGTCTATTAAGAGGATCAATCTCTCCAGGGGCCAGAAATCCCTGATAAAAAGAAATAATTTGTCAAATAATAGTAAAAGGAGCTGAATAGATAAAACATTAAGGATTGCACAAGAAACACTGACATTAATATCTAGTTTAGATGGTGCAGACTGATAGATCCATTACATGTAATCTGCAAGTAATCACACCATTACCACATGGCAAGCTGATTGACCTCTGCTGGTTCTGCAGCCAAATGAGATTGCTTGCTCAACATTTAAATAGTCTTGTTCAGTGTTTGATGTAAGCTGGTCCTGCAGAACACTATCAGAGTTCATCTGACACCCTTCACCTCCCCCAGCTCCACCTGTCTGGATCTGCCTGGGATTTACGTATGTCTATTGATGGAGCAGCCTCATATTTTACATGCTCACACAGCAGCGTGTCTGTGTATCTAATGGCAGTAGCAATATATTAACATTGCCATATTCGTTTCCATGCCAAAACTACTCAGAGAGTTGACATGACTGACATTTCGCATGTGCAAAAGGTAGCACTTCATCAGTTGATATGATATCTAATACATTTTCAGATTACATATGATATGTTTAATATGAAAGCAGATCCTGTCATTCCAGGCTTCAGTACCTCAACCAGCAGACTGCCCAGGATATACAGTGACTGGCCCCACATATGCGGGAGCTGTCCAGAGGCCACACGCTCCACAGAGCGAGGATTCCTATACTCCTCCTCAATCTGAACAGGAAACAAACACACAGATGAGCAACAGATCAAAACATTTTACCCAGAATTGTTTTTTGTCAGTTACTGACCAGAGTGCAAACACTCATACAATTTGAATTACTTTTTAGATTTTAGGCACAATTGCATCTTTACACAGTAAAAATGTGTATTTTGACATAATAAATATGTATGACAGCTCAGTATGACAAATGAGAATTTGTTTCAGACATTTATAAAATGTGCATGGTCCTGATATGAGTAACTAAACTAGTTCTAAAAAGTTGAAACTCACTTTGTCAGCAGGTACAGCGTAGAGCTCAGGCACCAGACGAATCCCGTGTTTGCCCCTGATCAAAACTTCATCAAGAGCCTCTCTGTATTCCTGCACCTATGAGGAATGACACAGCCATCAATCATTACTACGCAGTAAGTGGCCATAATTCTCATTCATTAGATTTACTAAAGATGGTTTACAGGATAGCCTGTTCATACCTGTTCATGGTCCTCATTAAAGATGCCATCAAGAATAAGGTAAGTCCAAAACACTGGCCACTCACATTCAATGTTCTCAAAGAGCTTCAGCTCAGCTGGATCATAGTGAAGTCGAGTGGGGTCCTATCACAACCATAAAAATATAGAATGCATGCAGTCACATTAATAGAGAACTAGCCACAAAATACTTATTTTGTGTTAAATCTGCTTACCTCTTTCGGGGTCCTGTATCCATCTCGGATAAATCGGCAACAGCCGTAACGTCCCTAAAATGATTAAAATATGCTTAAGCTTTTAATTAATAAATAGAAACCACAGTTGAAAACTACAGAGCCTCTAATGGGAAATGGTGATGGGAAAAAATATGATATCATATTTCAAAGCTTTTGTGTTCCCTCGCAAAACTTCTGCGTTCTTTCGCAAAAGTATTGCGTTCCCCTGAGAAACTTTGCACTTGCTCGCAAAAGCACCGTTTCTCTGGGGAAAACAAACGTTTTGCGAAAGAAAACAATCGCATTGAAATAGAATTGTTCCTCGTGTCTAATTTTCTTTCAATCCCCATGTTTCTTTAGGGGCTTCTTAGTAAACATGTTAGGCATATATTTTTTTTAATAATATGTATAGGTCATGGGTAATTCCATCTCAAGTGATCAAAAAAGAAAAGGCTGCTTGATCATTTTTAATTTCCCCCCACCAGAATTAATCCATTTTAAAGAATTGCACTCTCTCACACATTCTCGCTCCCAAAAAAAATAAAAAATATTAAGATACATTTCAAATTAACAGGTAAAGTGTTCTGCATGTACACTATACTTATTAAGGTACCCCTCAGAAAACCATTACAACATTTTCTTCGATAAAAATTGTCCGTTATTAGATCACTTTAGATGGATTGTCCCGCATAGCCTTTTCCCTATCGCCACAGTACCTGCAGCTTGGTGATGATTTCACCCTTGGTGATGTTGGCCAGATCTGCATCCTCCACTGCAAATGCAGGAAAGGAGATCACAGAGAGCAGACCAGCATCTATCTCTTTAGAGGTGGAAGCTCGAGGCAGCATGGAGCACAAGATAGACTAGAAACACAATGAGAAACTAGATGTTTGACTCAGGAAATCTTATTGATTGGAGAAACATAATTTTAAATGTGAATGATTCTTAAGAATAAACCTGGGCTGCATCTCCCAAAACCATCGTAAGCCTTTAGTGCCGATGGCTTCTATGATCTATTTTGACATATGACGCACTTGGGAGACGCAGCTCTGGTCTGTAAAATAATAACTAACTAAGAAGCAGGTACAAACTCTGATTAATTTACCTGACAGTGTTCTACTTCATCTGGGAGAACATGAATGACCGATTTTGGGCCTCCGTGAGCTCCAAACAAGTCAAGCTCATCAATGGCCTCCAAAGCTGCCTGAAAACATGAACAGCAAACTAAATTAAAATCAACTTCTGAATGAACATAGAGACTAAACGAGAACAGATGGCCCTCCTACCTTAGCCATTCCGACAGAGCTGCCGTTTAGTTCAGGAATTCCCTGATTGGTCTTGTCTCCTCTCTCCCACATCCCATAATCCTGCAGGGGGAAATTAACAGGACTGTGATCCCAGTTCAGCTCTGGTATACAGTAGAAACTCCTGTTAAACCAGTGAGAACTTACAGCCACTTTGTATGCTGCCTCGATGTAGAACACCAGGTTCTGGATAAACGCCACCTCGTCCAAGTTAGATATGATACGTAGACCTGCGATATGATTTCAAGAACAATGAAAATGGTTGCTGAAATTAAGAAACCCTACAGCACAACAAGAAGCAAAACACAACCGTCAAAGGCTAAATTTAAGACCCCATGGAAAATCAGCTTTGAGGCAAATCTGCACAGAATCTGTGGACTCTTTTCACATTTTCTGCCTTAGTTTTTAGGGGAAATCTGCAAAATTCTGTGCTAACTATGCTTTGCAGATTTTTGAGAGCCTGACTATAAATACTCGTAAAAAAAATTGTATTTATAACATATAAAAGTTTTAAAATGATAATGATTTTCTCAAGAACTCAATTACTATACATATTATTGTCCAATCAAATGTTCTTTAGAATGAAAATGCGAATATGACTATTTGACTACGAATATATGTTTATGACATGCAAAAGCAAGTAGCAAATCTTTTTGATACATCCCACCCTGGATTTCATGTTTCATTAGGAACACAGAAAAGAAAACTGTGCTGGTCAAGAAATTTCAATCGGTCTTTAACGGCATAGTTCATCTAAAAATGAAATTTCTGTCATAATTTTCTCACTCGTGTCATTTCAAACCTCTTTGTCTAGAAAGAAGATATTTTGAGCAATACTAGAAACCAAAAAGTTTTGGTGACTATTGAATTTCATTGTATGGAACATTCAAAATCGTCTTTTGTGTTTCACAGATGATAGAAAGTCATACAGGTTTGGAATGACATGAGGGTGAGTCAATGTTTGAATGAATGAATTTTCATTTTTGAGTGGACTTTCTTTTTAAGTATCAATTGTTGTTCTCACCTGCGGCGGTCATCTGAGCCAGGATGAGCAGGTACAGTGAGGTGGCATCGACCTGAAGGTGCCCCCACTGATCATCTCCAACCACTGTGGCACAGGTGGGTGTGTGATATTTGGCATGCAGGCAGTCCTTTGTGCTCTGTGTGTGTTTGAACTTTTCTACCTTTTCCACCTGCCGTAATATGCACGTGCTTAGCCAGGCCAGAGACGTGTGTGCTCATATGTGTGCAGAAAATCAATGAACTAATGTATAAAATAAAGAATAAAAACTAGCTCAAATGAATGGGTTTAGAATAACAAATGAGTAAGCCCACAGAGTTAAATGCCATACCTGTCTCATCATACACTGCAGCAGCCCCTGCATTAGCTTAACCACACTCTGAAAAAAAAAAATGTTATTAATAATGCAAGTAGTGACTCTATCTGGAAGGAATGAGTAGCACAATATTTTGAATACATTTATATTTACACAAAAATGCAAGACAATTTATATATATTTATTTATATTTATATATATATATATATATAAGCAGCATATTAGAACAATTTCCGAAGGATCGTGTGACTGTAATGGGATCATGTTTTCAGCAGTAATGGCTGCTGAAAATTCAGATTTGCATCACAGAAATAAATTACAGTTTAAAATATATTAAAAGAAGAAAACATTCATCTAAAACACTAATAATATTTAACGGTTTTACATCTTTAAAAAACATTTTAAAAATGTTTAGCTTCCTTGTAAACATTAAATAATCTCACCGACCCCAAACTTTTGAAAATGAATCAATCGTAATAAGACTTTAAGACCACATAATAAGAAGGTGTTACAGTCTTTGGTATGTACAGTCTAGTGGAAGCAATCATCCAACCACCTGTTATACAGATGTCAACGGTAATCTACTACTAACAATGCTACAACAGGTGGTCATGTTTTGAAGCTTTAGTCACCTGCTCAAGCTCGTAGGCTTTGGCTTTGTCCTCATCGCGGTCTGCATTTTTGCGGTAAGCCATGCCAAGCCCCCACACTGCTAAGATGCTGTAAACATTATCTCTGACCCAGGCATCCTTCTGCTGCTCGCTAGCTGGCAGTAGACCTGTCACTGGATTCTATATGGAGAGGTCAAACCCATCTTTATTAGTTCACACCACATAATTAAATATAAGTCTGATTTGTTTTGCTCATTCTCAGAGCATTTATATATTTTATACATAGTATTTTAAACACTAGATGACTGCTGTGAAAATGTTAAATCATATAATAAATAATCAAACATAGTTATGGTGATCACTTACTGTTACTAATGCAATTTATTGTGTTGTGCATGAAGCATCAGCTCTGCTTTTAAAAGAATTCACATGCTACAGATTAAACAAACATTTCCCTCACTCACAAGTTATTTAAAGGTGACCTTTGTTCAAGCCTTTATTTTTAGATTCCTCCTGTCAGAATGGCCCCAATGGTACAAAACAATCTCAACCACAAGAAACTAGAAATGCCTGTGTGTGTGTTTTTATTTGAACTAGATTTTGATTCTCACAAATTGCTTTACCAATCTTTTAATAATTCAGTTTTACATCATGGAAAATATAGAATGTTCAGAATGCAGTACCACAGTCCAGAATAGAATATACAAGAATAGCCTATTAAATAATGTATAATATAAATTAGAACAGTAACTTAAAATAAAATACATTAGTGCTTAATATAGCAAAACAGAATATAGAACAAAACAGAATAGAATTGATCAAAACACTGAAAACAATAGAGTAGAATAGACTAGACTTATACAGTATAAATAGAATAGAATTATACAGTACAACACATTAGAGAAAATATAATAAAATACAGACTCGAATAGATAGAATAGAATTGTCAAATTATGTTTTGGACAAACCTGGTGACATAATATTGTTTCATGGACAAGTCTGGCAAATCCATCCAACCTCACTCCTGAATTACTGCGGCTCCTCATGCTGTCATCTGTTGTTGTTGTTGACAATTATGATCTATTTATGATCTTGACTTGTAATTTCAGAAGATATCTTCCTGATTAACCTTCTGCTTCCCAGTCGATTACAGGAGGAGGAGAGCATGCAACCAGATCTTTACTATATTAGTGATTTATGATTAGCCAAGTCTTGTCCGCAGTGTTGTCTATCCATTTAACGTTACTCCATAATAAAAACGATTAAAATACACAGGCTCACCACACAAACAGGCGTTTCAAAGTCATTACACGGATCATTTTAAGGATCTGTATAAAGCTCTGCATGTTTTGCACATCCCGCATGAATGTTGACAGCAAACGGGTGCCCGCCCACATGATGGGACAGACGGAAGATTTCTAGTTATTTAAACAAACATTCCGATTCTTAAGAGTTTTCTAATCATCCACACCTATTCCTCGTGCTAAGCACTACCAAAACGTTAGTTACAATGTCATGTTTTAGGGTTTAAAATGGAAAAATCCGTTTAGGTTCTCCTTTTGACATTGACATTGGGCTCTGCCTACGGTATGCGCTGTGGACCAAACGCGATTTGTTTTCATGTAGAAGCTCGTCTTCTGATTGGTTCACGATGACACGCGTCATAATCTGAAAACCGCGACCAATCCAACCCTTTGCTGTACACCCTGTCACACACAGCAGCTTTTATGCAGTGTTCTGACTTTGTAAACCAGTGACTAGAGTCATGGACAAATCCAAAGTTCAAAAAAAAAAAAAAAATCCATGTGTTTTTAGTGACGATAAGTCCCTCAGCCACTGATTTCTCGGTATGTTGTTCAGTAAAGACAAAAACTACATACTGCTGCTTCTATTACATAATATAGAATGAAATATAAGTTATAATAGAACAGAAAAAAAACATAGTAATGTAGAATATAACAGCATGATAATATACTAGGTTAGAATAGAATAGAATTTAAACAAAGTGACATTGACATAATATTGTATCTTGAACAAAAACCACAGACGCCTCAGTTGTGTTACCACAGCTTGATTTATTGTACTTAAATTTAAGTTTGACAGCAACTATGGAAATAATCATTCAAGTGTCCAACAGCATGTCAAATTGTGGTTCTTGGAATTAAATGACTGACTGCAGTGCTAATAGTCTTATAATTATTCTTTACATTAAAATGTAGGTGAAGAAACATTCTATATTTCACTATAAGCAAATATTTAATCTAAAACACTGGACTCCTAAGCATGTGTTGGATCAAGAGTGCATGTGTTGTGGTAGGTGGCACAGATGTATTTTCGCTACTGCAGGCTCTTTTTCAGTCAATGGCTTAAAAAAAATGTAACAATGTTTTTAGACATAAAGGTAAGTGATACAGAATGAATGTGGTAAGTGTATTTTTCGACTTCTTGTACCCCTGAATTAGTGCACTTTTTACCAATGAGCATCTGATAATGATATACAGGAAAATTACTCCAGTCATACTCTGGTTTAGCACCTTGTGTTGAGGAATATATCAAACAAAAATTAAGCTACAGGCCTTTCAGCATGAAAATACAGAAATAACAAACTACAATTGCAACTTTATCAAAATACACATTCAGTACATAATCTTTGGAGTGTTACTAGTAACTTGACCTCTTGGTTTTACTGTAGTGTCTTCCTGTACCCAAAACTCATTTTCACTGGTGCATCATTGAGTTCAGGCTGATGACAGAGTTGCATTCTTTCTAAGGTCTTCCTAAATTGTCAGTTCAGCTATAATGATATGCATTTTTACCTCTTTTGCCACAATATAAGTGCTTAAACTGCATAGATTTAGTGTCCCAGACAGCAACATAGTGTCGGCCCAGATCTGACACTATGTTGCCGTCTGGGGTGGATAAAATGCATCCGTTCTACTCTAAGCATTGTGCTGAACCCTATGACACACCAATCCCCGCCCTTTACTAAAAACCCACCCTACCCCTCAGCAGATCCACCGAACGAATCGCTCAAAAAAGCTGGCTTTGTTCAAACGACCAAAATCCTGACCCCTGAAAATGGCCGTCTGGTCTCCAAGCGAAAGCTTTGCCAGGATTTCCTTGTCGACATCGCTGCCCATGGCAATCACTGTGGGAACGCCCTCTACCCTGCGCATTGAGCTAATGCCTTCCTCCAGGTTCTTGTTGTTGGTGACCCCGTCAGTGATGAAGACGAAAGACAGCTCGGCATTTCGTCTAGCCAATCGGGAGCCCACAATGTTGTCGACGGCGTAGATAATACCACTTCCCACATTGGAAGTAGAATCCAGGTACCTCATGTTGGCCAGGCCATCAGAGATGACCGTGAAGTTGTTGGTAAGTTTGAAGGCCAGTTGGTGTTGGCTTTCATCGCCAAACTGCAGAAGAGCCACCCTGGCGTTACGTACATCGTCATCTCCCCGGGCTAGGGACAGGCGGTTTGCGACATTTTCCACAAACTCACGTGCATAGCGGAAATTCTCCTGGCCCATGCGCTCCGAACCATCCAGCATAAAGATGATATCAACCGGCCGCTGGATGCAGTTGGCTACGGCTGGCTCTATAAAATACAAAAACAGCAATGATTATATAAGTTGTCATGCTTTGGATTTAGGTGGTACTTCAAGCTTGAATTGGACCAATAAAAAATGATTGAATAAACATTCGCAGCATTCGACATCTAATACTTCGCTATTATATAGTATGCGAAAAAACAGTACGGTAACAGAGTAGTATGTCCGAATACATAGCATTCGAAAAACACTAGGCGAAAAGTACCCGGATGACCTACTACTTCCACCAATATTTTGAAGTGCGCTTTCGATGAACACTTTACTATCCCATGAGGCCACGGGAGAGGATTTATGATTGGCAGTGAAGTGACGTGACTGGTAGGTCACGTGACAGTAACAACATGTCAGATGTAGTAGGTCCAAATTTAATTCATACTACCCATATTCATACTATATAGAATGCACTTTTTTAATGATTGCGAAGTAAATTCAAATTCAAATGTAGCACCTACTTAGTATGCGATTTTGAATGCACCGATTGTTTTATTAATTGTGCAGAATAAAATGTTACATTGAGATAAAGTTCATTTAAAAGTAAATAAACCTACAAATAATTTCATTGCTGAAGATATTTATTTGTTACAAATAATTCAAGTTGCATTCCTTGCAGTCCGAGAGCTTGCCATTTTTTCATTGCACATTTTTGATATACAGTGCCATATATATATATATATATATATATATATATATATATATATATATAATATTTGATATATAAATAATTGTATTACCAAGAAAAAAACTATTATTTACCATAATGGCACACTAAAAAAATATTCTCACTGAAGTCCATATAGCTCAGAAATCTTTTTTTTTTCACTCAGATGTACATGGCTAATTCACATTGATGTGTATTTCCACCCTCCAAAAAAATCACTGCGATAATCATCAATCATGCAATAAATGTCACATTAATAACCATTAATGTTTATATAAGGAGGCTACAAAAAGTATGACTGAACTGCCATTGTACAGTACATACATGCTTTTAGAATTATATACTCTCTAAAGATTTATGTTGCCTAAAAATCAGATTAACTCTTGGGGGCAATTATTTAGGAAATATACTTAACACATTTAAAAAGAAAATTTGTTAAAATATTTTTTTAAGAATAAAACTGAATGCTATGACAGTGGTAAGGCAATTTAGAAAAAAATAAATTCTCAATTAACCATCATACAAATTATTTGTGTACAATATAGTGGGCATTTAAAGGTCAACAATGGTAAAGCAGCAGTAAAATGCTTCCAACCTATGAGAAGCTACTGAACTCTTAATGTGCAAAGTGCAAAACTGAAATATAGAATCAAAATTAATTGTTTATTAATGTACAGATGCTTTAAATGAATAGATCAACCAAAAATGAAAATTCTGTCATCATTACATGTTATTTCAAACCTTTATGACCTTTCCATGTACTACTTTTAAGACACTTTTATGGAGGTGTTATTTTCCTTTCTAGAGCTTTACAGCCCCTGGTCACTATATGTTTTCATTGTATGGAAGAAAGAAAGTCACACAGGTTTGAAACAACATGATATTACGGAAGCATATTGCATTCACTTGAGGAAAAAAAATCTACTCTGTTTTTCTGAATTACCGAGTTAATTATCTCAGAATTACGAGATAATTTTTCATGGAAAAAAGTTTTTGCTCTGTTTTTCTGAATTAATGACTTCATTATCTCAAAATTATGAGTAACTCATTAATTCATAAAAACAGAGTGAAAAAAATATTTTTCAAGAAAAAATTCTCATAATTCTGAGATATTAACTCGTTAATTCAGAAAAACAGAGTCGATTTTTTTTCCTCAAGTGAATGCAATACGCTTCCGTATGAGATTGAGTAAATGATGACAGAATTTTATTTTTTTATGTGAAAAAAAAAACATTAAAAAAAATCCCTTCAAATCCTAGAAACCCTGAGGATTTACGCTAACTAGGGTAAGATAATGATAGCATGCTATGCAAGCAAAGTGTTGAAAAATCTGTTCATCTATTCTCTTCATTTGCAAATTTGAATGCAAACAATTATTACCGAGCAGCAGGCATCAATGTCAAGAGGCAAAGTTTGCCATTTCACATTTTTGTAGCAGGGAATTGTTTTTAGCAGAGGTTAGCAAAGAATTGCGTTTTTGTTAACTGGCCATTTGTTAACTGGCCATGATGATAACATGCTAGTTTCTTGCAAATTGCATCTTTAAGAGAGGTATTAGCAACTGCATTCGATTACTTTTAACACAAAAACTACATTCATGCATAGACCAGCTAGCTTTTTACTTAATTGTCCTTATTAAGCACAATTCTACAGCGAGGCCAAGTGCTTCCTACTGTATCCTTTTAGTCAAGCTACCAATAAAATTTTAAAGGGGAAATGCCCAATCCCATGCTTCCTAACACAAGCCAAGAGCTTTGTTTGGGTCTCCCATCTCAGAATAGATCAATCTAAACGAGTCAATGAACAGATCAGTCCATCTCTGTTTGTCAGGTTCAGAGGTCTGTTTAGCCATCTGGGCTGCGTAAGCCAATGTAGCTACAGCCTTGGTGTAGGTATCAGGGTGTTTGGCCTCTTGTAGATTGTTCATTAAGTCTGAGATGTTTAGTACAGTGGTTGGGATGGGACTGTCCTTCCACTCCTCTGCAAGGGCATCATCTGCAAGTGAGTGTTGAAACAATAGTTTTAGGGGCCTAGCTCCTAGCAACTGGCTCCCTCGTCTAGATGCTGTTTTGATTGATTTGAGTTTTTATTGTGATGACTTTTGCGCTGATCATTGTGCGTTTAGCTGACTCGCTCAAAAGGAAATGTCACTCAATGACTGTTTACACACAACTAAAATGTTCAGATAACTTTTTTTTACCTCAGTGCGGTGGATTCCTTGAGCCTCTGTTATCATTTAATGTATTTTAAATGATTTGTTGATGTTTTCCATGAGACATTCTTTTATTATTGATTTCATATATGATTTTAGTAGCCTGGTAGTAGTTTGATACTGTAAAAATGTTTATGTCATTCAGACAGTAGACCTACATGACAAAAAAAAAATCCAAATTAACTGGTCAAACTGCTTATTTATAGAGTAAATAAATCTGACTACAGTAGGCATTGCACATTTGTACTTGTTTTTGAACAAGTACTTACCGGGACTGCAATTATTTTATCAAAAATACAGTACAAACCGTAGTATTATTACAATTAAAAATAACTGTTTTGTATTTTTAATAAAATGTAATTTATTCCTTTGATGGCAAAGCTGAATTTTCAGCATCATTAATCCAGTCTTCAGTGTCACATGATCCTTCAGAAGTCATTCTAATGTGCTGATTTGGTGCTCAAGAAATATTTCTTATTATTATAAATTCTGAAAACAGTTGTGCAGCTGCTTAACATGTTTGTGGAAACCTTGATTTCTGAGGAGTCTTTGATGAAGAGAAAGTTCAAAAGAACAGCTTTTATTTCAAATAGAACTCTGTTGTAACATTATGTCTTTACTGTCATTTTTGATCAATTTAATCCATCCTTGCAAAATAAAATGACTAATTTCTTTGAAAAAAAAAAGAAAACTTACTAACCCAATTTTTTTTAGCATTTGTATAATAGAAACTTTGTACTTAACATTCTATATAGAATCAAAACAAGGTGAAAAAGTTCCCACTGCCATGTTTAGTTTATGCAAACGGTGCTACAGTGACATTCCCCTTGTGAGACTGGGCTGGTTATCACACATAACAACATATATTACATATACATTTGAGATGCATAACCTAACAAATGTATATCATTTGTTATGTGCACTGGGTCGTTAATGTATAAAAGTAACCTTCATGAATATGTTGATCATTTACTCTGCAAATCTGGACAATTCTGTGCATTTTATTATTTTGCAGAGAAAACATTAATATGGCTTCAATAGGCCAAATACAACCCGGGGTTTTTTTTTTATTCAAGCATAATAGGTAACACTTTACTTGAAGGGGTGTGCATAAGACTGACATGCCACCTTCATAATTGTGACATGATGACACATGTCATGTATTGGTTTATGTCAAATTGTCATAACAAAGACATCTCAAACAATGTCATATTTGCATTCAAAATGTCATAATTGAGGGAATGACACTTAATGACAGTTGTCATAAACATGCATAAAACCTCATGTCATGATTATGAAGGTGTCATGTCAGTCTTATACACACCCTTTCAAGTAAAGTGTTACCGCATAGTTAAATGGCTGACAATAATAGGCCATGAATAATATTGTATGCAGTGTTGTTATTGGTAACTATTAAAAATCATTTTGTGGTATAAATATTAATATTAGATGAACAAAATGTTTTAAAAATGTTGCCATGGCAACTTACTGAAATAAATACGATTTTTAAAGTACTAAAAAAATACTAAACCGGAAAAACTGAAATAAAAATGAATGAAAACTAAATAGACTTTTTTTTTTAATTACAACAGCAAAACAAAATGACAAAACTGAAATTTAAATAAATAAAAAAATATGTAAAAACAAAAACTAATTCAAAATATGAATAAATACTATAATAGTACAATTATACTAAAATAACAAATAGTATGTATAGAGTACTTCACTTCTAGTTAAATCCATCCAAAGTCTGTGAAAAAGGCAATTCAAAAACAATAAGGTAAAGAAGAAAAATAATAAAATGTAGGTATTTTTGCGATAGATTGACTTGGCTGAAACAAAAACATTCAGAATGTCTTTTCAAGAATTAGGAGCCTTCCTCTTTTGGGAATGGACAAATTAGGAAGGAACACTTACCACTTTTACATGGAAGATCTGGACAAACGATCACTGGATCTAATACAAATAAAGAAAAGAAAAGTGATGAAAAGAAAGCTCTATTATTATAATCTTGGATATGAAGACATACAAACTTTGTACAGTCACGAGACTCACCTGGGCAGAGTACGTTCTCCATCTTATCGATGAAATCCTCTGCGACCAGATCGGCGAAACGCCTCATGCCCATGACCCTTCCATCTTTTCTGCAAGCGATGGACTTCAGGCTTTCATTCTCTTCCGGCTGGTCGAACATGTCACCAATACCGATGGCATTCACGTCAATGCTGGTGTCCGTGCAGAGGTAATTGAGCAGTTTGTCGTCATCACGGGGGTCATACCGGCCGTCTGTGATCACAACCACTGTGACGTTAGCCTTCGCACGACGGCTGTCGCGAATCAGGACATCGTAGGCGAACTTCAGGGCGGAAGGCGTCCACGTTCCTCCAGCGATCCACTCGAGCTTCTTCACAGCATCTTTGAAGGCGGACATAGAATCGATCTTGGAGTCGTTGAGGCGAATAGCTTGGAATGTTCCGTTGTGACTGTACTGGACAACGCCGACTCGAGTTCCTTAGAAATTTACCAAATACAAATTGTGTTTGATTAAATTTAACCACATCTGCGTTGCTACTAAATGTTTTTAAAAGAAACATTTTTTACCTGTTTCAGAACTGGGATCTTTTGCTATTGAGCCCAGTCTGTTGATGGTATTGATCACAAAGTTCTTCTCCAGGGTGAAGTTGGTCAACCCTACACTCTCAGAGCTGTCAATCACAAACACAATATCCACGGCACCACATCTCTTTTCACAATCTGAAACGAACAAGAAAATTGTGTGACAAAAGCAAATATACTGTAGCTATCCATTCATCTCTACTGTAAAGTTATAAGAATCTTACCACAGCATCCACAGGTCTCTCTGATGTAGTTCATGACATCACATTCCTGAGAAAATGGATTCAACATTAATTCCTAATGTAATTATGTGCTATTTAATTAGAAAAACTGAATGTTAAAGCTTACAGTAAGGCCGGGGTCTCCCTCTGGTCCAGAGTCACCCTGTTAAGGACATCATTTAAAATCGTTTAATATTAAAGGGTTAGTTCACCCAAAAATGAAAATTAAGTCATTAATTACTCACCCCCATGCTGTACCAACCCCGTAAGACCTTCGTTCGTCTTCGGAACACAAATGAAGATATTTATGATTAAATCTGAGAGGTTGATCACTCCTCCATAGGCTGCCTAAGGGAATGAAACTTGACGGCCCAGAAAGTCATTAAAGAAAAGAAAATTTTTAAATATTCCATGTCGCAACAGTGGCTCAACTATAAGTTTATCAAGCGACGAGAATACTTTTTGTGCGGAAATAAAACAAAAATAACGACTTTATTCGACTATTCCTTTTCTTCCTTGTAGGCCTGAAACGAGACTTCAAGAGATTTCCACGACGCATGCGCGACAATTGCGATCTCCTTCAACTACTTCAGTTAAGTTCTCGCGCATGCGTCGTGGAAATCTCTTGAAGTCTCGTTTCAGGCCTACAAGGAAGAAAAGGAATAGTCGAATAAAGTCGTTATTTTTGTTTGTTTTTTCGCACAAAAAGTATTCTCGTCGCTTGATAAACTTATAGTTGAGCCACTGTTGCGACATGGAATATTTAAACATTTTCTTTAATGACTTTCTGGGCCGTCAAGTTTCATTCCCTTAGGGAGCCTATGTAGCAGTCATGCACCTCTCAGATTTAATCATAAATATCTTCATTTGTGTTCCGAAGACGAACGAAGGCCTTACGGGGTTGGTACAGCATGGGGGTGAGTAATTAATGACTTAATTTTCATTTTTGGGTGAACTAACCCTTTAAGTTCACATAAATTGCACTGATGTTGCCATTTACTGTTATTTAAGCTCTGAATAGATAATATTCCATCCTTCAATATGCACTAAAAATGAAGCTTACATCTCTTCCTCCATCTCCTCTAGGCCCCCTTTGTCCAGGCTCTCCTAAGGGTCCTGGCTCTCCCTGAAACACAATGGAGAAATATTATCATTATTATAATTATTATTACCGTATATACCCGAATATAAGACGACCCTGAATATAAGACGACCCCCCCATTTTCCACACTTTTGTGGAAAAAATCTGGTTCTCAACAGAAAAGAATTTTAAGAGCAAATTTCCGAGGCGTTGTTCCAAATGCCTCGCATCACCTGTGCCTCGTGTAGAGGCCCGCTCGACGGCGGAGACCGGCACATATGCGCTTCCTGATTGGCCATGACTGCGGCTGCCCTGAGTGCGACGGGATGGATTTAATCACCCTGCGGGGTCATCTGGCCGTTTTCGACGACGATCCGGCTCCCGCTCTCTCTCTCTCTCCCTCTGCTCGAGCCACGCAAGAAAAAGCGCCGTTCACAGAGGATGCCAGAGCGGACGGAGACAAGTGAGCAGAGACCCGCCCCCCCTGTTCACATATCGTGTCTTTTCATAGCGTCTTTTGTGCGCTCAAGTTCGTTATTTCAAATGTAGGCGCGCTTATAATGAAAGCGACACACTCGTTTTTACCAAGCGCGTCCGCGCCGCATCGAGATCCGGGAGAAAAAGGCCATCAATCGATTCCTCCACTCGAATATAAGATGACCCTGAATATAAGACGACCCCCCATTTTTCAGCCTGTTTTTAGGACAAAAACCTTGTCTTATATTCGGGTATATACGGTAATATATATTAAAGAAGTAAAATTGTTTGGAAAAGGAATTTCATGTTGACTTTAAAGTCACCATGAAATAAAAATGGACAATTCTAATTTTTTTATTGGAATATTGCAGTTTAAAAAAAAAAGATTTATCCGTGCACATCATTATTTAAAAAAAAAAAAATCATGTGCCCTCATAATCTGTAATCAAAATAACTTGGGGCGTGAGGGCGGGCCAACCTGTAACATGCAAAAACGACCAATAGCAAACCACAACCATCCAATCAGTACCCTTTGGACAAAATCAAGACCCACCCAACATTGTTCTTGTTCGAGAAGCCGTTTCACTCGGATATATGTTACAATAGAGAAGAAAAGACAGTCACAACTTCCGTTTCATGCCAACTATTTTTGAACAGCTAACGTGCAGGTAAAATGAGTCAATTTGCTTACCGACTCTCCTGGAGTTCCCTTTGTACCTGGGTCGCCCTTTGGTCCGCAGTCTCCTCTACTTCCCCTGGGTCCAGGTGTACCTTTATCACCCCTGTCACCCTGTAGAACAAATAAATATTATATCATATATGGCAGAAATAATGTTGATATGGTTTGGAAAAACAGTTTGTATAATACAAAATGTTAAACTCTAATGTTATCTAAAGCTCTGTGAACTGAAATAACTTTTAGATTAGTACAAATTTGACTAATTATAGTACCGTAGCTCCTCTTGGTCCAGGATAGCTGAACCCAGGCCTGCCAAAATCACCCTATGGCAAGAGAAGCAACATTTCGTTTTTATAATAGACAAAGCAACCATTGTAACATTACCATTTTAATATGATTAGACTTTTTTGTGTGTGTGTGATGTACCTTTGGTCCTGGGGGGCCAGGATCACCTCTAGGGCCAGAATCACCTGGGTCACCTAGGGAACCCTGTAATGGAGATAACATGTTCATTACCAATTCTAGCTAAATGAGTTCATCAGCTGACTGGGTAGTGATACAATAAGGCAGCTGCCTTTGGTTTCGGACATTTTCAGTCAATGTGTACTGTGAGGAAAATGTGACTTGACATTTTTCAAAATTATGTATTTCTCTCTTCTTCTTCTTTTTTTTTTACATTTCTGCCTGCTTCTCCAGGAGCTCCTGGTGGACCTCTTGGTCCTGGAAGTCCATTATCACCCTAGAAGTTAAAAACAAAAGCAAAAACAAATATATTTTTTAATCATGTCCACCTTAAAACAGATAAACAAATTTAAAAAAATCAGTATATAAGCAGCCAAATCACAAAATTACCAAATTACCTTGGATCCTTTGTTGCCAACTTCCCCAGCTAGACCCCTGGGTCCCTCAGGACCTGGTTCACCCTGTCAAATGATTATTACAAATAATTATTACATTAAAATAACATTGCCTCCCCTCGTGTAATCTGAGTTCACAACATGAAAAGTGCTACTTACTAAACACCTTTTTTCATTATTTTCAGTGAACCCAAACACTGACCTTGTCTCCTTTCGGCCCATTAGGTCCAGTGCTGCCTTTAGATCCAAATTCTCCTCTTCTTCCCTAAAAATGCAATGGTAAATATTACAATTCTGACACAGGTCAACCTACTGTAAGTTTTACATGTCCAAAAACTATTCCTCACATTGTCGCCTTTAGGTCCAAGTCCTCCACCTGTCCCCTATAAAACAAAATAAAATTTCCTATAACATCATCTCAAAATTGATTTAGATTGTTAAAATGAAAATAAAAACATTAATCAAAACAAATACTTACAGGAGATCCTTTCTGGCCAGGAATTCCAGGCGATCCAGGGCTTCCTCTCTCTCCCTGTAGGGGGTGTCAGAGAGAACATTACAAAATGTTTGATGGGCATCTTAATGTAATCTCTGTGGTTAGGAGATCTTACTTTGGGTCCAGGATCTCCAGCCAGGCCAAGTGGACCTGGTCTTCCTGGACGACCTGGATCACCCTGAGAACAAAGTGAGAAACCATCATACTTCAAACTAAAACGCCTAAATATTGGCTTTTAAATGTCAATATTATTTTTATCTGTAATTTATCAGGTACCTTTTCTCCCGGAGCCCCTGAAAGACCAGATTCTCCAACACTTCCAGGATAGCCATCAGGACCCTGTGAAAGACACATTCATTAATTGATATTAAAGACTTGTATAACTCAAGTAACAGATATTCAAAAGAAAAGACTCACATACCTTGTCACCCGGGTCACCTTTGCAGCCAGGAGCGCCAATCCTGCCAATTTTACCCTGTTAAAAAAAAAAAACAGACTTTTTTTTTTTTTTACATTTGTATTATTTTTATGTATATTTTGACAGTCTAATGATGTGTTATCCAAACTTCACTTTGAGTCTACCCAGTGGCGTAGCGCAAATCCGCGGGCCCCCACGTGAACCTTAAATCTGTGGCTCCCTTCGGTAGAAATCGCTTTCCATGGCCCCGGTAGTAATCGCGTTCCGGGGAGGGGGGGTTGGTGGTTGGTCCCACTCAGTAGAAATTGCGTTCCGGGGTAGAAATTGCATTCCCCTCGACAGCCGATATAACAACATGCGGAGCCCGTCCGCAGTGCGTGCCCATCCGCTACGCCACTGAGTCTACCCCACATATACCATAACTAACCTTCTGCCCATCCGTTCCATTGCGGCCAGATATTCCTGCAACACCCTATTAGAATAAAAATGTTTTGTAAATATTTCAAAATACATGCTGCATGGAAGTTTCTGCATTCAGAGAAAGTATAAAGTGATAAGTAAATGTTATGAGAAACTTACCTTTTTCCCTTGTGTTCCAATTTCTCCCTAAAAACAGATAATTTCCATATAAACAAAAGTAAGTTTTTGGTACATAATCAATATGCCAACCATATTTATCAGATCTAACAGATAACTTCATAAGTCATACCTTTTCTCCTCTCATACCAGGCTCTCCCTAAATGAGAAAAGAAACAGTAGGGTGGTTACAACTAGTAAATTGGACATTTCAAGTGCGATAATGCTGATATCTACATGATATATTTGAATGACAGCTAATTAGATGGACACAACATTTGAAATGAAATGCTGAACTGAGTATTTAACACAATATTTAACACAAAAAATTATATATTGTCAAGGCTGTCTGAGCCTTCCGTCCTTTCTGGTAATCAGCTAAGCAAATATGGTTATCAGTTAATGCCAATAATGTCAAAATAGCCAAATATGTGCAGATTAATTGGTCTGACCGAATATATGTTGGTCTATGACATTTCATTGCACACAAGAAATGTGAGGAACTTACTTTAGGTCCAGGGTGTCCAATGGGTCCCTCAATACCCGGATCTCCCTGTAGGAGTTAATTCAAATAGCATTCACTGAATACAAATTAGGTTTAGTATAGTCTTTGATTGAACTGAAGTATTTTACCAAATGCTTTCATGAGAACTGGTTTGTACTCACAGGACGTCCACTTTGACCTTTAGGGCCAGGGTCACCGTTATCTCCTTTAGCTCCCTGTAATAATCAAGGCACCAGATCAAGTGTTAAACAGCAGTGAAATTACTTGTTTACTTAAGATTTGAGTCTTTTTTTACAATAGTTTTTTGAGATACTCACTTTCTGTCCACTGTGTCCTGCTGGACCTGGAGGGCCTTTAGTCTCCAAACATTTTGCAGAGTAGCACTGGAAAATTACGATAAATTTGAGTTAGAAATCATGATACAATCATGGGCGTCAGTTTGGTTTGAAATGTGCTGTGGACAGAGACGCATTCGGAAGGGCATTTTCAAAAGTGCTAGGTACAATGACGCATTCATTCTTTTTTCTCTTTCGCACAGGTCATGTTTTGAAAGACGATGTCCTGTAGCTTACTGATGTAAATAAATAAAAATGTATACAAAGATGTGATGATGTCCGACCAAAAATGTGATGGTACTTTGGGTTTAATTGGTCGTACAATGAGATCTAATATATGTTTTTAGTATCGTGAATTTTTACGTGAATAAATACATAGATCCGCCGTATGTATTGTAATGGTCCAGTGGTAAAAATTTTGCCAAGCCTGTCGGAGGTTCTGGGTTCTAATCCGCACTCGTATAGTTTTTTTTCCCCTCATCGATAATGTTTATCAGTGGTTGTATATCAAGAATCTTGATATACTTTATCACTGATAAACATTATTGGTTTTGATGAGGGGAAAAAAACTTTACGAGTGCGGATTAGAACCCAGAGAAGCAGGGACAGTTTGTGTGGATTATGATTTGTGATTTCACCGGAACGAATAGAATCTCCGCAACGGATTGAAGCGCGCGTCCGAGTGAAGACAACACATTTCAGTGCTAGATCGCCTCTTATTTAACAAATGAATGAAACTAATGCTGCTAGTTAACTGGAAATGTTTTATTTGTATATGTACATCCGTGCCGCGAGAGGTTTCAAAAGTGGTGGGGACAATATCGACCCTGGCAAAAAGTGGTGGGGACATGTCCGACCCGTCCCCCCCCCCGTAAATGACGCCTATGGATACAATGTTAAGATATTTTCAATTTTTTTAAAGATGTTTAGTCACTTATTTGATAAAGCTACGAGGAGGATAATAAAGTCCAGATGCTTTAAACAAATTCTATTATATTTTCTGGGAGAATGACAGAAAATCTTCGTAGACCTATCAGCCACTCTTAAAAAATAAAATTTCTTTATTGGCATTGGTGGTACCATGAAGAGCCTTTAACATTCATGGAATCTTTCCATTGCACAAAAAAGAAGGTTCTATATAGTGGGAAAAGGTTCTTTAGACCAGGGGCGGAGCCAGACGATGTAAACATTCGGGGCTTAGCCCAAACCTAGGGGGGTCCGGGGGCATACTCCCCCTGGGAGATTTTTTTCCCATTTACATCAGCTAAATGCACTATTTTTCAGGCTGTTTGAGATAATAGAATGCCTAAAAATCTATACACAATCTGGGTTTAATGATGATAGTTACTAAAAAAAATTATGATAGGTAGTTAAAAAAAAAAATCACCCAGTAGAGCCTACAACCTATTTTGTATTTAATTGTTCTCCAGCTATAGTGAATCCAAAACACCAAAAATGTTAAGGATGACGCATTTTCACCCCTGGCAACTAAAAAGAGGCAACCATTATCTGACTATTTTTAAGTTAGGCTACATAGGTAAAATTGGAATTTGGTGTAAACATCATTACTAATCTTAAGAGTTCAGTTCTGTTTAGTTTGTGCTTAGCTGACAAATTTGCTAACGTTACATCAGAATCCATGCCATAATAATTTAGGCTGCTCTACTAGCAAACAGCAAATGCTGCAGTGCCAAGTAAATGTGCTCTTCAATACTCTGAATCGAATATCAGGCCAACAGAAGAAGATTAATTAAAATTATATTATATTTCTTTGGGAAATTGCACAGTATGATAAACAACATGACCTTATATTATTATGTTACGGTACTTTATTAGTTTGACTACTGGTCACGTCTGACGCTGCTTCTGAAACTCTCTCCGGCCGGTGAAGTTTACTGTTAGTGTTACTTATAAAAAACTTAGTTATGTCCATATTAAGTTCAGCCGGTTAGCCAGTAAGCTCGCTACGATGCCGGTGAAACATACAACAGCCCGCCAGCCCCTGATGACAACCATAGACAGTAAAAGAACGACAAAGAAGAAGATTTATATTCTTCTTCGTTAGTTTTTATTGGCAGTTGGCGAACAAGCTGAGTGATGCGCGATGCATTACCGTCCGCCACCACACGCACGGTAATAGAGCTTTTGTTGAATTTTTTGCCGCTCCAGTCAGAAAGACTGAGAGCAAATGAAACAAAGTTGAAGTTATTTTAAAAAACCTAAAAGATTCGGGGCTTTGGACAAAACATTCGGGGCTTAAGCCCAATTAGCTACCCCCTCGCTCCGCCCCTGCTTTAGACCATTCAAATGTTTGAAAAAATATGGTTGTTCTCTGAAAGGTTCTTTGGGGAACTCAAAAATGGTTCCTCTGTGGAAACCCCTCTGAGGAAAGTGATGCAACATGTTGGCACTCAAAACATTTTTAAATCAATAGATTTCAGTACACTGATAGGGATCTCACCTCTTGATAAGCCAAATGAAGCTGTAAGAGAGAACAAGACCAAAGGAAGATTATTAAAATACTAAATCATCAATCTCCAATATTTCTTATTTTATCATTAAATGTATCTGAACATGATGCAGTATCATCATTTCAGATCAGTATGTCACTGTAAGGCATTGCATTACCATTGTGTCATAAATGCGGTCGATTGTTGATGTCATTAAGAGAGGCCGCACTCCTGTGAGATCAACCGCCATGAATTTATCACGATAAACTCCTGCCGGCGAGTTAGCGATCTCCCTGAGTCCCGTCTCCTCCAGGTTCCTGGACGATGCGACAGCGAAGATCTTAATGAACTCTTCGCGCGCTTGTTCCGACGCCACTTTAATCCCACCGCATGGGCTTCCTGTCACGTGACCATCTGTGATGACCACCGCAAAGCGCTTGGCATTGGGTTTGGATGGAAAGCGGACGAGTTGTTGGGTCATGTTGGTGATGGCGCAGTCAATATAAGTGCCCTTGCCCAGGTATTTGATCGGTTTGAGCAACCTGATGAATTCATTCTTACTGGTGATGGTGCTGATGATCTCATGCTGCTGGGAGAAGTGAAGGCCTCCTACAGACCAGCTGATCTGAACTGAACCTCTGTAGTTCACGTCTTCTAGTTTCCTAGCAAAGGCTTCGGTAAACTCTTTGATGCTCTCTACCAAGCTGCCAGGGGGGTTCTCCTGCAGAGCTATGGTCTCAGATGTGTCGATGACAAAGTACAGGTCGATTGGGCATTCGATTGGTTCTGGAGGGACAGAACACACACACAGCAACACAAGTCACTAAAACAACGTGAAATAATATTAAATAACTGTTGTACTTGTTAAAATAATATTTCTGTTAGAGCTGCATGATTCTGGATCATTTGAGAATCACGATTTTGTTGTTGTTTCAAATTCAAATTGTTTCACGATTCTGAACAGACAACTTTAACAAAATAACGTTATTTTGACAAAACGTTAATTGCTGCAGTTTATTTATAAATGTTATTTTTTTTAAATCATTTAGAATGAATGATTCACTGACTCACTCATAACTTTTATACATGCACTGAATTAGATTAAACTGGGAAGGGTCATAGCACTTGCATATGGTTGTCCTATTGTTAGTTTAACTGTTTCTTTTGTTCTCATTTGCTTTGGATAAAAGCGTCTGCTAAATGAATAAATGTAAATGTAACTACTTTACTTGTTTCATTACTAGATGAACATCTGTTTTGAACAAAACTCATGAGTGAATTATTCAATGACAAATGCATTTTTTAACAGTCACCTGTCACCATCTAGTGACATAACGATACAATTGTTTTTTAAAGTATTTAGTTACTTTCAAAAGGTGATTTGCTCTATTTTGATTGGTTCTGTAGACATCAGTGTTTATATCCGAACTATAACATTTGATCCCAGTACTTATGTGATTATTTGAATTCATGTAACACAAAAATAACGATACTGTGTGTGTGGTTGAAAAGGAAGCTGTTTCATACCTATATATAACAACTGCTCTCTCTGACTCAGCGGCAGCGCAAACGCAGATTTCAATGTTCCGCTGTGATTTTGTCAAAAGTTTAATAGACACAGGCAAATTGTTATCATTTGGGAATAAGATCGCATGGGAGTTTGAATCTAGACTAGATTGCAATCTTTTCACGATTAATCATGCAGCTCTAACTACCGTTCAAAAGTATGGGGTCAGTATTTATCTTTTTAAGAAATTAAACTTTCTTATTTGAGCAAGGATGCATTATATTGGTCACACAAGTAACAGTAAAAATGAATAATGTTACAAAATATTTATATTTCAAATAAATAATGTTATTTAAACTTTCTATTCATCAAAGAATACTGAAAAATATTTGGTAACACTTTATTTTAAGGTGGCGTAGTTACACGTTACTGCATGTACTTACTATAGTAATAAGAGTAAATTATGCATTACAAGTACTAAAACTAAACCAAACCCTAACTGTAATTTTATTGTAAGTTCATGTAGCCTAGTTATTTAATATTACTCAGTAATATAATATATTTGAGTAAGTACAACGTAACTACATCACCTTAAAATAAAGTGTAATCAAATATATTTTTTGAAAGAAATTAATACTTTTATTCAGCAATTGACAGTAAAGATTTTTGTAATGTTTTTGAAAGACGTCTTACACTCACCAAACCTGCATTTATTTGATAACAAATACAGCAAAAACAGTAATATTGTGAAATATTATTAAAAAATTTCAAAATAACTGTTTTCTATTTTAATATATTTTAAAATGTAATTTATTCCCGTGATGGCAAAGCTGATATTATCACTGTTGAAAACAGTTGCATAATATTTTTGTGGAACCTTTGATATATTTTTTCCAGGACTCTGATAAAATTCAGATGCAAAAAAAAAAAAACAGCATTTATTTGAAATAGAAATGATTTCAAATCTATCAAACATTATAGATGCCACTTTTGATCAATTAATATGTCCATCCATATTGTTAAACATGTGAAATGAGCAATGAAATAATACATTCATGTTATAATAAAGCAGATTAATCGATTTACTAAAGCAAGCATTTACTCACTTGAGCAAGAAGAGCCAGCTGGAGTCTGGCCCTGTGTGTGAACGCCCACAAACAAGAGGAGGAGGATCGATAGTCTCATCATCCTCATTCTCCTTCCTAAACAGACATTTATAAAGCAGACTTTTACAAGAGGGCAAAATATGTTTCTGCAGTGCCATAAATTGTGGAATGTGACCGTTTTACCACTTTAAATTAAAGTACTCTGATGCACATTCATGAAATTATGAACTAACAATCTATATAAATTTACTATATACATTTTATATAAACTATATAAATTCAGTTTCGCATAGTGTATCTTTTGCATCAGTCCAGTTGCATTATCCTACTTCTGATAGGGGCGTACAAACAGCTAAACTGGTACACCAAATGATCAATATTGAATTTATTAAGAAATTCTTAAGAAAATTATTTTAAAATATATAATTGGATTTGTGTCAAATATATTATAGAAGTGCCCTTGAAAATGCTCAAACAGAGTTAAGTGGCAAATGGAAACATGAGCTGGACACACCCATAAGAAGTTGAATTGAAAATTAAAAGACAGGAGGAAATTCAAGAGGCAATGGCATTCTGGGAAATGAAGTGTTCTTCCACAACACACAAAGTTTGTCTTGACAAACTTTCCTTTTCCTTGTTAAAAATGACATGCATTGAAACTTTACGAATTTATTATTATTACCTACTTCCATAAATTCAATTCAATTCAGAAAATTCCATTTGGAAATTAGCTATTGTACTTTTTGAGGTAGTTTTGCTTACAATATGTATTAACTTAAAATCAGCTGTCTTTAGAATAAGAGCTTTTACATGTTTCTGAATGTTGTAATGTGGCATTACAGCTGTTCAGTTTGTAGTCCTAAAACCCAGAAGACTAGAATTACCATTTTGAGTCATGACATTTTTCCAATGGAGTTTTAGTTTATCAGTAAAATAGGGGTTGAGGCTAACATTACCTGAAGAGACTTTCATGTTTTGTTCTACAACATATATTACATACAGTCCTACCTCAAGCTTCAATTTTGAAGAGTTTTTAAAATGGAAGTTGCAAACAAATTGCTAAATAATTGCTAGACTACAACTCCCATAAAGTTGTGAGTTTACATGCTTGACGAATCTTAATAACTTATTTAGTGACTTGTTAGCAATTTTAAATCTTTTGAGGTAGGACTGTGTGTTGTAGATTAGAAGAACATGATAGTGCCTTCAAACATGATAGTGTCTTCAAATAGTTTTAGTATATTTTTGATATGCATAATATGCATATTTTGCAATAATAGACATAAATATATTGTTTCATATATAATCAACATCTTTAAATCAATAGTTGAATATTTGTGTATTTCTTTCTCTTATTAAAGCAATGTCTTGTATCTTTGGTGTTTTTGTCAGATTTTTTTGTTGTTGCTTCAAATCAAAGTTGTGATTCACCATTTAGCTGGTTGGTTTGGTTCATAGCTTATAACTCTATTATAAACTATTAAAGGGGTCATATAATGCCATTTTTGCATAAGCTAATATGATTCTTTAGGGTCTAAATTAAAAGTTTGTAATAAACTTTAATTAAAAATTCTCATTAGAAAACACTTATTTTACCTGGTCAAAAACAGCTCTGTATTCAGCACGCCGTTTCAGTGCATTAAACTTTAATTGATAATGAGCTTTGCTCACCCCGCCTCTCTGTTCTGTGCGTACACCGTTTGTAACACAATAACCATAACGCGTTGTTCAGTATAAACGTTGGATTATGAATTATATTGAGAACGTCATACATAGAAAACATGCCGTAATGTACTCTGAGTGTAAACCTAGACGCATTCATTGTGAAGCGTGCAGCTAGCGATTTGCACAAATTAATATAAATATTAATATAAAGTTTAATAAAACGTTACACTCACTTCAGTTCTTCTGGAGGTTCAGCAGGAACACGAATATCTGGTACCGATCCTTTTTTCATGAGCAGCTTCTTACACCAGCTTTATACTGATCCTCGTTTATAAAGCAGTCTGGTGTGTGAAATGATTCGCGCAAACATAAGAGCATTGACGTTGCTCGTGGGGAATATTCCCTTCGAAAACAAACTCAGCCACTGCGTCTTAAGCGGTTCGGATTTAGGAACATTAAAATGACTGCTGTGTTCGTTATTACACCCAAGAACAGAACACCACAATCGCTTAGACGCCATTCTGCTCATAGACAGTGCTCCAGCATATCAACAATGACCGCGCTGGTCCGCGTGGACTATGATTGACAGCTCGCTCACGAGCGAGGGCGGGTCTGTGTTGAAACGCTGCTGCCAATCAACAATCGTGGGAGGGGCTTCAGATCGTGTGACGTCACACGGCCGAACGGCTTGATTTGAGGCAGGGGAAAACATGTAAGGAGATTTTAAAAAAAAACACTGGATGGATTTTTATCATTTTATGATGGTTGTGTACAGGCACTGCCAACACACATTTCAGTACAATCAACTTGTAAAAGTGCATGTACCATTATATGACCCCTTTAAAAACACTGTATTATGCTGCCAGGCCAGTAGTTGGCGATGTCACTTTGTAAAGGAAACCTACGAGCCTATAGACTGATCACATTATAAGCATGTAGTTTACATGGAGACAATGGTATCGTTTAAAACTTGCACTTAGAATCCCGTTTTCAAAAGTTAGCATTTCCAGGCCCCCAAAACATCATTGTTGTGTAAATGAAATCCCAAAAACACATAAAGAGTTTTCCGTTTTTAGTTGAAAACGGTGTCGTGTAACAGCCCGTCAATTAAGTCAAACAATTCCAAAAATAAATCTTAAAAATGAAATCCCCATGTGACAAATACTTTCAGTGGGCGGGCACTGTTGCAATCTATTAGCTTAGGCTAAGCTTTAAATAAGGGCGTGGCTTAGGCAACCGGAAGTTGTTTCTGATTGTCTCCATAGACTCAATAATAATTATCCTAGGTTATTTGAGCTTTTTACTGTGTATTTTCAATGGAATGGTAAATGAAGTTTCTCAGTGTCATTATTTGTGTGTGAATTATTGTCCAGGCTGCTGCTGAAGCGCCAAACATACGCCTGTTACTTTTCTCTGCGCTGATCAAAACGGACCAATCACGGTCTTTGCAATTACTGTATAAAGATTAAATTAAAATATTAATTTTTTTATAGATTTCTGGGGTGAATTTTCATCTGTATGTCAGATATCAATTATTAAAATGAATCGATCCAAACAATTGTACAGTTACAGTAAATATCAAATGTGTTAAATAAGACAAAAATGACTCAAAGTGACTTTCAAAGCCCCCATTTGTCCCTGAAGTAAGACCACTTTTGTCTCAGATGAAATAGTTATTTTATGTGAAACCATTATCTCATCTAGGCCTTCACATTTGTTCAAATGAGCCGATATGCATGGTTTAAAATAAAATAGGCAACAAAACAGAAATATGGCCTCTCGCCACAATGTTATTATTGCTTACATCCAAATAGCACAGGTGATTATGACATGAATATTGTAAATATGATTCATATATTGCAAATGCATTACATTTACATTTGGTTGTAAAGGTCTGTTTGTTAATCATATTGATTACACCATAACTTCAGGTATTTCAGGCCCACTTGACAATATGAAATATATGTAAAAGTAGCCTATAGGCTAAGTCATAATATAAACACATGCGTCTTCCCATCATCTAAAATAAGTTTTAAAATCAATCAAACAGAATAACAGCACACATATGTTATCTAGGACGATCTACGACATTCAATAACTTGAATAAGCGTATGCAACACACACAGAGTTACGGAATCAATAATAATACAGCACTAAATTGTTTTTCAGCAAATATAAGAACCATAGAGAATGTATGTGAGAATTTACAGTTCACTGAATAACTGAACAATGTGCAACAAAGTGATAGCATAAGTGCCTGAGCATTACTTCCACTCATCAGAGACAGAAACGCAATGCCAAAGTTACAGAAAAGTTAGTCTTCACTTACCCATCAAAGATCAGAAAATCTGAAGAACTTTTCGAGTGCTGATTTATGTTTAGGGTTATCAAGCATACATTCCGAACTGGGTAAAGCAGAAATCAGAATAAAGTCCAAAATAAGGGAGTGAGTGAGAAGCCAAGCTGCAGGAGAAGTTTCCTCTGCGCTTCTCCCAGCTTGAACAGAAGTCTGCTCCCTCCTTCATCAGCGCTAGAGGACCGAGCATCTGTGCATTGCCTAGTCTGTCCGCATGGCGGCGCTGTGCATCCACACTGATGCACTATACTCCTACGATTTTGGATGCATATCTGGTGATAAGATGAGGGGGTTGTGTGGATCACCCACACGTTTACAAAGACCGGAGCAAGGACATCTCAATGAATGATATATATTTTTTGTTAAGAAGTAGGATATGTAGCCTATTGTATTAATCGATTCGCAGGAACTCTCATATGGCTTTTCTTCTGTGGAAGTGCATTAATGAAACGCACATGGCAGAAGCATCTGTCGGCAGAATGACCATATTTTCAAAGGAAACAGGCGTTATGCGTCTTTTGAGTTATATTTGCAGCTTTCTAGACAATGCTTGAGAAAAACACAGCCAGGTGTTATTAATAAAGACTTTAAATACTCTGTTCTCGAGTTTAATTGAATAACACACACACACACACACACACACCTATATATATATATATATATATATATATATATATATATATATATATATATATATATATAGGCTATAAATACAATTTTGTCATCTATATAGCGATGTTATCTCCGCAGGTATTGCAAATACCAATTATTTTCAGTATAGTATAGCCTACTTTATGCTTTTTTTGTTATGCTGGTTGAAAGTCTCTTCACATCCTGATTGTTTTAAATGTATGTATATCGTCTGTGGAAGGCGTAGGACCATACAATGTTTATGCAATCATTGCATGCAGACCGAAAGCAATGATTCGATGTCCTGCCTGCCTGTCAACATGTATTTTCATACCTTCGCGCAAACATCACACGTCATCAGTGCTACGTTAGACAGACGCCAGTCACCGAGCACCGCAACCAAAACAGCAGCCATAGTTCCTACTGAACCAAAACAATTAGCTTATGCTGCATTCACACCATAACTACCATAATTTGGAAGAAATGGAAAGTCGTGCCGAAGTGGTTCGTGACTAAAATGTATGCGTTTCAATGGCAACGCTATCAACACTAATCTGCAGTCAGATGGTACAAGAGCTCTTTAAGTTGTTTATGTTCATTATTATTGTAATGTTATGTGCTTTGAGACATGAGTTGATTAATGGCGCCTCTCACTACGCTTTTGTTTGCTCTGGCTGTGCGAGTTCATGTGTTTTGGATGAGGCATATTTGAAGACGCTCTGAAGGGAGGGTGGGATCTTATGCTTTCAAAGCTAGCTCGCTATTGCTAGCCTTTCCGGAAAATACCTATACTTTTAACATGTGAAATTTAACGTGAAAACGTGAATGATTATGTGAATTATATATCACAATTTTTTCATAATACAGTGATGAGAATGAGATGATTTTGCATTACAGTAAGGAAAATGCTTCTTCAAAGTAATGAATGTATCATGAAAATAATGTCAGAATAGCAACAATTTTAATGTTCATAAAAATGGGCTTGATTTTCATATATGCAAGATATACTTTTTATTTATTTTTTTTGTTATTTTAGGGAGAAATATGACTTGGACATACTCTTGAGAGGCGAGCTTTACCAAGTTTTTTTTTCTTTCTGTCATTCTGTGACCATGGTTACAGCCGTAGTCATTTCCTTAGTCAATTACATAGCCAAGCATAAGAAGGTATTTCCAATTGTAGGCATCTGACAGAGCGTGTGCCATGCAGTCCAGTCACATACACCAAAAGATATCTACATAAACATTCATATTCCAGTAAACTTTCCCATAAACATGAGTAAGTGCACACTCAGTAAATAACTCACTCCTGCTCAATGTGTGTAAACACAGAACTGCTCATAATACAAAAAATAAGCACACAAAACTACTATAATCCTCAAAAGCATACATTCATGTGATGCCACATGAGAAGAGGAAATTACTGATCGTCTGCCATGTGTCCTGTACAGCTGGGTAGAGAGAAGGGGGTGGCTGGATTTGGGATTTCCCCTGTGTGGAGAGAGAAAGGCGAAATAGAGAGTGAGAGAGAAAACAGAAAGAAAAGAAGATCTTCCACATCCTTTCCAAAGTTCCACGGAATTTCATATCACTTACACAAATATCCCCTTTGACCCAGCAGGTTACAAAAGACAGTAAACTAAAGCAGCACAGAAAACTCTGTATGCAGGAGGAAGAGAGATGGAAACTAATGGTCTATGAAACATGATTTTTCTTTTCTGAAAAAACTGTACTTGCACATGCAAATCTCACCACCATAATGCTCATGGTTGCTGGGATGTCAAAAGAAGTTCCTAAGGCTTGATTCCTGCCTTCAATGTAAATCAATCAGATAAAAAAAAAAATTGAGTCCTCTTTTCAAGAAGCTGCATGATTTGAGCAGCACAAGTTACACATTGAAGTTTGTTACAATCGCCACACTCTTAAGGTTCCAAAAGCCAGTTTTCACAGCGATGCCATAAGAACCTTTTTTTTTCTTAGTGTGAAGAACATTTTAATAACATAACAAACCTTTTTCTACTGAACCTTTTTGTACAATGAAAAGATTCTCCGAATGTTAAAGTTTCTTCATGGAACCATCAATAAAGAACCTTTATTAAGAGTGTAACACAAAGTATGAACCTAAGTAGCAAGCATCATTAATTAAAGCACAGTTAATTGGTTATATTTATAAAGTGACATATTTAAAGGGGTGGTTGATTATGATTTCACTTTTCTAACTTTAGTTAGTGTGTAATGTTGCAGTTTGAGCATAAAGAACATCTGCAGTTACAACGCTCAAAGTTCAAAGCAAAAAGGGAGATATTTTATTTTAAAGTCCCTGTAAAGGCAATTCTAAAAAAAAATTCTAAACCCATTATAAATGTTAGAAATGTATTGCTAAAACATATTACAAAGACTGTGAACTGTGAAGTACTGAATTGTGGAGTTAGACCGTTAAACAGTTTTTCTGATTTTTTGGGCGGGGCTGAAACGGGGCTCGATGACGCACTGGAGCTCCTGGACAAGCCCCTACTTGATGACGCACTGAGGCTGGCCCCTACCCTAACAATAGAGAACATTCGCATCAGTTCGCCGCTCAATCGCGAGTTACTGTCTCTACTATTAGTTACTACCATGGATATCTATGGTTACTACAGCCTACACTATGCTAGCTAGCTATGCCTTCGACACGGAAATGCGTAGGCTACTACCTGGATTTCCTAAAAAAGATCACATCAAGAAGAGGTGGATAAATTTTGTGAAGAGCCAACCTTGATGGAGAGCTGAGGATCAACGCCAACACCTGCCTCTGTAGTGATCATTTTACACGGGATAGAATCATAAACTTTCGTCGGAGACAACTGGGATTCAATGATAATCCGCTGTTACTGGTGAATGGGCCGAACCAACTTTCTCCCGCCTCGGTCTTCATCCTCCCGTCCCGAAAGCAGTATCACCTTGTTACCATCGGCAGCTTTCCCGCGAGTGGGCGTGGTTTCAGTGCAGCCAGGGGACACGCCCCCAATGTTTGAGACCAGAGAGAGCTGCTCATTTTTTCAAGATTTTGATAGCTTATTTTATGTACTTGCCGGCTTTTTTATCATTCAAATTTGGCTGGGTGGCTAATAACACATTTTTCTATTGTGTGACAAACTCAGAACACAAACTTAATTAAGACTTTACAGGGACTTTAAAGAAATTGCTTTTTAAAGGGACAATGTGTCATTTTTTAGGTATTTTATTATCTAAAATCAATATTTGTATCCATAAATATGTCATCAATGGTGTATAATTACCTAATTTAAAAATTATTTAAAAAACAAAAAAACAATTATCGTACTTATCCTCGTAAACGAAGAAGTTATAATCTTTATATGTGGGACGCAGGGGCGGATCTAGAAAAATATTTATGGGGTGGCGAGAGGGGGGCAGGAATTTTTGAGGGGTGGCAGTATATGGCAGCCGTATATACACTGAATTTAATCACAGTTAACACAGTTTGATGAGAAATAGTATGTAGCCTACACACTACAAAAGGGCTCAGGCTGCCATTTACAAACTCAATATCATGCAATCAATGTCTTGCATTTGAGGTGAAACTTTATATTAGGAATGAGTGTAAAAAAGGGGAAAAAAGTCGGCACACCTTTATACTCACCAAGGGTCACCTGTGAGTATAAAGGCGGGGTGTGTTTAACTTTTAGTTGTCTGACGAAGAGCCTACCTACGTGCTTGAAACGTTACCACCTGTGTGTGAGTCTTTTTAATTTTTCACAATTTTGGAGCCAAGGTGTGCCGACGTTTTTTCCCCTTTTTTATATATTTTTTTTCTGTTGAGCACCAAAATTGAGTGTTTGCTGTGGATGTGCGTGCTTTTGGATCTGATTAAATTTTTTTATAAGTGGCCATACAATGTGATCTCACTTAATAGGAGATAGAAGTATGATAGAAGTAAGGGGCATTATCACATGAAAGGCATTAAGGTAAGACACAGGCGAGTGTGCGGATAGACACTTCCGGTTTCGCATTACACCCGGTGCAGGGAGCCGGAGAAAGCCGAAAATTATCTCTTATAGTTGTTTATAGAATCAATTATATCACTTAAAATACTACTAAGATCCATATTACTACAGTATCACACGAGCCAATGCCAATTAAATGCACGGATGCTAGTCAGATTAATGAATGAAATACAACTGTTCACGAACAGAAGAATGTATTGGACTCATGCTGCATTCGCAATCACAATTATGCCTACTGTAAATATAGTTACAACTACGATTAGAGTTGTTAAATAAAATACTCCGTGAACATTCACACGTTTGCTTTGTAATAGGCTACAATTTATCTCCATAAATACTATTTTCTTAATTTTCTTAATTCACTTACATCAATTGCTCGATCAATATTATTATCACATATTTTACATTTATATTTTTAACAGTAGGTACCACAAACAATTTAATATAGCTAAGTTTTTGTATATTTTACACATAGTAAAATACTGTATGTGCTGCTTATAAACACCAGACAGATAATGATTTATGAAACAGATGCTCTTTACTCATCTTACTTGCACAAAATAAAAACAGTAATAGAAAGCATAGAAACGCACTGGTAAAATAAACTGAAAATTATATACATTTAAAAATTTGGTCGGGTTGAAAACTTATCTCTCTGGAAATGGAACTCGGTCGCTGTTGTCTCTTGCTCTCGCTGTCTCCCGCTCTCGCTGTCAGATCACCGGAAGTTTTTACCGGAAGTATTGGCCCACACACTCAAGTTCGAACGTCAACGGTTGCCATTTGTGCACGGAGCGAATTCACTGCAGTCGGACATTGGAGATTCGCGCTCGTAAATTGTCAAATTGGCCATAACTTTTAATTCGTTGCTGCCAACTGGGGTGGCAGCAGGGGTGGCATAGCTTTCTTTTAGGGTGGCATTTGCCACCCTATGCCACCCCGGTAGATCCGCCCCTGCGGGTAGGTCCACGGAGGCTTCCATGTAGTTCCGCCATCTTGAAAAACTATAATAGCAGAGAGGGACAAAAAGTACTAGGCCAACGCGTTTCCACAGCGCGTTTTCGTTCAGAGCCAGCGTGACGTAACTGAACGCAGCAGAAACGGAGGAGCAGAGCAGTAAGAGGCGCTTGTCACTGCCCGGCAAGTTTCACAGTCAGTAATTCATACTGTAACATTCGTTTGTTCGTTGTGTCAAGTTGCAGTTTGAAATAACAAACCTGTTCACCAGAAGGAACACTCCACGAAGTGCTATTAGAAGACATCCTGTCATAGCTTTTTGATACATAACGGCTACTGTACAGGGGCGTCGTCAGCCGATTTTGCCGGGGCTTCAGCCCCGAATGTTTTGAGTGCAGCCCCGAATGTATTTTGAAAAGTCGACTGACAAATATGAAACCGGACAAAAGCCTTTGTAAACCCCCGAAATCATAAGTTGCCTTATTTCATTGTGCTTTGGCTTTGCTGCTGTCTCTGACTGATGATTGTTGAAATATTTAGGTGTGTTCGACATCGGCTGCAGCTGGATGTAAGCGATCGGCGAGAGTAGCCGCGTGCAGGCGGGGAGGAGCTCTGCCAAAGGAGACGTGAAGTCGGACACTTTCTGGTTCCCGTAGTGACCTCTCACGTGGTGTTTGCTGTTTGCATACTTTACCACAGCTGAAATGAAATAAATGCAATATTTGCCAAATACACAGACATTTCAGACACATTTTCATTCAACACTTTACTGCTTCATACAGCATCTGTTTGAACTAGAATAAAGTTCAAAATAAGCATATCAATGAAGTGGAGTCAACGTTTTTTAATCAGTTTTATTTTGATAAACATGACTCAATATAACATCGCGACTACATGAAAAGACTGTTTACTGTTATGAAAACTGATTTGTGCACTTTAGTGGAACTAAAGGTGTGAGAATAAACACGACACGCACGTGATCGTTGTCATGCGGTGAATCCGGCGAATCGTGGAACAGCTGTGTCGTCATCAGAGCTTGTGCAGCCGCTCTTGAGAAACTGCGCTGGCTGAATCCTCCGGCTACTCTCGAATCGCTCCCGCGATACTTTGATGGCATACGTCACAGTCACGTGGAGTCAGCGCTGCATCAAGTCGGACAAAATTTCTAACCGGCGTGCACTGCTTCAAGTCAGCCACCGATCGGTCTGCGCAGAGCTGCATGAAGTCGAACAAGCCTTTTGTCTCTCACGCAGAGACGCACCACGTGAGTGATTTCAGCCTATAGGCTACTAGAATATCTCCAGAATCTGCGCGCAACAGCAAACAATCTCACAGTAATTAAATATATATATATATATATATATATATATATATATATATATATATATATATATATATATATATATATATAACGCAGTCAGCACCGCCGCACAGTCCTCTGTCAGACCAGATGTTGTCAGGCTATAGAGGGTATGCGCATGACGTCACCGTCGGCCGGAGTGAATGCGGTCACGCCCACAAGTGGCAAAAAGACTGAGCGGCAGCATTTGTTTTCAGCGTGAATGCCGTGAAAATCACACAAAACACATCTAAAACGGGAAAGAGCTTTGCGATTGACTGTACAACTAGATTTGACCAGAAATCTGAGGTACTGTATATTTTTACAGACTGCAAAAAGCTACAGAACAGACTATATTCTGCATAATTGGATGTTTTTAAATAAACACTGACAAAAAACTATACAAGTTATAGGGCTGGACGATATGATGATATACAGTATAACATTAATGTAAGTGATCACTCGGATTTAGACCTATCTATATTGTATTTATATAAAACGTTTACAGACAAATTTTCTTCATTTATTTCCCCGGCGTCGAAATCAGGCACATATAAATGTCAGGAAACACGATTCCTGGCTGCATGTCAATATCCATGGATCACTGGATCTTTGATAAGTTGTAAGGAACACTATATCGAGTCCAACTTTTAGTTTAAACTGATAATAGTTTGTTTTACTCGCGTTAACGCAGTTTCCCCTATTAACTCCAGTCACGCAGCAGCTCTTCTGCCACTCAGTCCCGCTGAGGGGGGCGTGTTCCGGCGGGAAAGTGACGTTAATGCATTCCCTCTATATGTCAGTAAAACTCAGAAAAACGAACTTTCCTCTCGTGTCAGCCGTGTGCTCGCGGCGCGCACTCTTCAATATCACGCGCAAATGCGGCGGGCCCTGTATCACGCAAAAGAAACTACGAGCATGTACCGTCGTGTTCTGTCGTCAGTTAAAGGGTTAGTTCACCCAAAAATGAAAATTAAGTCATTAATTACTCACCCCCATGCTGTACCAACCCCGTAAGACCTTCGTTCGTCTTCGGAACACAAATGAAGATATTTTTGATTAAATCTGAGAGCTGGATCACTGCTACATAGGCTGCCTAAGGGACCGACACTTGACGGTCCAGAAAGTCATTAAAGAAAATGTTTAAATATTCCAGGTGCCTACAGTGGCTCAATTATAAGTGTATCAAGCGACGAGACTACTTTTTGTGCGGAAAAACAAACAAAAATAACGACTTTATTCGACTATTCCTTTTCTTCCTTGTGGGCCTGAAGCGAGACTTCAAGAGATTTCCACGACGCATGCGCGAGAACTGAGATGAGGACATCCTCTTCTTCGACTCCTTCTTGTTACCGGCTGCTCACCGCTTAGAAGTATTACCGCCACCTACCGTATAAGATGACGTGTTGGAAGCGCAAAACTTTCTGTTTACAAGCAGAGGAAGACGCGCGCTGTACATACGCTTTTCAATTCGACACTTAATGTGCTGTAGGTCTCGCTATATTATATACAATGGTTAAAAAGTCGAAATCAGTAGACATATTTACGAATTGAAACGCGTATGTACAGCGCGCGTCTTCCTCTGCTTGTAAACAGAAAGTTTTGCGCTTCCAACACGTCATCTTATAAGGTAGGTGGCGGTAATACTTCTAAGCGGTGAGCAGCCGGTAACAAGAAGGAGTCAAAGAAGAACGTCCTCATCTCAGTTCTCGCGCATGCGTCGTGGAAATCTCTTGAAGTCTCGTTTCAGGCCCACAAGGAAGAAAAGGAATAGTCGAATAAAGTCGTTATTTTTGTTTGTTTTTCCGCACAAAAAGTAGTCTCGTCGCTTGATAAACTTATAATTGAGCCACTGTAGGCACATGGAATATTTAAACATTTTCTTTAATGACTTTCTGGACCGTCAAGTGTCGGTCCCTTAGGCAGCCTATGTAGCAGTCATGAACCTCTCAGATTTAATCAAAAATATCTTCATTTGTGTTCCGAAGACGAACGAAGGTCTTACGGGGTTGGTACAGCATGGGGGTGAGTAATTAATGACTTAATTTTCATTTTTGGGTGAACTAACCCTTTAAGTATTGAAATAACCAAAAGGGAGATTAAAGCTGCGTCAAAACTCCTGTCGGGGCTTTTGTATTCCTTTGTAGGCTACATAAATCTTACACATTTTGGCTCATTTTTCATTAATATTCTAACATTTAATCAATATTGCAAACAAAGTCATCAAAACTTACTTGTGTCATACTGTTTTTTAATTTTGTGACCGAAAATGTGAAAAATACACTAGCCTAAATGATCGTTCATGACATTCTTTTAAGTATAACCCAATTTGTCTAGATCTGTAATATTATTTCCTTTGTATAATTAGCTTGTCTTTGTTTTAAATTATGTTGTATTTTTATTGTTAACTGCTGCGCAGCCATGTGATTTAGTCAGCTTGATTAACATTATTACAATGTATTCCACAGATGTTCTTTGCTAATTACAGAAACTATAAGCACAATTCATAAGTATAAATATATATTTATAAAATTTATAAGTATATATATATATATTTGTATGGTCCTCGAATGTGTTCGAATTTTTCACCAGTATCAGCCTTTTCACCGTTTGTTTCACTCCGCTTGTTTGCCCAACTTGCATCATTAAGCAAGTAGGTGGCGACAAGTGACTGTCTTAATGAGTGAACAATTGAACTTTAATTGAACTGATTAGTGCCAAAAACAGTGATTAACTTAAGAAAGAAACAAGTCGCTGAAACCAATCTTTAATGCTAATATATAAATTGCTCATTTACCTCTGGACACAAAAAGATTGCACTGGTGTTTGATTGAAATGTAACATCTATGCAAAATAATCCTTGAAAGATTTCTCATTTAAGGCCATTCCTGTTTGGAATATGTGATTGTGTATTGTCAACAATAAGCAGAAATCTTCTGCATTTCCAAGTGTGGATCATTCATTTCAACATTTATCCTCATTCTCATATTTAAGAATCTGTTATCTGCTTGACAAATCATTTATGCTACTGCCTACTGACATTTAAAGCTTTTGTCATCCAATTTTTTTTGACCTTCAAGCACCTTAAAATGCACACATGTAGGTCTGAGAAATCCAAATTTTCTCGGGGGAGTATGCCCCCGAACCCCCCTAACTACCTCACATTTAAATGTGCGTGACTGTGTGGTATTGTGGGCTGGTGTGGCTAGTGCCAGGGATGGATTTTTTTAACCAGTCTGCCCCCATATAGGCCTGCAATATACATTATTCTCTGTATCGAATCATGTTATCTTATTACCCACCCCAGCCCCTGATGTTTCGGGTTCAGCCCCTGATGTTTTTAAAACCTAGAAACGCCCCTGCTGTAGATACAACACGCATTTGAAAAAGCTAGGCGCTGGAGAGCACAATTCGTTTGAATGCAAAATACAATTTCACCGCTAGATGGGAGAAATTCATACACATTTTCCCTTTAAAGGGATACTTCAGGATTTAGCATTAAGCTTTGTATTAATCGTCATTTTGCCTCATCGGAGGATTTTTTGGCCAGAGGCTAAAGACTACAGTCAGTAGTAGGGGCTGTCCCGCATGTTCTCAACCCGCCCATAGAGGGTGGGATCTCACTCACAGAACCTACACATGGTGTCAGCCATCTTTTTTTGGAAGCTAAGCTAGCAGGCTCTTGTTCTGTGGAGAAAGCTGAGTAACTTAGTAGGAGAAAGCTGAGTAGGGGTTACCATCCTCTTTTTCCTGGACATGTCCGGCCGTCGAGATCGTACAAAATCTTTTGCTTTCTGCAGTCGCCATTTATTGTTTACATGCACACCTTTTGTTTCAATCTAACTGAATTCATTCCGATTGGTGAATCTGAATGTAGTGTTTACATGAACGCTAAACAAGTGATCGGTTGATGTGCGTTTTAACATTGCTAAGGAAATTCCCGCTCCTCCGTGAGAGATACGAGACCGGTGCATCTCACAGGTGTCGCTCATCGGTAATCACGCCAAAAGCCTCGCGCAGTTCTCCCACGGCTCTAGCCTCGTCCTGCTCGCCACAGTAAACATAATGAATGGCGACTGTAGAACGCAAAAGCCGAATCCCGGACATTTTGGGCGATCTCGAAATCTCGGGCAGACTCATCACGGTGACTCACTAGTAGCCTAGACTTGTTGTTTAACTTCTGCGCTCCGTAACCGGTAGGCGTGGCCTCCTAGGGCAGTGAAGCAAGTGCATTCTGGGAGTTGTTGTCTTTCATCCACAAAAGCCAAAAATACATTTTCTGGCTTTTCTCAGTCTAGAAAGCTCCAAATTCAAAAATAATTTCACATTTGTTCTACATAAATGACCCATTTTAAATACACATTCATCTTTCCAGAGGTGAAGTATCCCTTTAAGGACTGAAACAAAAGGCTGGTGTGGGACTACACGACATTCCTCCCGGGTAAGTGACATCACTAACCCTAAAAGGTTTATAAACCCCGCCCCCGGGAAAACGATTTATTGATTATCAAGACTGATTATGCTAATCAATGACTAGAAGATAACTACACATAAGCTACATATATTCATCAACAAACCATTCAGAAATGTTGTCTACATGTTGTCACTTCTTCTTGAGTCACTCCATCTTTGTCTGACTCCGGTTTGAACATTAAAGGCTAAAAGTTTTTGAAATGATCAGTGCATGTCTGTGTGAGGTAATCAAAGCTGCTAAGGAAACAAGCTGTTGAAGCTCCGCCCTCTCTGCCAGGAGCAGCAGCTTAGCTCATTTGCATTTAAAGGGACAGACACAAAAACAGTGCGTTTTTGATAACCCTCAAAAAGTGACAATTTTAACATGCTATATAAACATATCTGTGGGGTATTTTGAGCTGAAACTTCACATACACACTCTGGGGACATCAAATACTTATTTCACATCTAAAAAGTGTGTATAGTATGATTATTGCTATGGTGGAAAAAGCATAACATTTTTTTTACATAATTTGTGTAATTTTTCCTAATTTTGTGTGTGTGTCAAATGCAAATGTACAAAGATGCCTCATTTTCTCTTGTTCTGTGTGGAATAAAACGGCCATTAAAACAAATTCAAATGGAGCTATTTTGTAAGGCGTTTAAGCAAAATGAACATGAAACTGATGCCAGGAGTCAGAGGAGGATTGAACTGTGGTTCTAACTTAGTAGATCTGCTATTTGTTAACAAGTCAGAGTATCAAACAGTAACACACTCGATTCACACACACACACACACACACACACACACACACACATTTCCATGGCCACACATAAACTCACAGATGTGTGCATGCTCTCTCTCTCTCTCTCTCTCTCTCTCTCTCTCACCCACCCACTTACACACACACACACACAAACACACGCACAAAAGAATAACAACAACTTCCAGCTGGATTTCATCCTTTTTTGCTACCCTTTCACTTTTATACAATTCGTGTGTGGCATGTTTGTATGCATGCATAGTTGCATCCATGCACTGTATATCAAGTGCAAACACAGTCAAATCTGTTTCAGTCACATCTGACCTTTAGCTCTACATACTTCAGTCCAGACCAATAGCAGATGGAAGCAATTAGGACTTTACCTCCTTTTTCTTAATTGAATGTCTGTCTGGATATTAGAATCTGGATCACCCTGTTTTTCAGTACTGCCTTGTATCCAATGTGAATGTTTCTCAATTCTGCTTGTGCAGCTTGCAACACTACACATTTTAGCTGTTGCATGATTATGCTATGCTCTAAAAGCATAGGATACTTTGCTAATAATCTGAAAGTACCTTTCAGTAACCCAGCTAACAGGAAATGCTCTGAAAAAATTTTGGCTGACGTTTTGGCAAGGTTCTCTCGAAGTTATGAACAGTAACTATAATAGAACGTTTGTTCAACGTTATCTGGTCTTTAATAATGTTCTTGAAACGTTAGCACAAAACATTATTTAAACATTTTTTATTAAAAGGGTTTTTTTTATGAAATGTTTTGGTTGGATTTTTTTTTTTTAAGTTACGTTCTCATAATGTTTGTAAAATTATCAAATGCAATGTTCCCTTAATGTTCGTATAACCAAGCCAAAAAAAAAAACATTTTCAATTTAGAAAAAACGTTATCATAACGTTTAGAACAGATTTATGTTAAGGTGTCAGTGTTGAGAAAATGTTTATCTACTTTTCTCTAAATAAATAAAAAATGAACCATAAATAATTATCTTCCTGATAGTTAAACACATTTATTTCCAATTTCTCATAAACGATAGTTTAGTTTTTAGTAGTGTTTTGTTGTATTGAATTTATGTACATTTTACCTTTAAAAAATCGTATCAATTAATATTGTCATTGCTATATCTTAGTAAAAAGTGGAGAAAAATGAAAAAGTCACAAGGCAAAAATTCTTAATGAAAATGTAAAAATATTTTTTTGCATCTAGTAGGAAATATTAACATGCATGCATAATGCTCACGTCTAAAACCCTTCTCAAATAGTATATCATTTAAGACTTTGGGCATCCTGTTTTATGATTTACGAAGCACTAATTAATCTTGCATTACTGTTCAGTATGCAAATTGGCATGCAGGGTATTCCATCTGACACAGCCATTTTAAATAATGTGTGCAGATTAGCCCGATATTTCAAATGTGCAGAACTGAAGCAAGATTGATGAACACAGCTTTGTGAGACAGCTGGACTCTGGACTCTGGACCCTTGTCTGATTAGCTGAAATGTTTCTCTGGAAAAATTCTGATGTCAAGCACCTGTGTGAAGTGACATACACTGTAGAGTTAGCAGAGAGGAAGCATCATTTCAGCCGAACTTCTGCAGAATAATCAGGCAGTGCTCGTGAAACAGCGACGGGTTTGTGTTTTTTTTCCATGTTTCTTGGCGACGCTTGCATATTTCCTTAAAAAGGAGAGAAAGGAACAGAGGAAAAAAAGGGATGGAAGGGGTCTAAATGAGAGGGGACTGAGTCTGTTTTGTCTCAGAGGCACTTGATGACTAACACCGCAAGAATGATTCCATACTTCCCTCCAGTTACAAGCTCACAAACGAAAAACTACAAGACCCTGCTGAAAAACTCTGCTAGAATAACCTATACATGATCACATTTACTGTTTTTTGAACCATGCTATTTATAGAAGCCCATTTCTGACACATAAGAAAAAAAATACTAAGTCATCATTATGAGATAAAAAGTCACATTTACATTTTCAACATATTAATGACATAAAAAGTAAATTATGGCAAGTGACATAAAAAGTCAAAATTATGAGACACTAAGCCATAATAATGTCAAAAATCTATTATAAGAACTATGAGATAGTCAAACATTTTGGCATACTAGGGAATATAACATTGACATACTTATGTGAAAAAAATTATGACTTGCTAATTATGACATAAGTCATAATTATGAGATAAAAAGTCGAAATTCTTTCAAAAAGTTTGAAATTATGAGATAAAAAGTCAATTATGACTTATAATTGACAAAAAGTCAATTATGACAAAACTCAAAACAGATATAGATATTTATAGATATTATTATTATATATCTTATAAAAAGTCAATATAATGACAATACTAAGTCATAATTATAAAAATGCAATATGAATTATTAAAATGATTGTTCAGTCAAAATTACACGAGTCATAATTGTGACAAAGACTCTAAATTATGAGATAAAAAGTCATAATTGTGACAAAAGTAATTGACAAAAATCAATGACAAAAAAGTCAGAATTATAACATCATAATTATGGCATAAAAAGTCAATTATGCTGAATTCAAATTATGATAAAAACATAATTATGATTATGATAAAAACTCATAATTATGTTTTTATGCTATTATGATTATGGCCGCAGAACCAATTTCCCTATTCAAACGAAAGCACAGGTTTAGAAAAACAGAAGCACAACTAAAAAGAATATCGTCATTTTAGTGCACCCGTAGCCTACTAACTATACAGATCTGTTTTTAATAAAAGCAAGGCGATACAGGCGAATAATAGTTTACTATGACATTTAGCTTAAGATAACATTTAGTCTGCTGTTCAAAACCAGATATGGGATATTGCAGTTGGCATAGGCTACAGCACAATTCACAATAATTCCAAGTTTATAGTCAGCATAAACTGTTACGTAACGCTCTCTCCTTCTCACTAACCAATGACTCGTGCTGGATAGAGCTTCAGAACAGTGGATCCCTTTGAGAACATGTTTTGCCCTCAATTGGGAAAGATTGCCTCAATGGGAACATAATGTAAAACATATTCACAGAATATTCCTTATTTAAGCATGCAGTGTGTGTTGACGGTTCCACTGAGTCATCTACTTGAGTATTGTAAACACAGTGTGGTTTGTTAGTCGGTTGGGTTGCACTCACATTAAGGCCGGTTAAACAGAGACGGGTCGAATTTGTAAACCGTCATTTGATGATGTGTTTCAACTGATATTTTGGCTGATGCAGGTGCAAATCTTTTAGGAAGACATATTCATTAGTCATTTTATGATGTTTGACTAAGGCTGAACGATTGTCAGTCGAAACTTCCAATTATAAAGTCGATCCAAACGCTCACGTTTCTCAGCGGGTGGTCGTTCGTTGGCCTTGGCACTGACCAATGAACTTCTTCTCACACTATACAGTAGAACAAGATTGTCCTGCGCAGATCTGATACTTCATAAAAGCTGCTGACTGTATAGGTTATTGTTCACCAATAGGGTGGTGAAAAATTCAGAATTTAAGACTTGCTTCTCCTTCAGTTTACAAGTGTGAATTTTAATTGAATTGGCTACAGCCTACAGGAAGTGGAATTGCAATAACAGGAAGTAGCATTTTCTGAAAAGCAATAGTGTCCGCCCAATTTTACAGAGGCCTTGGTTCCAGAAGTACTTTTCCCAATTTTTTTCCCTATAGGGACCTTTAAAACGTCTTAGTTAGAGTACAATCCATGAACCAAACCGACCAGCTACAAGGTGATTCACAACAAACTTTGAATTGAAGCAAAAAAAAACTATTTAAAAACTATTTTTTAAAAAAATTATTTTGGTGAGATTTGCAGTTATATGAATTTCTTTGAATTTGAACTCTGTTTGAATTCTGAATGAATTCTTATTACAGTTCTGATTGGCAAACGACCCTTGTAACATGTTCACCTTCGCTTAAATCAGACACATTTCCTTGAGTTACTCAATGCAAGTTATCCATGATTAGCATCTTAATTCAATCCAACAATTAAAGTATGCTTTCAAGTCAGCTTGTGAGCTTAATTCCATCATTAATCAGTAAGGCAGGCTGATATTTTCCAGTGAAAAGTTCAGTTTGTTAAATGATTAATTGTTCAGAATAGATCACAATGTAATGACTCCATTATGTTAGTGATGATCCATGCCTATAATAATGTGAAGTGTTTTGAATAAAGTGGGTTCCCCCCCTCCTCCTCCCCCTAATTTAAGCCTGTGATTCAGCTTCTCCTACAAGCTGTAACAAGATTGCGTGTGTCATTTGACTAAGTGTTTAACAGTGTTTTTGGTATCCCGGTTCTGCGGTTCACTATTGGCCGGAGTTTGTTTAAACTAAACTAAACTCCCACTATGGAGCTCTCACAGCTCTCATTGCTCAATCAAATTACAGTGCATTGTGGGATTACCCTGCTACGCCATTCAAGCCAATTCTTTCCTTCCCCTCTCCCACCACTTTTCTCTTATCCTCCCTTTTCTCTATTCATGCCCACTTCTTTGAACCAAACTTAAACAAAACATAAGTTTCAATTTCCTCTCATATGTTTACTTGATCCAGTCTTTTTACACATATTTCCTCTTTTGTTTTCATTCTGTCATATTTACCTCACCTCATAGCTTTTTTTCTGCAGGCGACTTGCATCCTAACTGAGATATTTCTGTGACCACATGCCTCCAGATGTTGGCCTTCAGTTGTTCAAAGCCAGCTGGGAGTCATTAGCTGGGCACATTGTACCAAACCACTACGCCTTCTCTCTTTAAACCCCTCCCATACCTACATACACTCAGTTCCCATGGCCACAGTGCTCGTCTGTGGGATTTCAAACAAGTAGGATCTGGCGAATGCCAAATGGGTTTCGCATGTATGTGGTGCTTCAGGCATGATTTGGCAGAATATTGTACTAGTAACATTACAGTATTAAACTCTAAGCTCCCAAAACCTCCCATGTTGCACCAATTATAATATGAAGCGGACTGTAACACCAAATCTGCCAACATGAAGAATGAAACGTTGAAATCAGTCCAACATTTCAAGGCTGAATGTCTTTGTGTTTTGAAACTGAAGGTTTGCTAACAGTAAAAAGCAGATCTGGTGGTTCAGTCAAATATTCAGAAAGAATTGTAAAACGAGATTGAATTTTGCCTAATTTTTGGGGGGGGGGGGGGGGGTTGAATTTGAATAGGGTTGGGATGTTTTAGCAGCTGCAGGGTTTTTCCGATTAAGACTCCAATTGGGAAGGCTTATGTTCTTAGCAGTCACTGTTAAAAAAAAATAATAATCAAAAACTGGATTAAAAAATTAAATAAAAAAAGAAAGGAAATAAAGATTGAAACCAAACATTACTGTTCAAAAGTTTGAGGTCGATGTGACTTTTTAAAATGTTTTTAAAAACTGCATTTATTGGATCAAAAATACAGTAAAAGCAGTAACATTAAGAAATATTATTACAATTTAAAGGTAGGGTACGTTCTACCCTGAGCTGTTTACCTCCTCGGACTCGGATATATGCGGATCTATGTCAACACTATCAACACCTAAATGAATCTGCAGCAGTCAGGTGGTACAAGTAAGACCTCTGTAGTTGTTTATGTTTATTAATATTGTAATGTTATGTGCTTTGAGACATGAGGTAATTTAACGGCATGCCGTCTATGACTATATGACGCTTTGCTGAATCTGCTCTGGCTGTGTGCGTTCATGTGTTTTGTAGTGGAGACGCTCTGACGGCAGGGTGGGATCTAATCCTTTAAAGCTTGCTATTGCTGGTCGCTCCAAAATTGCCTACCCTACCTTTAAAATAACTGTTTGCTATTTTACTATATTTTTAAAATGTAATGCTCAAAAAACATTTCTTATTAACATCAATGTTGAAATTAGTTGTGCCGCTTAATTTTTTTTGTCAGGATTCATTGATCAATAGTAAGTTATATTGAGAAAGAGAAATCTATTGAAACATGATAAATATCTTTACTGACACTTTTGATCAATTTAATGCATTGTTGCTGAATAAAAGTATTAATTTAAAGTCTTTGCCAGGAAAACAGAAAACGGAAACAGATTCCTTCTTGTAAATTCAAAGTTGTGGTCATGACTCAGACTCACTAAGAGACACACTAACATGTTTGCCCAAAAAATATTTTATAAAAGTCTAATGGCTGCTGTGGCTTCATGCTCCCTAGAGTTAGGAAAGGAAACGGACACCATGGCAAAACCTCAACAGATGAAGGTGAGATCACACCGCTGCTACTGAAGCCCTGACCGGAGATGCCTTCGTAGGTTTAACACACTTGCTGTGAAGGTGGTGACACTAACTGCACATAATGTAGTAGAGCACAGGGGTCTTGACATGGTGCTCATGAGAAGCGGAGAGGTAAAGTTTTTAAATATGGTAATTAGTGGGTAAACTTGAAGGTAAGTTTAGAAAGGTATAATTCAAATCCGTAATATATTCTGGAGGGGGATCAAATCAGACCCCCTCATAGACATGCATGAAATGTTTGTTATCTTAAAGAATTGGTTCATTACCATCTAACAGATGCTAATGATGTACTAAAGGTAGGATGGATAGATGAATGGACACAGGGTGCCAGTCTTTAAGCAACTCTTGCAAATGCAAATGTTAAGTGTTTTGTTTATCTGAAAGGAATCGTGAGACTATTATTTGAATGTATCACAGTTGTTCTTCAATGTATTTTCTAGGGGAAATGAGGATTAATGAGAAACTGTACAACGGCTAAAACGAATCCACATGTGATCTGTTTACAGCAATGCGAATCACACTTCATGCTTTGTCACCTCGGGATACTAAATAAACTGATCCAGGAGTTCATGGCATTCACTGATCTGATTCACCTGGCTCTTAAAAGACAAGAGAAATTCACGGGACGGAGAATAGAGAACATAAAATACTAGCTTTACATAAACAAATAAAAGTTTAGGGTCAGTGATATTTTTTTAGGGAATGCATGCATTAAATTGATCAAAAGTGACTGATGATTTTTGAAGGATCATGACACTAAAGACTGGAGTAATGGCTTATAACTAGGTACAAACCCTGAACCTACCCCTAAACCTATCTTAAAGCTTATGTTACCAGTACTTTCTTGGGTAATTACTGTACACTGTAAGTACACATACTGTAAAATAAAGTGTAACCATAATAATATATCCAAATATTACTGTTTTTCCTGTATTTTGATCAAATAAATTCAGCCTGGGTCAACAGAAATGTGTATCCTGAATCATTAGGCTGGTTAGTGCATTTTTGCCCTGCTTCATGTCTATTCTCTAACCAAGAATTTTATGGACAGGTTTAAATGGCCTCGTCAGATGATATCAGTTCTTAGCTGCTTTTGGGTGAGGAAAGCATGTCACAGAAAAACCACAGCCAGATCTCTAATGAAATATTGCATGTTGTCAGGGGGTTGTGGTTGTTTTCTATGCGGAGACTTGGTGTTATACATTGTCATGTTGCCGTTGTACAAATTTATAGGCAATCCCATTCACTGTGAACAAGCAGCAAGTGTTCATCCTCCCCAGGATTTATTTCTTATGGGATAAACAGAATATCTCAAATCGTTTTTCAACACTAATATTCTAAGGGACACAAAATACAGAGTGCAAAAAATGATTTATTATTGCATTAAGATTTTCAAATGTACAGTAGCCATAAATTGATGAAAGATAGTAAATAAATTGTTTATTAAAAATATTAGTGGCATATGCAAGGAGATAAATGAGATAAATTACAAAGAAAAGCAATTCAAGACATTCTCCTATAACAAGTAAATTGACACCGATCATCCACAGCATCTTGCATCCAGCATCACAGCATTCCAGGATTGTTTGTGGAATTTGTGCATGCAGCTTATTTTCAAGATGGACAAATGACAGAGACGTTAGTGGTGGGGTGTAGCATCCTTTATTTCAAATCTCTTTACAATAGCCCCGAAATTGGTCTCAAATACATTTCTGACATGAGAAACCTATTGGTAAACTCTTTGTCTAAAGGCATTAAGAGCTATTTTGAAGAAACCTGCATTTGAATAACTAAAGGAGCTAGTGTAGTGTTTCTATTAGTAGCACCAAATTGATATTCAAGTTTTACTTTTAACGCTAACAATTAAGTGTACCACAGACAAATGAAAATAAAGAACTTACTTGTTGCAAGCAGGGTCCAAAATAAACGCAATTCCTTTTGAATTTTTTAGATAGATAGATAGATAGATAGATAGATAGATAGATAGATAGATAGATAGATAGATAGATAGATAGATAGATAGATAGATAGATAGATAGATAGATAGATAGATAGATAGATAGATAGGACATGTGTTTATTTTGGACCCTGGTTGCTAGATATAAATGTCTCACTGCATTTTAATGATACATTCTTTATATTTATAACGAGTCTAAGTCTGCATCATCATAGAGATTTCAGCTCCTGACCACTGAAAGAATTAATTTTCCATGCCCTCAACATCATTTAATGCTAATTTCTGGCAGTTATGGACAGTAAACTTTAATACAGTCATATAGTCAAGGCACTAGAACTCAAAGAATTGACGTTAACTGTTGAATGACTAGATTAATCCCTATACTTTACAAAGACTTAGTGACATAAAAAAAGAGGCATTATTTTTAAGAATTCTGACATAATCATTTACTGTCTTTTACGAAATGAAACCGAGACAAAAAGCCCTTTTAAGTTCAGATATATCATTCACATGAAAAATAGACAAAAAAACTAAAACAATCAAAGCTTGTGCTATACTTCCGCTGACCCCCTTTATTCCCGGACCCCTCCCACTACCCAATCACCCCCTCGACTCCAGGGAAATCTTGCGGGAGACAGTTTGGTAAAAGACCCCAGTGACCATTGAGTGGTAGTCAGATACTTTGAAAAGGTGGCGGTAGGCGTACGTGTTGTCATACGGCCGGCCACGGCTCACCAGGGTGCGCAGATGTGCCTCGTTCACCTGATTTCCCGCGGCCAGTACGTACAGCTCAATGCCCGCTTTGCTCACTTGCTCCACGGCTTTCTCAATCTGGATGGTGTTGACACCTTGGGAACGACCATCCGAAAACACCAGCAGCTTCTTCTTCCTCGTCCTGCCACCCCTGAAGCGCTCAATGGCAAAGTTGAGAGCGTTTGTTACCTGCGTACCTTGACTCTGGAACTTGGCTTCTGCAATTTGAGCCACCACCTGGGTGGCGTTTGAGGAAAACTCAGCCTCCAAGTTGGCATTGTTGCTGTACTGGCCAACGCCAACCCGGACCTGGAAACCTCCTCTTTCTGCTGACAGAAAACGCTTAGCCAGCATCCGTGAGAAATCCTTGGTCATCTCGAAGTTCTTGGAGCCCACGCTGGCCGAGCTGTCCATCATGATGAGGACATCGGTGTTGTCAATAAATGAAACTGGAGAAGAGGAAAAGGGTATAACCATTATTATCTAATGGTCAAAATGCTGACAAATCTGGTTAATGTGTTCTTAAATAAATACGTACTTGGACAAGTATAAGTGGGACACTTCTTGTCTGTGAAAAAAGCACAATGTAGTAAATAATGGTTTCTCAAATTTAGATCCAGAACTCACAAAGCACTCTAAATCTGCAGCAGATACTGTCACATGTCTGTCCTGTCTTGGTTGCACATGAGTGTTTTGTTATGTTGGGCCATGTGCTCTTGTCATTGTCTGGTCCCTCCCCCTTGTTATCTGATTATTGGTTTATTTGTCCCACCTGTTATCCTCGTTACCCGCCTTATTTGCCTTCCTATTTAGTCTTCCTGTGTTTGCTGTCCTGTGCTCGTTCGTTGTATTTGTTACGTGTATTTGTCGTGTTGAGTTCTGTTCTGGATTAAGTTTGTACGTTGTAGTTTTCTTTTGTTTATTTTATGTTTTGGTCTTTATTAAATACTTCTTACTCTGCACTTGAATCCACGGATTTATTCCACACCACGCACCGTGACAGATACTGTATTTAACCTACCTTCACAGATTTTCTCAGTCAGGTTTTGCAGGAAACTGTCATCCAGAAGAACACCAAAGTTGTTCAGGACAAAGGAGAAACCTTTTCTGGGATCATCTTTACACACAACCTCATCAAGCTGTTCTCGATTGGGGTTCCGTTCTGCATAATCCACGACTCCAACGCCACCAACCTGCCAGAAACCAGAAGTGAGTTGAGGTTCCCATCTACCAGTAAATCCTTTCTGGTTGTGAATTGAATTGAACCTCATTTCATGGGACCATACTTGATCCCAATAACATGAAATGTCATTGGATCACAAGTTCTCCCTTCTCCCTAACTAAACATCATGACATTACGTCTGCAGCATATTAGATTCATATAATTGAATGAATTCCATTTCTGTGAAAACAGTTTCTGTACACACAACAACGTTAGCTCAAAGTTCCACCCAGGCTAATTGGAAATACGTGCCTGTTGCAACATTTCTGCAAATTGATATGTCGCTTCTTGCATGTCTCAAGAAGCGACATATCAATTTCAAAGTTAAATATCCAATGAGTGGTATTAATTTTTTATCTGAAACAGATCAACGTGAATCTGGAAATGGTATCGCAACAGTTCAGCTACAAAATGCCCAGGTCATATAGTATTGTTTATTAATCAATAAACTGGCCCGTAATCAGAATGTGTGTGAACAGGAATAAAAGTTGTTGGTGTTTTACTCCCACTAGTGTTTATTTCAGCTGAAAACTGCACTGAATTGTAATGTATGCTAGGTACGTTTTGGAAAAATGGAGGCACGTTTTTCCTGAGCCTAGGTTGTCCAAGTTTATTAGGTTTACCTTCAGTCCCTTGCCGCACAGTACGTTTAGGGGCACTTTGTCCCTCTTGGTGTCAGAGCGTCCATCAGTTAGGACAATGATCACACTCTTCTCTGTCACTAGCTTGCTAATCATGTTTTTTAGCGAGTACTGCAGAGCTTCTCCGGTGTACGTGGCTTCAGCTAGCCAGTGCAACTCTTTCACAGTTCTAAAGTGAAGGACAGAGATATTTTTTCTTTATTTCTTCAGACACAATGCCAGACATGGACACAAAATGCAAGCTCATCTGATGAGGAAACAAATTCCTTCAAGCCACAGAAGAGTAACTTGAAGTTGTTATAGCCGTATGTGTGCAGATTATGGCTTTTAACAAAAGATCATTGATATTTCATACTGTTTTAGGTCTGTCAGGGTCTTAATGTTGGGGTCACCAAGCTTTACGACCTCCTGAGCACCAGCACCGCTGTACTGCACCACACCAATACGAGACTCATTGGCACCAAACTGCAAAAAAGAAATGGGAAACTCAACTTAAATGCATCTATTATCATTATAATGTGGAATTCATTTAGAAGAGCCCATGCATCTAGTATGTAACCACCACATTTTCAAGATTAAAGGGGACCAAATGTAATTTTGGTTTATGAATATGACTGAATATGATGGGGATTGTGTCTTTCTCAGTGTCTGTCATGATTACAGCCCCAATAAATACAAGTTGACAGCTAACTGGAGTGTTAATGAGTCTCATAGTAAATACCTGTTTTAACTTGAGTCTGTCCATCACCGTCACAATGAAGTCTTTAGCAATGGCAAAGTTAGAAGCACCAATACTCTCAGAGCTGTCCACAATGAAAGCAATGTCCAGGGGTCCGCATGTGCATTCTTCAAGAACAAATGTATTTAAGGAAGATGGCATTGCAGAACACTAAATAAAACCGTTTGAAATATTCCTCATATACTTGAAAGTCTTGGGACTTACCACAGCAAGCTGAAAGAAAGAAAGTGAAAACACATTACACATAATCTGCCAATATTAGACAGATCAGAAACGTATGTTCTATCAAAACATTCAAAGTAAGGGATCCACAATTATTTTGCTATTTTACAGATGAAAGAATCTGGTCTGGAAATATTAGGAGTTCATAAAAGTTTGTTCATTTATGATTTAAAAAAAAAGCAGTTAATGCTCTGACCTAAATACCTGCCAATTTTTTTTTCTTCTTATTTTTGAATTTGTAACCCAAAAGGAGAATATTTAGAAGAGCATATCATATTTAATCTGTGGTGGCAATGAATAGAACAATGGCCTATTTAAAGCCTCTGTTATATAAAATAAAACCGACTTGAACGGTGAAGGTCTGGACAGAACTAGGCAAAATTAATATTATGTTTGGGAGGAAAAATAAATGGTAAAACTCTAAAAAACACAAAGCAGCCTTATCTAAAGTGAATGGTTGGATGTTTGTCTTGTTGGCTGAAACAGATTTTTTTTTTTTTTTGGACAATTTCATCTGCTTTTTCTCTGGGCCCTGGGGTCTCATTCATAATACATTTCACACACTGATTTAATTCTTACATGAAAATTTTAATTTATAAAATGAACTGACACAACAACAAAGTCAAGATTTTGTTTTACAAAAGCAATTCAAGATGAATGGACAGGGCTGAAGCCAAAGGGCCGTATAGGGAGGAAAAAATTAATTACCCCCAAATATTGGGCCATATCAAGTAAAATAGCAGTCCACGAAACATTATTTGCATCTGATTGGCTGATACTGTAAAATCCTATTCCTTCAAATTGATGTGTACTTTCACACTGAACTTTTACACACTTCTTTTCAAAGAATCAGTGTTTTCTCTTTAATTGGATTATATCCTGTTTTCACATGCCCGGATGGCGATATTAAATATCTAAGTTAAGCTTCCAAAACTAATATTTATGATAAACGTGCACAATATGAGCATTTATATGAATCCATTCTGGGTTAAAGGCTATGGCTCCAGCAAGAGTTATAAAACAAAATAATGAATATCCAAAAACAATAAACATGCTTCTTGGGCATAAACTGATTATTTAAAAACTGGCATAATACTTTGTGCAACTTGAGTGGATCTACACATGCATATTATACATATGAATGCATGAGTTTTGGGGGGAAAACACACACACATACACACACACACACACACACACACACAGTATTGTATACTGAAATCTGCTTTGCTCAAGACAATCAAGATTGATGTAGAGGGCCTAAAATATTCCTTGAGTTGCAAATGAATGGTGGTTATTACTAAGAGGCAAAGTATCTCAGTGTTTTTTTGCATGTTCTCTACTGGCCTGCAAAGTTTGGTGAACACTGAGCTGGCTAGGTGGATTGCTGTATCATCACTTCATGGCACGAGTCGACATTACCGTGTTAAATCAATATGGGCGACAGGCAGGTCGCCATTTATGGAGGCAGTGAAACGGAGTAGTGAGTCATGAGTAAATACAAAAACAGGTCTACTCACAGCACATCTTCATGATGATATCCAGAATCTCACATTCCTACAAAGAGAGGGAGAGAGAGAGAGACATTAATGGAGAGAGACTTCTGCCTCTGCAACTGATTTTCTCTGTCGCCATTTTGTATCACAAAATGGAGCCACGAGTCCATGTTGTTTTAATTACAGGAAATTCTGCACTTTCTGCACAACACTCCCCAGAGACTCACAATTACTTCAAATAAACTTTTCTGAAAGTGTATTTCCTCTTGTGCTGAGGGATAAAAACACATACTATGTCAATATATAGTATGTGTTGCCGATAAAGGGGTCACAAGGAATCCAATTTTCCCCAATCTTTTGATAAAATAGTCATTGTGCTATTCAAATTAATAATATGCAAATCTTCCGCTCCAGTAAAAAAGACCATTTTATTTTAAACTAAATTGGAAATAAAAACTGACTCAGGGGGACTAGGGGGACTTTAACATTACACATTACAAGTAGATTTCAGGGGGGAAAAATCAATTTTACATTTTAAAAAATTTTAAAAAAAATGTAACCCCTTCAAATGTCGATCTTAAAGACTTAAAATCTATAGTGTCGTGCATTCATTTCTTTGCAGATACAATTGGAACAAGCCAGTTGTCGTGTGGTATTAAAGGATGCTTTTATTCCACAAAAAGAATAGTCTAGTATGTGCTTGGGCCTTGGCTAAAGATTACCATAGCTACTGGCTGTCAGCGATGTGGAATTCACCAAAATAACGGAAAGTGAATTGTGGAATGTCCAGGATCGTTTATTATCAAGAGCACTGTCACCCTCTTTGTCTCTTCATACAGGAAACTGTGCTGGAAAATTTGCATTAGATAATATCCAAAAATGTGTGCTTTCTTTGATTTGTGCATTCAGCAAAACCCAGTTTATTCAAATCAAACTCACTCACATCTGCTCCTTGAGGCCCAGGTGGTCCTGGTGGTCCCTGTGCATGAATACAAGACATATGAAATATACAATGTGCACATGAAGACACATACTGTACTAGTATCGAACAACATAAACAGGTCTTTGAAAGGGTCAATGTCTGTTTTGTTACATGCTACACAGATGTAATCCTGCCAGAGCAAAGAAGCTCTGAATCCCTTCCCAAATAAGAGCATTTTTGAGACAGTCAAGTCTCCTCCTCTCTGGATGTCATCCAGTGGCAAAGAGGAACATCACGAAATTGCAGGCTGGGAGAAATTTCCCTTCCCACACACCCATAACTCATGGCTGTTTAATGCCGTTCTACATAACTGAAGATTTCTACACTTAAAAACTTCTCTTGGCTCCTCTGGACAGTGTAAGAGCCTTGTTGTTTACTTTTGAAAATATAGTAATGCCAATCACCTTCTAAATGTATCTAATGAGATTGTGTGTCATTTAAAGATGTTTAACCAAGTTCAGGTCCAGGTTTTCTGGCATGCTTTAGCTTAAGTGAGCATGTCAACTGCGGCCAATGGTATTTTTGATTCTATATCGAGCGAACAATAAAACTTGTTTTTCTAACTTTTATTCAGCCACAATTTTGGGGTTAGATTTGTTGATCACATTCCATTGTATTTCTCAACAAAAGGTTGAAACTGAACTTTCTTGGGCCTTTGGATCTCAGGCATTCAATCCAACAGAAGATCGGCATGTCTATGTTTCACTGATTCAGAATACAGGTACATTATTTAAAGTGTCTCAGGATGCTGACATAAGAACATGGTACAGAATATCATCCTCATATGAACCCTCATTGGAGAACATGAATCACAATATGAACAAATGTAACCATTTTTATCATTAAACCCTATAAAAGTACAGTTAACACAGACTGAAAACATTGAAATGGTGCATTCACACTTACAGAACTTCCTTCAGGTCCTCGGTGACCTTTGGCTCCTTTAGGCCCAGGTGATCCTGGCCTGTTGTTCTGTGGAAAACAAGATATGAACATTTAGCCTGGAAAATACAGTGTATACAGTGTTATAAGCTGTACCAAGTAGTCGCCATTTCTGTAATTATGCCAACGCTTGCCCAATGCCAATGCGAACGCCCAAATAAAACTGCACATTGCAATTTCTGTATGTTAAGTCTATTTATGACCATGACATTTGTCAGTAATACAGTCAAAATGGGGGAAAATGTGAATTACTGCATTGCAGGTTGATTTAAGCTGTGCCCCTAAATTTTCTTCTTGTGCTTCTAAAAATCTTCAGTAAGGGGCTACAGAGCTCCTAGTAAAAAAAGTTAGTCTGGAGCCCTGTGGTGGAATTTTCTGTCATTTAAGACAACACTTGCCCACCATTAAATGGAATTTTTCCGGCAATCCATGTTTTCACTGTTTTAGGCAAGGGGCACTATTTTGCATCTTCTGAAAGAGTGCAGAATCTCGGGATCCAAAAACAAGCAAACAAGAAGCCGAAACAAGTGTTAGAAGCATTACTAATACTAACACACATGTACGCTAATGCAATCATCCAACATTCAACAGCATATAAATCAAAATTGCCTAACGTTATCAAATGAAATGTCGAACCCACTTAGTATACGACTGTGCAACCTTTAGGGGTGTTGATGGACTTGATCTACTCAATCTATTCACATACTCAATCAATCTTCAAAATCTATTCCTATGCCTCTTAATCCCAGCCTCAGTCTTTTGGACCTCACTGTAATATCAACACTATGAACATCGCAATCAGCTTTGAGACAACTATCTCCATTCATATAAACAATTTAAATGGTCTCCATTAATTCAGCTGTCACTGCACAGTTTTGCCACCAGCCCAGCAGATATTTTCATTTCTGTCTCGTGCCAGATCACGGTCAGACGGTGAGATAATACTAACCACCTGTCCCCATTACAAGCCGTCTCTCCCATGCTGCTTCAATTACCTTCAAATTCCTCACTTCAAAGTCCACAACTGTCACAGACGTTCTCCTAGCAGGCTCACAGTGGGGACGAGGTTAAATGATGGCGTCATGCCAATATTGTTATGGCTCATTGTGATTACCTTGACAGATACTGGACCAAATGTGGGCCCCTCGGGTTTGGGAGAGGCCGGAGGAGCCCAATCAATTGTTTACAAGCACAGAAAAACATTTCCAAACAGTCTTGGCCAGCAAAAAGACAGAGCCAAACACAAGGAAAAGCACCTTCATGGCTCATATGGAGCAGATGTGAGGACCTGAATAATAATGCATGCAAAATAACATATATACACTTAAACATAATAAATACATCAATTTGGCTAAGTAAGAACAGGTTCACCTAGAAAAATAAACGCATACCACTGCTAATATGTATAATCAACAGAATGCTAATGCTCCCAACAAATGCAGCTAAAGCCAATACATCACATGCCAGCTTTATTAGGATAAGCAAAGTAAATAAAAATTCCTTTTCCAAAAAAGGTGACCAGGCTTCTTCAAGCTGGTTGTGTTCTGAGTGGTTCATATCACATTGCTATGCAGGGTGTTCTGGTGGTGGCTATCATGCTTAACTGATTAGAAAAGTATTAATAAAAAAGAACAATTGATGGGTTGCATATTATTTAAAACCGTAAGTATGCAAAAAAGTAATATTGTTTGACTTAGCAAACACCAATATTAACAGAAGTCTTCAGAAATCTCTTAACCAGAATGACCACTATGTGTAAATGGTTTAAACATTCGAAACAAATGCTGCAACATGTTCATTTATCATGTAAACATTGTGTTTGATTAATAAAGGCCTTTCTGTAGCCCCAAACATTCAAGTGTGTTTTCAATCACAGCAGTTTAACTTTACTTTAAATCAGTGTTTGTTTCAGCTTGTTAAAGAGTTCTTTCTTCTATATTATTCCCTCCAGATCTGATGATTATAATGAAGAGCCTCTGGCCATTCTTTAAGATTCAGTTGTAAAACACATGGTAAACATTTTAATTTATGGGCACTGCAATTCTGCTAATGATTACTTTTGGATTCTAAATGCATTCTAGATGAATGTTAGTATGGTAAACTACTCAAAACCTTTTACAGGGGGTCTTTAGTTTTTGTGAGTAGTTGAAGAGAGTTACAGAGAGGGGATAAACACAAGGGTAGGTTTCTAATTATCGTAAAGTGTATGTGTTGTGGAATCTGTCTAAATAGCCATTGCATTTTCATGTTTTAGGCTCAAAACATGCTCTAAGTGAACTCTTCTAGCTAAACAAGTTTGTTGTCTTCTGAAACGTGTCCGAACACAATTAAGAACAACATGCAAGTGCATTTTCAGCCTTGTCACAAGAGGCAGTATAGAGGACATTAAAGTAATAGTCCAATAAGAAACCACTGGGTACTATATACTGTATGGAAAACTTGTATTTCCATATTTCTTTTTTTCCATAAATCATTACTATTGGTCACCCTTTAACTCTGTCAAATATTTAACCAATGAAAAGTATTTAAAAAGCTTGTGACTAAACCTCGTAACTCCACTGGATCCTCAAACTGATGGATGGTCTTTAATGGTCCTTTACCATTAAAATTGCAAAAAAAAAATTTACAGTTTAAGAAATATTAATAGTGATGCTAGTCTTGGCAAACACCGCAAATATCAGAAGTCTTGCAGAAAGGGTATATGTCTTCAATAGAAAGATCACTATTTGCAAACAGTTTACACACATATGCTGCAAAATGTGTGTGGCTTGTAAACATCCCGTATGATTTATGTGGCCTTTCTGTAGCCCAAACATTCAAGGGTGCATTCAATCACTGCTCAACAAACAAACAAAAACCTGGCACCCTATCCTTTAGCAATGTGTGAGAGAGACCAACCATTTTAAAATTAGAAAATCATTTCTAAAGAAAGAACCATGAACAGCCAACAGATGAAAAACAATTCTTCCACATATACACGTCTTCACCGCTTCCTTGAAGGTTTTGGTTTTGCATGGACAAAGACAAACACAATGATGAATAGTGAAGCTGTCTGGGTGTTAGATCACCAAAAATCGACTCCAGATGACTGAAGATGAAAGCTTGTGAGCATATGTATTTGTTGCTATTTTGCGTCGGCTTGCACAACCACAATGAAGAGACTCAAAATTGTTTTGATGTAAAAATTAAACATGAGCTCAGCGCTTTGATATAAGTATGTGTGATAAGTTTACAGCCGGCATTTACCTTGTCACTCGACTAACATCCCACACAAGGGGTGGGTGCTATGAACAAAACCTCATGGTTATTTTATTATATATGGGATAATCCACAGCTAGGTGTGCATTACATGATTTTAAAGTACAACGTGAAGGCAAAAAACCACCCAACTCGAAGCGGAGGCGAAGTGCATCAAAATCGTGAACTGCACACCTAGACGCAGATTATCCTGCTTATATCATGATCACTTGCCAACACTGACAACATGAAGCCGTTATTGATGTTTACAACGCAAAATTTGGCTGGAAGGGACATATTTTCGCCAGCTACGACTCGTTAGATCAAGCAGTGAGATAAAGTGTGGTAAGATTACATTTATTTGACTGTGAATTATCTGCGTCCTTATAACAATGAAGCTGTGAGTTTAATTACTTCAAAAACAGCGATATTTCTGATAAATATAATGTAGAGATTCAGTGGCAAAGCTACTTTATTAATAAAAGTTACAGGGCAGACTTTGACAAGTTTCTGTGCTCCTCAATGCTTCTGTGTGTGCACAGCGTGATCTGTGAGGTGTGTATGTGCTTCAATGAAAGCAGTGCGTTAATATAGAACAGTTATTAAACTGACTGAAACTACCCATGCATTAAACCATTTTTAATGCACACCTTCCAGGCAATCAGAATTCAGAAATCAGTATTCTGACAGACCATGGTATAAATATATATTTAATAAAAATAACCATGTGATAATGTTTATTTTGGATGATTAATTGAATTATGGGTTTAAAATGAAAGTTTCTCCTTCATTTTGAACGTTGTGGGTGCAATAAAAGATCAATGGAAAGATCTCATATAATAAAAAACATACAAACAATAAACAGACTCAAAACAATAAAATAAATATTATAAAATGGATAGTTAAAACTTTAAAAACTGACTTGATTAGTCATAAGTCTGTATTCATGTACCAAGTATTAAAAACAATGTAAACTCAACATAAACTAAACTTTAACTATATTGAAATATTCCAACCATCACACAATATATAGCATCCTACGGCCCCGTCCTACCACAAATATGTTCCAGATGTAAGGAAGTGACATGATGAAATGGAATCTATGGTGTGATATTACAAAGTTTGCAGTGCATGCCTTTGTCCAGCACATTTGGAAGTTTGGATACTTGGATTACAAAACAAACAGTTCAAAATCTACCTGCTGAGAACTGAGTGCTAAAGGAAAACGCTGCAATCTAAGTCCTTCAGATGTACAAAATGGCCAGAACGATCAAAGCACCGAATGTGCGGGACATTTCCTCAAACATTTTTGCTGAGGAAGTGCACAGCTAGACAACAATACCAACAATAGGAGAAGCAATTAGTCAGTGGAGACGGCTGTAGAAAGTAAGTGGTTGCTTAATACCTTGTTTGTTTCTGTTGTTCAGATTAATATTTGCTGCCAGGAACGATTCATTCGTTTAATACGTATTTCTATTTTCTACTTTCATCATAATATGTATTTTGAGTGCACTTATTTGTTATTAGAATAACAGTTGCCGGCTGAGAAGAAGGTAATCGTTATTTGTATTGCTGGATGGAGGAGGTATCCAAAGCACATCAACTGGTCATGGGGGTTCCTCAGGGATCAGTTCTTGGACCCCTCCTCTTCTCCATATATCACTGGGACCCATCATACAGGCACATGGTTTCTCCTACCATTGCTATGCTGATGACACAGAGCTCTACTTTTAATTTCAATCAGATGATTCAACGGTAGCTGCACGGATCGTAGACTGCCTGGCGGACATCCTTGCATGAATGAAAGACCATCACCTGGAGCTCAACTTGGCAAAGACAGAGCTTCTCATTTTCCCTGTCACTTCGACTATACAGCACAATTTCACCATCAACAATAATCTCAACGAGTTCGATCAGAAATTTTGGGGTAATCTTTGATGGCCAGCTGACCTTCAAAGACCACATTACAAAGACAGCTCGATCATGCAGGTTTGCACTGCACAATATCAAGGAGATCCGGCCCTTCCTAACAGAGCAAGAGCATGCTACACAACTTCTTGTCCAGGCCCTTGTCATTCTCGGCTGGACAACTGCAATGCTCTTCCGGCTGGACTTCCATCTTGTGCAATTAAACCTCTACAAATGATTCAGAACGCAGCAGCACTACCGGTCTTCAACAAGACACACATCACTCCTCTCTTTATCTCTCTGCACTGGCTATCAGTTGCATCTCGCATCAAGTTCAAGACATTAATGCTTGCATACAGAACAGCCACGGACTCCACTCTCTGTAAAGAGTCTACATCCCCTCCAGAAGCCTGATCGATAAATGAGCGGCGCCTCATCACAGAGAGGCACAAAATCACTTTTCAAGACGTTCTCATACACTGTTCCTTGCTGCTGGAATGACCTTCCCAACCCCACCCGGAACACCAAATCCCTGACAACATTCAAGACATCTGAGAACACATCTCTTCCATGAACACTTAACTGCATCCTACTGAAAAGAATATCTATGCTTTAACTTAATCCCTTTTTCCCTAATCCCTCCCTGCTATAGTTTCTCCAATTCTGAACAATGTTTGAAACTTTGTGTTACTGTACGAGCACATCTTGTGTTTATTTGCCTCTTTATGATTAATCGCTTGTTGTATTCCTCATTTGTAAGTCTCTTTGGATAAAAGCGTCATCTTGTAAATGTAAATATTATGAATATAAATATTAGCCATCATATCTGCAGTCAAGTCCCTGCTGACTTCCAAGACTAGATGGGAATAAGTCTGATTGATGAATGCACGGGATCAAAGCTACTAGTCAAGCTACTAGTGTTTTTTTTGTTTTTTTTTACCACCCCAGACCGACAGGGTGAACGTGATTTCTCCAAGTAAAACATGTTCCTGGAATAACATTCCAATCAACCAATCATTTCCCTCAGATTTTAGGGATAAGTTAGAATAGGCTTAGAGTTAGGTTTAGGTGTAGGAATAGGGTTAGAACTATGTTTTTGGACAGGACTGTTGGTCCAGGAACAAAAAAAGATGTTGATCCAGGAACATGGCTTACTTGGCAAAATCAAGGCGACCAGATAGACAGAGCTGTTTATTTTGGGATGAAATCAAAATATTTTCACTTATAAACACAGACAGGGAAGAGAATGATTGTATCTTTGAGAGGTTTGTACATGTGTGGGACAGCAACTGTCCCGTTAGCTGTTCTAAAACATTTCAAAACTGAACCAGACAGCAGGAGAATTAATTCTCAATTAATTGGCCAAATCCCAACCTCTTCAAAACAACCTCCTCCATTTAAATCAATCATCAGACACAGAACACAGCACTGTGCCGAAACCTGTTACTCTTTTACAGCACATGTTGTTTTGTGAGAGTGCTGGAGACCCATCTGTTGGACTGAAAGTGTGTGGGGGCTGTTAAAGAATGTAATCCAGCTGAAGAGTCTGGCTTTAGAAAAGTGTAAAACATGAACTTTCCAACAAATTTCTACTCTCAAGCATTCTTGTTTATCCAAACTGATATTTAAATTATTAGCCATCTCTAAAAACATTTTGTTTATTAATGCATGCATTCAAAAGCGACAAAGTGGGTTACCCTGTTGTAGTGTACCAAAAAAAGAAAACTTGGCTCTGATGTGATTTTCCCACAAAAAAAATAAAAAAACCTGACGAAATCAAATCATCTCAAGACTTCCTTTCTTGAGGAAGTCGGTTTGAAACTAAGGTAAATAAAGATACAGCCTCTTGAACTTTGCTTCCTTGAATCCATGACAACAAAATATATACAGTGCACTGCTGCCTAAACGCAAGGGTCCATGATTCTCTATGACGTATGTGTGACCGACACAAAAACCTCTTTAAATTGCAGAAATTAAAAGTTCATTTTGTGAAATTGTGTTTTAGTTTAATTTGTATGGAGTTATGAGGCGGCCATGTTAAAATCGCATGACCAATCAAAACTGCTTGCTTTATTTCAGAAACCCTCCTATTATAGGACACTTTCTTTTGCACAATAAATTTGCAGAACTATTGCTGACTCAGAATGGCACTGTTATCGGTGAATAAAGATTTTTTGCATTTGCATGAACCTGAAATTATTTTGCTCAGTATTTTAACCAAGACAAATGTTGCACATTTCAGGGTGTGTTCACACTTGGCATATTTGTTTCGATTAAAATGAACCCTGGTGCGACAAGCGGACAGAGACCGCTGAAAAAATGGATCTCAGTCCGCTTCCAAATAAACTCTGGTGCGGTTCGAATGAAATATGAACACAACGCGGACCAAAGATATGTAAACGAACCAAAAATGGGACATTATATCACAAGATGCGACGCTAAAAAGGACAGGATGCTCAAGCATATACCTGTTTTTTCTCGTCATAGTCGCGATGTTGCCTATCAGCACAGGCATCAGAACCGCATCTCCTCGCAACAGATCTTTGTTTGTGTATATACGTCATATACGTATATATGCAAATATACGTCATAAAAGATGACCAATCAGGTTGTGAACATATCCCTATGGCTATGCCTTAAGATTCGGTTTAGGTTTGTTGTTAAAAATGCCAATGTGAATGCTAAGTGGACCAGGACTAAATATTATTATTTCTTTGGTCCGGACCAAGCGAACAAAGCAGACCGAACTACAAGTGTAAATACACCCTCAGATTTTAAACCTTTGGTGATAGTGCTTTCGACAGTGCTTAACGTGTATTGAACCCAGAACATTCCTTTGAAGGAGAAGAATTTCATGAAAAACAGAAGAAGGAAAACAAGAGAAAAGTGATATGCGTGCTATGGAAAATAAGAAGCTAAACAAGTGGAAAAAAATAAAATAGAGTGATACAGTGTGATGAGCACAAGTGCATTTAAAATTACTCACATCTAATCCAGGGTCACCTGGATCTCCATCATCTCCCTTGGGTCCAGGGTTTCCTTTTCCACCCTTGGAAGTGAGAAGTTAAAGAAAGTGCAAGTAAGAAGGAGGAATATTAGGTCAGATGAATTATCTTTGCTGTGTCAGCTCATCAACCGTCTCCTCGTAACGTCTGGCCTCAGACTAGACGATTTACATCTGCTGGGGATGAGCAAATTCAGCTGTTGTGTGTCTATTGCGATACGCAATCCCTGCTGGGACACACATACACACTAACCCCTAATGAATCAAGACGTTTTTGAATCAACATTTAGGCATGCTAATAAAACCACTAATAAATCATATGAATCATTATAATCGCTTATTTATTTTGAATTTCATGATAACCACAGACGTGAATTATATGCTCAGTTGTGGAGGATTTTTCCAAATCATTTTCTCAATAGGGATTTTCACAACAACTCCAAGATATATGACATTTCCAAATAAATTCATATATTCATTCATTAAAAACAAACAAAATTAGATGGTCTTGATGTCTTTGATGAAGGAATAAACTACTCATCTTTTTTTTTTTAAATAACTAACAATGTTATTCAATATCAAATAGTAATTCATTTTTAAGTCACTGATGTGCATGAGCAGCATGTTTCATGAAAAATATTCAAACATGCAAATATAATAGTTTGAGAGTGCAGGGAGATCTGATTACATCATTCACAGTGATTGGGAGATTCCTACTATTTTGCTGTACCAGCAAATTTGATTAATGGATCACTCTTCAGGATTATGGTTCTTTACTAGAAATCATTTATCATAATTTAACAAATCAAAAGTGTTACTCATTATCATTCAATATCAGTTTCCATGGGCGTCGGAAGCAAAAAAAAAGTGGGTGGGTCCTCCCACAGAAACATTTAAATGTCATTTCATGTATTTTAGTGCCTTTTAATTAAACAAGTAAACTAAACTCCGCTTCCCGTCGTGCATTACATGCACAGCTATCTGTGGATTATCCCGCTGATACCATGTTCATTTGCTAGCACTGACAACTTAAAGCTGTTATTGATGTTTGCAACGCAATATTTGACTGGAAGGGTACAATGGGCGATTCAGCGGAAATGGTGTTTCATTTATTAGGGCATTCCTCAAGTGGAATGGATTTGACTAACGCCACTCTGAAAAGCGAACAGACATGTGCGCTGAATTAAAGACGGTAAGAGTGAGTGGGTCCAATTTCATTGGTCTTAAAAAGTGGGTGGGTCTTGTCCCACCCATATACAATGGTTCCGACGCCCATGTCAGTTTCTCAGTGAAATAAATAAATGGGGATTTTTACTTCTGGAAAACTAATGTTGAGTTTTATTAAAATAGAGAACCTCTGTAAGGGTCAGTATACTTACAGGTGCTCCTGGATCTCCCCTGGGGCCAGGATAACCCTAAAAGGATACAAACACGCACATAAACAATAAACATACTACATTAAATATGATTTTTGAGGGCAAGATATTTAATCAATTGAAAGGTACTCTACCTGGAAACCATGGCACCCTTCAGTTCCATTTCCTTGCGGTCCATCTTCACCCTGAGCAGGTAAAAAAAATGGTGTTACAGCCACGGACAACTGCCTTTGGTTAGTTAAAACTAGCTCTGAAGACCAACGGGACTAACTCACCCTCTCTCCTATTAGGCCTCTGTCTCCTGGGGCCCCTTTGATTCCTCTGACCCCTTTTTTTCCCTAAAAAACATAGGAAAAGTACATCAGTCGTAGATGCATTAATAGGTCAGGGTGACATGCAGGTAATCAAGACTAGTTAACATTACCCACCTCTGGCCCAGAAGGACCTTCATCGCCACGGTAACCTGGTGCCCCTCCCCTGCCTGGCGCGCCCTGTTGGAAATGAGAAATTATATTCCTGAAGACATGAATATATTAGCATCCCTCTGTTAGGGGAAAACATACTTAAACCAGCCTAAATTACTTTTCTGGTTTTAGCAACATGGTCTCCCAGCTTGGTCAAACTTGGTCAAGTCTCCCAGTATTACCAGCTGAAAAGCAGCCAACAAAACTGACCAAAATTTTCAAATTTTATGTGACATTATTGTGAAATGTGTATGAAATGTATGAAGAATGAGACCACAGAAGAGACATGACATTAGTACCAATTTTCAGATATATGAATATATATATATATATATATATATATATATATATATATATATATATATTTGTTAACACTTTAGTTTAGTGTCCAAATCTCACTATTAACTTATTGCTTATTAGCATGAATATTACTAGGATATTGGCTGTTTATTAGTACTTAAAAAGCACATATTAATTACTTATTTTGCATGACCATATTCTACATCCCTTAATCGTACCCAATATGTAAACTTAACTACCTTACTGACTATTATGAGTTTAATGAGTCAAAAGTCGTAGTTAATAGTAAGAATTGGACCCTAAACTATATATATATATATATATATATATATATATATATATATATATATATATACTGTATGAAAACAATATATTTGATTTATTTATTTTCTATGTATTTTTTATTTAAAGCTGCAGTCCGCAGTTTTTTTGTCTTTGTCACCATCTCTGTTCGAAATCTGCAATTGCAGTTATTAGCGGAATTATCAACTTTATGTGAGTTGTGCTTTGGCACGGCACAGCGCCGATGAATCCGATGTTTTGAGGAGAATGTGAGGCTGTCAGTCACCGCGCCGGTGTGGATACTGTAATTCAGAATCACAGATTATACTTTTTGGTGACCAACCATGTATGACCAACCTAAGAATCATTGTTGTGCCTGAACGCGTTCATATTTTGGGCGAACGTGAACTGAACGTACTGTATTCCTGCCTGATGAACGTTACTGTGAACTCGTTCATTCTGGCGTCTGTGAACGCACGCTCTCTCAGTTTAACTTCGTTCAATAGGGTGCCAGATTTCTATAGAGCCTTCCAAGCGAAAACTCGGCTAAAACACGCGTAAACAGGCCTAATATGTATGGAAAAAAACACCCAATCTGGCAACAGCAGCCACCAGTGTCGCACCGCCGCATGCGTCATCAAAACAAAAAGCAGCATGTAATCGACAAAGCAGCGAGCGAGGAGGCGTCGTATGATTATTTAAACGAGTTTTATGACAAGGTCGGTGTGGATGGGAAAAATTTTACATTTCTGTGCAAACTTTGCCCGTCGATAAAATAATTGCTGTCTGTGGCAATAATAAAAAAAATTTTTTAAAAAGCTCGCAGCAACTTATGGAAAAAAAGAACTATGAACTAGTTCATTTTTTGAAGTATGAACTATGAACTGAACTAGTTCATTTTAAAATTTGTGAACTGAACTTTGAACTAGTTCATGTAGAAAATGAACTTTCCCAACACTGCTAAGAATTTTTACCAGAAAATGTCATCTGAACAAGTAAGTAACATACACTTTTGTTCTGATCAACTAAGGGAAAAAAGCATTGCCGTAAATAACGCTGATTAAATATAACGATCGCTTATCATATCACGTAAAACCGTGCAAATGATGCTTTCTTCTCACATTTTAATGTTGATAACATCAGCATTGCGTGACTACATTTAATGCCCTTCAGATATTTATCCTTGTTTTCGCATTGCCCCGGTTGCAGTCTCTTTTTTTCTGTAGCCACTCCGAAGTCCAAAGTCTTTTGCATTTTACAACGGATGAATCCAGTTGTCACTGGTGATTGTCGTTTGAACCTTTCTGGATCCGTCATCAAATTTTATTATATCAAGTGCTGTGAGAAAAGGCTATAAATCTTCACCTCCAACATCCTCACACTCATAGCCTACTAGCCGAGACTCCTTCTTTGTGTGTACAGATGTGACGTAATGATGCAAAGACATGCTCGGATTTCCCGCGTAAATCTACCAGTAACACTGGAATAAAACATTATTACAAGCTTACCATTTTGAATCTAGCTAAGGCAAGCAGATAGTTTTGAACACTGGCTGGTTATGTACTTGCTCAAAAATGTATTTTGGATAATTTTTAACCTAAGCTACGGACTGCAGCTTTAAATTCTTTATAATTTATTTTATTAATTTCATATATTAAAAATACATTTCAGAGTAGAGGGCTATTAGAATGAAATATTCCAGAATGTAATAACATAAACTGCAGTAATTGTCTCACTAAGAGTCAAGGGTGTAGACACTGAAGACAGAGAGCCATTCATGACAACATGACCACATATTGGAATCATACAGTTATCTAATGTTTAGCTTTCTGCTGGCGTTGGAGATCTGAGTCATCGACTAAAAATATACTTTTGGTAAATGACTCAGTAAAAAATACAACTTTTTATTTGGATATTTATTTTTTGTTTTTTTAAATGCAGCATTATATTTCCGAGAGCAGAATCTGACGCATGGGTGAATTAAATCAGTAAAAAAGCAGCCTTTGAGAAAGCAGTGGCTCATGACTTCGGAAACCCATCCAGATTTCCACCTATTTGAACACTTGGTTCTTTCCCATCCCACCCACTCAACTCTACTGGAAAATACCTCTGGCAGGACAAAACTAATAAAAAAAGGAAAAACTAAAACGCATGATTCACTGGTAAGCACAAAAGCTGCGCATCTGGGATAGCTGCGGTTCTCGCTAGTCGCTAATGAAGATTTTGCGAGAGCGTAAAGGGCTTGTACAAACCGCTGTTTTTGAGAAACAACAGATGATTTTGAGAAAACCATGGATCTGAGGAACCGTTCTTCATGCACATGCTGCAAACACTCTCACGTAAAGCTGCACAGGAAATTTAGAGTCCTGAGAGGCATCGGAAATTTGTTCTTCTGCTCGCAGTTGGCCTGGTAGTTTACAAGTGCTTTAGAGAGAAGTCAAGTGCTGACAGACCTAGCATGCATGGAGTTCTGTGGTGCAGCTGCGATGTTGTAAGCCTCAAGAATCTGAGGTCGAAATGTTTCAGCTGGGAAATCTTGAGTCAAGTCTGGCATGTGTAATCACTCCCAATGTCCTTCCTAAACCTGAAGCATTCTAATGAATGTTACTCAACGCCTAAAAAACATCTAAGCCGGTTTGTTTGAGACAAAAATTATGCTGTTTATTCTTAATTGATCTGACAGGAGATGCATTAAATAAAATATAAAACATTATACCACCATTGTTAAACTCTTTATTCTGATTGGTTAAAGGGTTAGTTCACCCACGAGACTTCAAGAGATTTCCACGACGTGCACGCGCGAGAACTTAACTGAAGTAGTTGAAGGAGATCGCAATTCTCGCGCATGCGTCGTGGAAATCTCTTGAAGTCTCGTTTCAGGCCTACAAGGAAGAAAAGGAATAGTCGAATAAAGTCGTTATTTTTGTTTGTTTTTTCGCACAAAAAGTATTCTCGTCGCTTGATAAACTTATAGTTGAGCCACTGTTGTGACATGGAATATTTAAACATTTTCTTCATTGACTTTCTGGGACGTCAGGATTCATTCCCTTAGGCAGCCTATGGAGGAGTGATCCAGCTGTCACATTGAATCAAAAATATCTTCATTTGTGTTCCGAAGACGAACGAAGGTCTTACGGGGTTGGTACAGCATGGGGGTGAGTAATTAATGACTTAATTTTCATTTTTGGGTGAACTAACCCTTTAAAAAACATCTTGAATTAAATACAATATACACATGTGGTCCCTGCTTTAAAAAAAAAAAAACTATTTCAACTGGAATCACTGACTGGCCAAGCTAGTATGGCTAGCTTATTTCACAGAAGAAAGTGCTTAAAAACCCTCTAAAACAAACCAAATGTCTGGCTAGGCTGGCTAAGAGCACCAAAGGAGTTTTTTGAGACGCAATCTTTTACTACACAAAGTGTACGATATTTCTGTCAGGGAAGAACATTTGTATACTTTTAGGTATTGAAATACATCTGTTGAACTGTATCTGCTGCTCATGTTTGAACTCGCCCGTCTGGTCTAACAACGTCCATCTGGAGTCCATCTGACCTTGGGAACTTATATATCTTTTGTTCTTTCTCCTCCCACTGCCCAAACCACCACATATGGCGGAACCACTAGACGTATGTCTTTGTTCCTCAAGTTACTTTCTAACGCAGCCCAGAGGTCCAATGATCTCAGAGATTTCAGAGGGCCTCTCAGAATGCCTGTGTCCTGAGGTCATAAGCTTTCATCCATGTTCAAGCTCTAGGGTAAGGTCTTATGTCTTACATACTACACAATTCTGCAATGTATAGTTCTGGACTAACATTTAAGGAAGCGAATAAATGTATAAATATGATAAAATGATCAAGGTTTGTGATTTGAACTGCAGCAATGTCTCAGTTCAGGCTGGGTAATGCTAAAGGACTTTACACAATCTTACATATTCAAAATCTGCTATAAAGAAGTCATGATGGTTTCCGTCACTCACCGGGTCTCCGTTTGGCCCAGATGATCCCTCACGTCCTTGCTCACCCCGGGGCCCAGGTTCACCCTGTCAGAGTAAAAAGTCCAATTCTATCAATCTTTTTTTATAGTTGAAATGAGTTTGTTTCATAACTGAAGAACTTTGCAACATTACCACAGTTTATTATTAATGTGAAGCTGGTTTGAAACTATCTGTATTGTATAAGGCGCTACATAAATAAAGGTGACTTGACTTCAAAATATTTTATTATATATTATACATAAACACTAAAGGCTTAATTTGTCAAAGTAATTTACAGAACAGAACATGCACACTTAATATCTAATGGATTTGTTTGAAACAGAAAGTATGTACATCTGTGGATAATATATTGTGTGTCAGATATGTTTAACTTATAAAAATGTGTATTTGATTAACAAGAGAGTCACCAGAGCCATTTCACTCATCAGTGAGAATACAGTATCCTTTAAGTCAACATGAAATCAAAATAAAACCGATTTACTTTCTTGTGTGTGATTATTTGCACCTGTGAAAAGATCTCGTCAATGGCGGGGAAAGTGTTAAAGGGGCAGTAAGCGATTTAAAAAAAAAACCCTGTTGAAAAAAGAGAATCGGACCGAGCACAACAACAAACTGGTAGCCAATCAGCAGCAGGGGGCGTGTCCACTCATGATAGAGGAGGAGAGAGAGTAAGAAAGAGGAAGATTTGAAGAAAGACTGTTGAAAGAGAGATGGCTGAGAGTTATTACAAATGAGAAAGGTCAGAGGAATATCACTGGAAAAAGAAAAGTTATGATCAGGCAAGAGCTTTAGGACCCGCGTTAATATCAGAAAAGCTTTCCAGCGCTGGAGAAACCGAAGCGGGAAGGCCTGAAAACAGACGCTGAGTTTGTGTGGTTTCTGCTCCATACGCGAGTAATATTGGTTTTGAGTGCGTGCTGCTGGAGACTTACAATGAACTCTTGCTATATACTCGTGTACTGTATGTTAATTTTTTTGTTTTTCCTTGTCATTCATCCGTCATCTTCGCTTTATTTTTCGCGAAGCTTTATTTTGCTTCGCTTTAGCTATGGTAAAGAGACATCCACCCTTGCATTGTTTGTCCGTGCATTTTGTGGGCGAATCAATGAATTGGAGGGGTGTGTTTGTTTGGGTTCATTTCAAATACTAGCAGTGTTGAACTGCTACTGATTCTCAGAAATCACTTACTGCACCTTTAAATGAAATGGCTTGCAAATGTCATTTTAAGTTGCATTTAAATTATTAGGAGTGTTTTTAACTTTGTGTTTGGAAAAGATGCATTGTGGGATATTTTCTCATATCCACCTTATTTCACAACACGGAAGTAAGCTATTTTTTTTGTTAATGTGTGAGGTTTCCGATTCCTTATAGGTAAATAACTAGAAGAATAACAAAGTCCAGTACTAAATGGTAAAACTATGTGGACTACAAGCCAGCATTTTTATGAATATGACAATAATTTAAAGTAATATGTTAAGAAATACCAGTTTACAATATAAAGCAGCATAACACACTGTTTTTTTTTTTTTACAGCTAAAAAAACTAGAAGTGGCCGCGCCTGTTCATACATTAAAAATAAGGTGGATACTCACAAGCTCGCCTCTGGGCCCTCTGTTACCACGGGAACCTTGTTCACCTTTTTCACCAGGTGTGCCCTACAAGAGTGAAAACATGTGTTCAGACCATGTGCATATCTTTACCCTCAAATGTAAAAATGCAAAAGGACCCACATTTGCAAACAGCATAAAACACAACCATTCACATTCCAAGCTACAAGAACATAAGTAAATATAAATGTTTGATTACTCTGTCTCCGATTGGGCCGTTTGGTCCTGTTGGTCCCTGAAAACAGTACAAGACATGTAAGAAACCATTAGATAACACTAAATTCACATCTGTCAAACATAAGTGCATTGCATGTGTAGAATCCCAGCCTTTGAAAAGGTCAAATAAATAGCATGAAAACACTTACATCATCTCCTCTCTCGCCTTTATCACCATTGGCACCACGAGGACCCCTGTCTCCCTAAAACAACAAGCACATGGATTGCAGATTGGCCAATGTCCTTTGAAAACTAGTTATACTGTAAAGACCAATTCTGTATAAAGTCAAACACCACCAGTAGTGAAACAGAACTAACCTATATTGTAACATTTACCAGCCAAATGAAATCATGATGTAAAAGACATCAATATATCATGTTCCTCTGTACCTTGGCACCTGAAGGTCCGTAGTTTCCAGGTCTTCCTGGTTCACCATCTTTACCAGGATCTCCCTGAAAGCAAGAAACTAAGTTTAATTGTGCTTTACTGCTGGAAATTACTCAAAAGAAGCAAATATTACAAATGATGTCTCTCTAAGACAGAACTGGTATATAAATGTAGAGCAAATGGAGACTGTTGCTCAAGTCTCGATCTTCTCAGATGTTTCTTCTGAGAAAAAGATCCAAAAATTTCATGTGTCTCCTGAGAAAATGTCCCAGATTTTGCGCAGATTTGTCAAAATTAAGCCAAAAGTCAGAGATCTCAGTATGAACTCATATTTCCCATCAAATGCTCCTAAGGCAAGAACTTTTATTCAGCAAGAATGCATTTAATTGATTAAAAGTGACAAGTGAAGACTGTCTATTCATCCAAGTATTCTCAAAAAAAAAAAACGGATAATGGTTTTCACAAAAAGCTGTTTTCAATGATGCTAATAATAATAAATGTTTCTTGAGCAGCAAATCAGCATATTAGAATGTTTTCTGAAGGATCATGTGACACTGAAGACTGGATTAATAATGCTGAAAAAGGTAAATTGTAACAATATTTCACAATATTACTGTTTTCACTGTATGTTTGATCAAATAAATGCAGCCTTGGTGAACATAAGATACTTCTTTTCAAAAACATTGCAGGTAGTGTATACTGTATGCAAACATTGTATCATTTATTTCTATTTTATTTATCCTGAAAATAAACAGGCAAGTTTAGGAGAGTTTAAAAACAAATGTAAACATATCTAAGAAACTCATTAAACTCTACTGAGCTCTAAAAGAGAAACCTCAGAGACGGATATTGATATTGGTTGGACAGATATTAAAAAGATATTTAAAATATCTGTCATTAATTATACATTTATATACTGAGAACTCTTATTGGTGTCAGATCATAGGTTCAAGCATGTTCTCAATTTTGAATCATAATTTTTTGAAATGCAGACTATTTTTCATCCCTTACTCTTTCTCCTTTGGTTCCATATTGGCCGGGGTCTCCTTTAGGACCTGCTTCTCCTTGCAAGCCCTACAATATAAAATAAAAAGGTTTATTTATAAATAAAGAAGAAGAACATACAACCATATATCCTACTTTTCGTTTAGTATATTCTTTACTACAGAATCTAAACAAAGTACAAACACTCTGAGAGTTCTGAGAGCAGTTTGGATGTCAAATTTGGTAAGTGTTTGGCTGCTCTAGAGGCAAACATCCCCTGTCCTGGTCTCCAGATGCAGGCTGGAGTGTAAACAGCCGCTCATAAAACTGATTGACACATCACGCAGCCAATGAACATTGCTCAAAGGGGCGGGAGCATCTGCTGTCCTATTTTCTCATCCAATTAGATTCTGATATCCAAACATGTGGATCTATAACTTGGGATACTTTCAAATGCATCTGGATCAACAGAAGCTCCAATGTGTCTGGATCAAAGTAATGAACAAGTAAACATGCACACAATTCTTGCCCTCAGCCGATACAGTCATGAGAGTCCATAAACATGAAAAAAACTGGTGAAGTAGATTTCCAGTTAGCAGATTTATTAACATACATGTGCAAGTGTAAATCCCCACCCTATGTCAAAATAACCATATATGGTGCTTACAACGTGTGTTTTTATTATGCATGACCTCATCTACATATAATCTCCATATGCATATTGCCATCAACAAATGTGACACTAATACATTTAACGGTACAAGAAACTTAAAAAATAGGAGATAATGCAGGTTGTACATATCGCTTTGATAAAAATCATTTTCTTAATTACTTTTACCAAACAAGATCATTTTAAGACACTTGTTTTATTTTAATGTATCCTGAATATGTAAAACATGAGTATGTCATATCTAGGATTAGAATAACAAGAGTATTATTGGAACCATTGGAACCATAGCACCATTGGAAAATTGGCATTAACATTTCTTTTTAATTGTTTAAATTATAAACCTAATGTAACCTATACAATAGGGTGTTTGTTTCTCTGGTATTTTTTGTAAATCACTTATATAAGATATTAAGATATTTTTTACTGTAAATAAAACAAATTTCAATTCCAATGAATGGATGGCAAATGAGTATCGAAAATGATTTTTACAAAAGCAGAACATCCTTTACCAATCTTTCCTTTATACAGATTATATAACAAAGCATTTAAAATCATTAACCAGAATATCAATATTATAATATAGCCATAAGTAAATGTGGTGTATTGCAGTCATTAAGTTTTGTTCATTATTTGACATCCTTTTGAGAGGCAACAGTTATACTTACATCTGGCCCTGGTGACCCTTTGCAGCCTGGAAGGCCAGCAAATCCCGGCTCACCCTATGAAATATAATACAAACACACAAAACATAAACACTCTTCTTCATGGTGGGAGTCAAACACCTTGAACTGCATTTAATTATGTCGAGGGTGACATCACACTAAGAAACAGTGAAGACATACAGAGGAAAAAGATCTTTCAAAACAAGACTGCATGCAATATGGAGACGGAAAATAACAACAGAAAGAAATACAACAGAAAGTAAATCACATCACATGATAAAGTTTTACTGTGAGTTGAGATGCTTCATGTGCAGATGGGGGAATAAAGACAAGGCACAGTGATTTGGTGAGTGGAAAATGCCCTGAAAAGAGTTACAGTACATGTTGAGAAGAACTAATTGAGGAGCAAAACAACTAAAGGATGAAGACGAAGTAAAGTCAAGGGAAGAGACACAAGACTAGGCCTTTTCCCCAAACGGCAGACACACTTAAAAAGAGACAAAGCAGAAATGGAATAAAGTGTCAGAAAGACAAGACAGACAGCCATGCAAAGTTTTCTGTATCTTTTGTTCACATTTTGTCAACCTGAAATCTGATGACAGAGAAAGCAGCACAGGAATGAAAGAAAAAGAATGTCAAATCTAAAACCAGTGTATTAAAAACTAATTTTATAGGCAGTTATAGGAATATTTCATGTTTAACTTTTATACTTTTGTGGAACACAAAATGAGATATTTTGCAGAACATTCACACTGCTCTTTTCTGCACAATGACAGTGAATGTACAGTAGACGTGGCGCTGACAACAGAGGAAATAAAAGATGTACCATTCAGTTTGTGCACTGTGTATTCTAAGTCTTCCAACAGTCATATGATCAATTTGTATGAAGGACAGAACAAAATAAAGCTTTGTTTTTTCTAAATATCCCTAACAATCTCTGACATCAGTAGCTGCGTTTACATGGACCCTAATAATCCAATAGTAATCAGACTAGCAGACGGAATAAAAAACATGTCAATCAGAATGATTTGGTCAAATCTGAATTTAAATTAAAATTTCGGTAGCTTTATTTTACAATCCTATGTACATAATTACAATAACTGGGTAGTAACTAACCCTGAAAAACCTAACCCATGTTGTTACCTTATATTAACCAGTACTTTCTTAGGTAAGTAGCCTACACTGTAAGTACACGTAGCGTAAAATAAAGTGCAACCGGAATTTAATTGGGATTGTAAGGCGTGGTTTAAACCTTTTATAATCTGTTCAATAGGACATGTAAACAATTGATCGAATTGAAAACCAAAACCGGAACGCTGTGCAATGACGCAGAAATGGCATAATGACGTATGGAACACGGAACAAGCTGTTGTTGTTGATGAATATAGTGTTATAAATGTGTTATAAATATAAACGTGTCAATCTAACATTCTTCTTCCATTCACCGTACGTAAAGCAGCACTCTCATACACAAACACCTTATTTTAGGCACGGGAAGGTGCGATTTTTCTGCTTGATAAGCTTCATCATGCGCTCGTTGTTTCGTAATAAGGACCCGAAATAAATCAATATAAAGTCTGTTTTTTAAAACCAAGAAAAGAAGCTGTGGTAGGAGGATGGTTAGTATGTTCCAACAGTGGGAAACTCAGTATATTCGTGCACTGTGCGCATTTCATAAGATAAATTCTGATTTGAAGCTTGTTGTGACATATAAACGTTTACATGCTATCGCTTTATTTAGCGTTCATGTAAACAGTGTGTTCGGATTCATCAATTGGAATGATTTAATTCCGATTGAAACAAAAGGTCTCCATGTAAACGTAGCTAGTGACATGAAGAATGCATGTCTTGTTGTGAGCAATCGCCACTGACATCAGACCAGGCGAGTGAATGTACATGAACACGAATAACCAAAAAAAGATGTGAAAACTATGGTGGATAGGAATTTTCAGATTTAAATAACCTAATTTTCAGTTGTTGTTTTTTTTTTTTAAATGTAGTCAAACACTCTTAAAAATAAAAGTTTCCTTATTGCCATGGATATTTTCATGAAGAACCTTTCCAAACCTTTCCAAAAGGTTCTTTATAGTGGAAAAGTTTCTTTAGATTATTAAAATTTTGTCTTTTAGGAACTGTTACAAGAACGGTTATTTGGGGTTCTTCGGCATGAAACTTTTGGAACCTTTACTTTTAAGAGTGTATAGACCATTTTAATCACACCTTTATGGTGTTTATTAGTTATTTTTAGAGCTTGACAGTTTTAAACTCAACAGAACAGAAAATAGCGGCAAACATTGTACAAAATTTCTCCTTTTGTGTTCCATTGGTAAAGGATACAGAATTTCTCCTTTAAAATAATGATTTGTGTCACATAAGAAGAGGACATGAGCACTTACCTTACGTCCATCGATGCCATCAAGACCACTGTAACCTTTGTCTCCCTAAAAGTAGGATTGGGATTCAATTCAGCATGATATACAACTTCTGATAGGCAAAACTACATCATTAAAGAGAATAATAAATAAGCTCACCTTGAAGCCTTTATGACCTCTATCTCCCTGCAGATAAAACAAGAGTGCATTAGAGAACCTTTGTAGTTCTAGAATGAATTATGAGATAAAACAATCAACTGTTGGAAAATGCTTTTAATAAAAATGTCCATTGAATCAGCAAGGAAGCTCTGTCTCTTTTACCTTATCACCTCTTATTCCTTGGTCTCCCTGGAAGGAAAGGAAAATAGTATAGATTATCACTTCAGCAAGAGAGCACAAATCAACTGTAATATAAACAGAATGTAAATATTTGTGAGAGAGAGCGGAAGACAGACCTTCATTCCTTGGTAACCGACTGGCCCGGGATCACCAGTATTTCCCTAATAGGAGAAGTAGAGCAAAGATCAGAGAGAATGCCAAAAAGAGTTTTGCAATGTGGTTGTGGTATAAATAACTAATAGAAAGACATGTGGATGCCCCCTCGACCCCTATTAAGATCCCCCCAAACTACTAGAGACCACATTAAAAGACCTGACGTGAGAATAAACAAGGACAACGGTGGGATAAAGTAATCAAGATCGTATCTTCAAGAAACAATTCCTACAGGGCCTTTTAGAGTCAACTGTATGCTGTAATTATTGTTTTGTCTACATAATCAGCATTCACTGTAAAATAAAAGAACAGCTGGCTCAGTCACCATATGCTGTTTAATAGCTGGATGTTTTCCAGTGTGTGTGCTTGTTTTATGATACTTATGAGGGCCAAATATCTATTCTAAAAACATCCTCATGTGGCAGACAGGAAGTCCACCAGCAAATTCAGAGAAAAAAATCATTTTGACAGGTCATTGAAATTGTAACAGCTGCAGAAGATGAAAGATGCTGGACCTTGGGGTCAGTCGAGGGTTTTGCTTCGTTTGGATTCTCAACAAAGAGATCCGGGGACACATGGAACATTTATTAGACACAATGATCTCATAGCCATGTGAAAAGTATTAATCAGCACGTTAATTGGCCTATTAAATCACCTATTCTTTTACTGTGAGGTTACTTCTAAATTTTGGTTTGATATACATAGCTGGTTTTCAGTAAGAATGGAGACAATTCCTCCTATAACCTAACAAGATGTGCTCTTTTTTAAGTGTGATTTAAATTCACCCCTCTTTGATGTTGTAAATTTTGTTTTATTGATAGGTAAATATCATATCCATACTTGTAAATGGAAAAAATGTATCCCTCCTTTAATGTATTTCTATGTGAGTTTGTTTCAAATGTTTCAAAAAACATAATAGAAAGTCTCTATGTTTATCTCTGTCAAAATATGTACCTTTTTAGTATTTTTTTTCTTTGATGTCTATATCGGCCACCTTTTTTGTCTTCATCCTTGCTCCTCTATCTTTTTTTTTTCTTAAACTCAATGGAAGTGTCTTACATTGTTTACTGTTCCCTGTCTTATATACATTCTGCAATTAAATATACAGTATATATATATATATATATATATATATATATATATATATATATATATATATATATATATATATATATATATATATATATATATATATATATATATATATGAATCCACACGAATTTCGTGTGAAGGTGAAAGATTTCCCCCATGAAGATTTCACAAAAGATTCAAGTTGGTCACACAGATTCACTTTTTTTATTTATAGGCTATGTGTATTTATGTTATATGTAATATGGTCTTGTAAAGCATGACATTTAGTTCTTTAGTATGTCTCTACATAGCAGAATGACAATAAAGCTCACTTGACTTGACTTACGCCTACAAACAACCACTATCACTTCTAAAAGGGCATTTTTCTATCAAAAGCAGATAGCAGATGCTTACCGGAGAGCCAAGACCTCCTTTCTCTCCCGGCATGCCTGGTCTTCCAGTCTCTCCCTGCAGGAAAAGGAAAGGTTAGGCCACAGACCCCTGTGCATGCTGAGAGTGAATTAAACATGAATATATGTAGATGGATAGAGAGGCAACATAAAAATCAATTTTATTAATATTCACTTTTTGTCCTGGGTCTCCAGCGGGTCCATGAGGGCCTCCAGGGGCCTGTGAAAATATTACATGAAACAGTTAGAAACAGAAAATATCCATAACGACTTGTTTAAATGGGTTAGACAAGTAATATCACTTACGTTGCAGTCAAAGGAGCAGCACTGAAGGAAAGATTTATGAAACAAAATTAATTTAGTAATGTACAAAATAAAGGTATTCTATACAAATGTGCAAAAGCTATGGGAAGGCAACATACCACATCCTTTGTTTCATTTGTCTAGAATGAAAAGATAAAAAGGGAAGAGAACAACATTAGAAAAATCTACACACAATTGGCATGAGCTCAAATGTTACAATGGCTGCCATTATTGACGGCGCACAGATAAAGTAAGTTCAGTGGGTTGGAATTCCCTCTGCTGAGCTCATGTGTTTAAAGAAATCTGTATTAATAAACAAATAATGCATTAAGCCTATAAAGTAGAATTGATGTTAGTAATATACACTAGAGTTGAAACGCTGTGGGTGAAAAAAAGTAATCAAGGCTTCATTTACTTGACCAAAAATACAGAAAAAAAATTGTAATATTGTGAAACATCATTACAATTTAAAATGACTGTTTTCTCAACAAAAAAAAAAAAATTACTGACCTCAAACTTTGAATGGTATAGTGTATATAGCTCAATGCACACAATGTACACACAGGTATATGGCAATGCCATTTTTCTCAAATAAATACTTGATCATGCAATTTCAAGCAGATTCTTAATTATTTTTCTTTATGCAAAACCAATTCAATATGTGTTTTGGCCAGTCTGACTCATAAATCCACAGGAAAACCACATAAACATCCTCGTTGTGGTGCGTTTGTGTTACAACACTCACAATCATGTTGATGATGGAGTGTATAGAGCTCAGTTGTGTGGAGCGGGAGTTGTCTGCAGCGGTGAAGTTCTGTCTGTAGTTCACATCTGTGGCAATGACAGACAGTCTGGTGTCCTGGGAAGAAGAGTTGAAAGAAAAGGGAAACATTATGGCTTGTCTAAATATATATCTGCATGAGAAAAAAATGTCTCTTTCTCACAAAAAGCATCACTTTATGTGTAAGTCTTGCGTGGTCAGACTTTTGGCCATCGGCATACCACAGTACATGTCAACATAGAATAGTTTGTCTGTATAATATCTGCTAACCTTTTCTTTTGGTCCCCCAACAGACATTCTACTGACATAGCAAGTATATGTCTACTAACCCTAACTTAACAGTCTACAAATTCATTAATAAGAGTTAGCTGACATTTAGTTGCAAAGTTAGTAGAATGTCTAAAGTGGACTATCAAAATCAAGTGTAACCAAAATCTGAAATATTTTGCAAACATTAAATGGGATGCACATTGTATACTTTGGCAAAAATGGTAGTCTAAGCACTTATTGTGGGAACTATAAATTAAATGCAACCTTTTTTATATGTAATAAAAAAAAAGAAGTGTTTAAGTGAAGTGCCTATCCATTCCCTGAAATTTGAAATCCAGCCAATCAGATTCAAGCTTGCCATTTTGAAAGAGCACTTCCCCGAATTGAGTATAATATGAATCAGGCAGATTGGAGGATACTTTTCATGCACAACGGTCTTCAAATAAAGTCATACAGTATCTACTTAAAAAGTATTTGTTTGCATCAATTATATGCATTTCAGAAAACATAATGCAATGCACTTCAGATTGAAGTAGCATTTCTTTTATGTACAGCACCTCCTGGTCAGGTGAGATGGCCACAGCGAACACTTTGATGGCGTGTTGTCGTGCTTCATTGGCAGCCTCCTGAATACCACCACATGGCTCCTTGTAGCCGGTCACAGGGTGACCATCCGTGACCACCACAATGTACTTATTCTCATGATAGTGGGAGCCCCTGCAAGCAGATGTATGTATGTATGTGTGTATGTATGTACTTTAAAATGCATATGCAGTTTCAAATAATGCCAAAATGAACATACGCTCGAAGCAGCTCAGCGATACCATCCTTGATTGCACAGTCGGTGTATGTTCCTTTGCCTATGTATTTGATTTTGTCTATGGCAGCCTTCAGGTCAGCGCGTTTTGTGTTCAGGTCAACTAATTCCATCACCAGCTCGGTTTCGTCACTGTAGTGGAGCGCTCCTGAGTTCCACGTCACATCAAGATCACAAGGCTGTCGCCTGTCAATAACATAATCAAATTACATTTGTAGCAAAGCATTAAAGTAAAAATATATGTAAACTTATTGTTAAAGGTGCACGCAATTTAAAGAAATTCAGTTATTGGTGTAAATGCACTTACAAAAAAGTACATGATATGATTTGGCCTGGTCATGTGATCTCAATATGGCAGCCACCATAGGGGGCTTCACTCGTGTATAAAATAAATCCGATTTTTCTAGGCCTGGTTTACTCTGTGCGCCTTTAAAGGAGACCTATTATGCCCTTTTTCAGAGTCTTGATTTTGTTTTTGTGGTCTACTAGAATAGGTTTTAAAGCTTGAATGCTTAAACACATTTTTCACACACAATTAAAAAAAATGCAGCACCATAACACACTAAATAAAAGTTAGAAATGTAAAAAAAAAAAAAAAAAAGCATAATAGGACCACTTTAAACGAATATAGATATGAGAAAGATATGATAAAATATGTGATACTATATGAGAAAAGATAGATATAATTAAAATGTATAAAATATCTTGGTCAAAACATAGCATACAGGTTTTTCAGCTCATCGATGAAGAGCTTAGTGAAGTTCTTGATCTGGTTGATGTAGAACTCTGGAGGTTTGGCTCTGAGGGCCACACTTTCAGATGTGTCCAACACAAAGAACAAATCCACAGGACACTCTGCGGGAAGACAGAAGTAGAATCACAAAATCATCCGTGGTTCAAAAATCAATGCTCTTACTGTATGTGCTTTACAGGTCTAGTCTATCAAATTTACAGTCATGACTTCAGGAAGAGTAGGCTATCAATTGCTTAAATGTGAGTTTGCATGTAAATGTTTATGTAAACAGTAGCAATGCATTCTCGTGTTCATATGCTGCATTGTGAGTTAAAATAAAGTACATAAAACATTTTGTTATAGGGCGTGACTGGGTGTAACAACATTTTATCTCCACTTCCTGATCGTGATAATTACATGTATGGTTAGTTTGGAAAAATAATGATGAGCTCCCCCTATTGGTGGATGATAAACTTGACGATCCATCGTCAATTTTGGACATGTGAGAAATTTGCATCACCTGACCTAAACCATGCAGTCATGTGACATTACAGGTAATCTGAATATGGTAGTATTTGAGATACAGTATACAGGTATGTACAGATCTGTCGAGATGTATGGTGTGTGTGTGTGTGTGTGTGTGTGTGTATGTGTGACTGCAACAATGCCATGATAAACTGTTTAACTAATCAAATCTTACAAACTTTAAAATCAATCTCCTTGGGACAGTCCAACCAGATTAACTTTCTTCAGATAAACATTAAAGTAACTATTTCATCTTATATTTACCAAATTATGCACAGTTTAAATGAAGAATCCACGAATGTGGCCCAAACCAAGGCCTTTCATGCATAGAGGCACAAGGTTTCTACAAAAACAAGTTGCATCTCAACAAATCATCAATTCCAGAGCATCTGCTGAATCATAACTCACTATCCCGATTTCAGTCACATTGAAGCATATTTTTTGATGCATTAAAACATGATAATCTGCTGTATATAGCCTACTGTAAAACAAGCAGCATCCCAACTCAAACATCATCCTCATGCATCTCTGAATAGATGGATATGTAATTTTGCAAGGGATCAAATAATGTCATTCATTCTGTAAATTGCTGTATATTGTAACTTATTACAACTTCTTGTAACTTATTGTAACAATCTTAATTATAACTCACTACCTATACTACGTAACTCAATATATACCATCCCCGTCAATACTATTGCCTACACAATACTAGCCTAATATGCCTCTATACAAACTATTATAACTTTGCAATGTTTATTATAACAAAAGAGCAAACGTTACATAAGTTAAGAATCCATATAGGTAGTATGTTGTATGTCCAGCGTTTATTTGCAGCTGTATTTAATAATAGACTTTTACGCACACGGGACAGTGTAATGTCGAACATGCTAAACATATGTATCCATTGCAAATAAGAAATGATCAATACAACTAGAACGGAAAGAAATATTTATAATTACCTCTGAAGGAGGATCTTGGGACATCCTGAGCGAAGATCCCTGCCCAAAGTGCGCACAGAGCGGTCAATATATATCCATTAAGCGCCATAGATCCTGATTTAACTGCACGTTAACCGTGCAAACTGACGTTGAGGAACACACAGAACAGAAGGAGTGATATGATTGCAGATGAAATATGAAAACAGGCTCGGGTGAGATGAAGAAGCGGACAGTGGCACGGTGGCGAGTCCGCTCAGAGCGCACAGCAGAATGAAACGCCGGAGAGGAGGAGGAGAGAGGAGGAGGAGGAGTTCGGTCCACTTGTGTCTACTTCAGTGCTTCATCTATGCTGCTATATAGGCCCTGAAACACTTTAACGTAAGTATACTGATAATCAACATTTCCCTTAACATGCTTGTTTAATGCGCCCAATAAACTGTATGACTTTTAAAGATGCTTTGCTGCGTAATGACTAAATGCATGGCATGCGCTTCATGGCTAATCTAATCTATTATTACTTGTTATAATATTATAGGCCCATTGTAATACAGTCCAATAGTCAGAAATATCATGAAACAAATGTATGTCTTCATATTTGAATGTATATAAAAAATATTGATATTAATAATTAGATAAATAATTACATAAAATCTTAATGAAAACTGCCAAAGTATCACTTTTTTCTTATTGCACTTAAAAAAACAACTATTGTTATAGTGCAAAAACATAATACATTGAATTGTAATGAAAAGTGAAAGAATGCTTCAGAAACTTTGTCATTTTATTTATTCAGTGATAGGGTGCTAACACCAAATTCCCAGGTTTATTCCAGCATTAATAATTGTAGACATTTTTGCACAAAGTTTAGTTACCTTGGAAACATTTTTGTGAGTAAGTGTGCATGTGACATGATGGAGCACTGCGGTTTGGTTGGGCAGAAGCAGAAAGATGCTCTGTGTTGAGTACTGAGGGAACAACATGCAGCAGGGAGAGAATGAGACACTCTGATGAGGTTATGCAGCAAAGAGTTGTGTTGTCAGGGGGGGTGTGATGTGATCCGTGTGTGTGTGAGAGAGAGAGAAAGAGAGAGAGAGAGAGAGAGAGAGAGAGAGAGAGAGAGAGAGAGACTCAAAGGTAAACAGTTGTCAATAGCTGAGAGGTGAAGAGTTTGAGAGAGAGAATAATCTAGAAGTATTTTCTCTGAGGGGGAGGGTAATGTCTTTTCACATCTGCATCTCTTCTACCAATTGAGAGGCGAGAGAGAGAGAAGGAAATAATGAAGAGGAACATATGAAAAGCAAAAAAGAATGCCACTCCCTCATGCATGTCTCTGTCTTTGAAAGAGAAACAGCGCCACCCATGTGCGGGTTTCTGTGAGGCGTTGCTCATTTTTGGCTCACTTAGATCTTAATTAGGACAGTCATCAACTAATCAAGTCAAGTCAAGTCAAGTCATCTTCATTTATATAGCGCTTTTAACAATGGATTGTTTCAAAGCAGCTTTACAGAGATAAACATATAATTTAAGGTAACAGATTGTTTTGGCATTATAGCGGTTCTTGAATAATGTTATTTCCAGCTAAAGTTAACTTTGATTGATTCACCTCCGTCGAAATGATCAGACTTTTAAACGCGAACCTGTGATTAACGCTGACGGCGTTCACATGCTCATTCAGAATTGATTCTATAGTTATGTGCTTTTTAAAATATGTGCGCAGGTTTATAATTCATACAACCCAGCCTAAACAAACTACTTTTCTTGCCTATAAATTTTGATACAGAATTTTGTTTTATTTTATCACTTCGGGGTACGCGAACCGAAATTCACAACGCTTTATCTGTAGGGTGGGAAAGGGATCCTCCATAGGGAGAGGATAGTGGACACTTCAGCACTGCATTGTCATCGGGTCCAGGTGGATCTCCTTCGTCAGATCCGGACACGGCCTGAATCCGGCAGGCTGCGGGAAAACCTCGGGATAAACAAAGACACTAATATTAGCGTAGATGCCATTCTTCTTATGATGTAGCGAGTACATCAAGATTTAAGGGAAGTGTTCCCAGTTCCGGCTGACCTAATCTATGCAGCCTAACATCGAATTATAGAACTCTATAATGTATTATGTGTATGCTAGGTCAAAGAGATGTGTTTTTAGTCTAGCTTTGAACTGACAGAGTGTGTCTGCTTCCCGGACAATGGTAGGAAGACTGTTCCAAAGTTTTGGTGCTAAATAGGAAAAGGATCTACCGCCAGCAGTCGATTTAGATATTCTAGGAATTATCAACTGGCCGGAATTTTGAGATCGCAATAGACGTGAAGGACTATAATACGTTAAGAGCTCGCTCAAGTACTGCGGAGCTGAACCATTTAGTGCTTTGTAGGTAATCAACAATATTTTAAAATTTATACGATGTTTAATAGGGAGCCAATGCAGTGTTGACAGAACCGGGCTAATATGGTCATATTTCCTGGTTCTGGTAAGAACTCGAGCTGCGGAGTTTTGAACTAGCTGTAGTTTATTTATTAAGCGTGCAGGGCAACCACCCAGTAGAGCATTACAATAATCTAGCCTTGAGGTCATGAACGCATGGACTAATTGTTCCGCATTTCCCAATGAGAGCATATGGCGTATTTTAGATATATTTTTAAGATGGAAAAATGCAGTTTTACAGATACTAGACACGTGGCTTTCAAAAGAAAGGTTGGTATCAAAGAGCACACCCAGGTTCCTAACCGACGACGAAGACTTGACAGAGCAGCCATCAAGTGTTAGACAGTATTCTGGGTTATTACGTTTGGAAGTTGTTTGTCCAATAATTAGAATCTCTGTCTTTTCAGAATTTAGTAGTAGGAAATTACTAGTCATCCAATTTTTTATATCAGCTATGCATTCCGTTAATTTTGTGAATTGGTAAGTTTCGTTGGGTTTTGAAGAAATATACAGCTGAGTATCATCGGCATAACAGTGAAAGCTAACTCCATGTTTCCTATTGATATCTCCTAATGGTAGCATGTACAGAGTGAACAGCAGCGGTCCTAGTACTGAGCCTTGTGGTACGCCATACTGAACTTGTGATCGATAAGACATCTCTTCATTTACTGCTACAAACTGATAACGGTCAGATAAGTATGATTTAAACCATGCTAGTGCAATTCCACTAATGCCCACATAGTTTTCTAGTCTATTTAAAAGAATGTTGTGGTCAATTGTGTCAAATGCAGCACTAAGATCGAGTAACACTAATAGAGAGATACAACCACGATCGGATGATAAGAGCAAATCATTTGTGACTCTAATGAGAGCGGTCTCAGTACTATGGTACGGTCTAATCCCAGAACTAATCACAGTGATGAGTTTTCATATGACTGAATAACTTCTAGAAAATATTGGCCAATTGTGTGCCTCATATATAAATAGGCCTACTACTATTTAAAAGTTTGAGGTCAGTAAGATATTTTTAATGAAAAATTAATACTTTTATTCACCAAAGACATTAAATTTATCAAAGGGACAGTAAAGACTTCTATAATGTTACAAAAGATTTCTATTTCAAATTTCTTTTGAACTTTCTTCACTGTATCCACAAAATGTTAAGCTGCACAACTGTTTTCAACATTGATAATAATAAGAAATGTTTCTTGAGCAGCAAATAATCATATTAGAATGATTTCTGAAGGATCATGTGACACTGAAGACTGGAGTAATGATGCTGAAAAAATTCAGCTTTACCATCACAGGAATAAACTAGACTACATACAATGACTACGTTATTTTAAATTGCAATAATATTTCATATTATTTTTTACTGGATTTTTTTAAATAAAATAAATGCAGCCTTGATGACCATAAGATACTTTTTTCCAAAAGATAAAATCTTACAGACTCCACATTTTTTAATGATATTTTACGTAACTCTTGTACAGTAGACATTGATTCTCCTATAAAGTCTTTTGGCATTTGATGGCTAAATTGAATAAGCAAGGCTGGTTACACATGTGTTACTTAAACAATTAGCCATTAAAAAACATATTGGTTGACCACTGATCTGAATCATGGGTGGAACGAGATATTCTATAGGGGTTACAGGCCTAATGCAGTCAAACAGACTCTGGTTTGAGACCCATAACATGAAGTTGCTGTAAATCAGCACACCAAATGATGCCATTAGATACATTATGACATATATACCCTTGTAGTCATACATCTTCCTGAAACATTGACAGGATCACAGTGGAACAGTATTTCACTCGGGTCTGTGAATATGGAGTTAATGAACAATGCTTTGTGTCTGGGTTAATGTCTCCCATTAGCACAACAGTAAATTCAACATGACACTCAACCATGTTGAGTGAAGAACGACATCATTATTCATTCACGTACACAACAACAGACTCGCATACACGCATGAGCATGTGAGAGGATGAGAAAACATCGAATTGCTTTTGAGAATGTCCAAGCGAGAGCAGCTTCAGAACGTTTTGAGTGGGAAAGAGTGACGGTAAAGTCAGCGAAGTGAAGACACTACATTCATTGTACATCCAGCAGTGTTGCGAAAATTAGAGGAGGGGGAAAAAGCAGTGGTTCACTAATAGAGGAATATTCTTTCCTCTTTCGGTCTGTAATGAACACGGCATGAGCTGGAACATCACAGAGATGCAGAAGGGGGAGATCAGGGTGGTCCCTGGATAAAACTAGTCATGGTTCTTTACAAAAACACTAAATACTGTAATACTGTGGTGGTACCATGGTAATAAATGATGTTTACATGGTACTCTAAGGTACTATGTGGTAATATCATGATACATGATGTTTTAGAGAGATGTGAATTGGGATGTTTATGCTTTGGATCAAAATAGTTGCCTGGTGGCAACTGAAGGGAAATGGGTGTGTTTTTCCCCCCTGAAGAAAGGATTCATGTCGGCCAATTCAGAGACCAATGTTTGGCCAGAGCTCAGCAAGCTTTTTCCACTGATCTCATTCGCTTTTCTTTTTTTCTTCCATGAAAGAAAGAGAAAAAAATCATTTTGCACCCTAAGACTGAGAGGGAAAAGGGGGGAAAGCATCTGGTAATAATCAGGATTTAATAGTGGAGGCTTACTGTAAATCTGAGAAGAATCTGACAGCTGCGCTGGTTCGTTTGGCCTGGCCTTCAGGATGGGGACTTCATCGAGGTGAATGACATCAGGAATCTTCTCTATTATGTGCGAGAGAGAAGCATACTGTGAGAATGCTGAGCAAAAATTAGCACTAAAAATATTCGGGAGATTTAAGAGCATTCGCTGAAGCAGGCAAGAAGAAAGTTCAAAGTAAGAGGCAAGAAGTTCAAAGTCTGACTGAAGTCAAAGGTCATGGCCCCTAAAGTAAATGCTATGCTGATATGTTTAAAAAAGAGGCAGGGGTTAAATTTGACCTTTGGTTGCCCAGGGAGCCTCAAAGGTTTAGATTACTATCACAAAACAGCAGGTCACATAAACGCCCCAACTCCAAACACTATCTGAAAATAAAACACACAGACACACACACAATCACACACACACACACACACACACCTTGAAGATTGCCATATATATACCATCAATATATATACGTATATACCATCACCAAAACGGCATTTCTTTTATGTAAAATGCAGTAAAACCAGTTATATTCTTCAAACATTCAAGGAATTTTCAATAACGTATAATATTCAATAAATATTATAATTTAAACATTTTTTAAAATAACTTTAATCTGTTAATGTCATTCAAAATGTAATTTATTCCTGTGATTCAAAGCTGAATTTTCAGCATCATTACTCCAGTCTTCAGTGCATGGACCTTCAGAAATCATTTTAATAATCTGATTTGCTGCTCAAGAAACATTCATTATATTTATTATATTCTTTTTTTTTTATTACAGTATTCTCATATAGAAAGTAAAAAAATGCATGTATATATATTTATTTGATATTGTCACAGCATTCCAATATTAGGGTTAATGTGTCTTTAGGGACACACTTTAAATACTTTTTTATTGCACTTTATGTTACCTATGCATATGACATAATTTTTCCAGCTATGGTGAGATGGACTCTGGAATTCTGGGAGGCTTTTGTCTATAGTAAGGGAGAGACAGACGAAGGCATTGATCTACAAAAGACAATAATCCACGTGTTTTGACCTTCCACTTAAATAATTCATCACTGAAGGATTTTGTCTGGGCTTTGGGAAAAATCCCAATTTTTCACCAAATGAATACCCTGGCCTTCCTTACCAGATCTGAATCCAAATAGGAAAGCCTGCGAGATTTCCATGGGATGAGATCATAAGATCTTGAGAACTGCTGCAAGCACATTTGAATACAGATTGAATACAATTTCATTAGAATTATGAAAACGTTTACAGCGTGTGCATGAAACAGAATGATGAAGGAGTCTCATTATGCAATATAATCCAAAGTAATCTATGTGGATAAGATCATTATTTATATTGCACAAGAATTCTGCCCCATTTCCTCTAGCGCTTTAAAACTTTGTGATGGTGAACAGATGTTGTCCCGTGGTTTTGCAGACGTTAGATCGCCTACATGCCTGTTTCTCATGTTCTGGGGGCAAGGATAGGTTAATTCAGGTGATATGTGCATGTTAATGAGAAAAAAAGCTGTTTTTTAGACTGCACAGATGTAGCCTACACTAGTGTCTTTCCCCTGTTTTATGCTTCAGCAAAAAAACATTACGAAACCCTTCTCAGTTTTTCCAAATCATGTGATCATGTGACAGAACGATGCACTCACCCAGTCCCAATTACAGCGTTGTAAAGTCTGAAAAAAACACATCAGTACAAAAACACCTGTGCGGAAACTGCTCTGAAACAATGTCCGTTGTGAAAAGTGCTAAATCTGACTTACCTACAGTAGCCTACATCAACATGACATCATGACTTTTGCGTAAACATACACGCCACTTTCAAGTCAAGTGGCGTATTATCTATACGCATTTTGAGCTATCCGCGTGTATGCGTGTATGTCTACGCCATTAATGTCCAAGTGATTCCGCGTATATGTACACGCCATTAAATGTTTGAGCGAAACGAAGCAAAATGTAGATCTACATCTGGGGAGCGATATTTTTTTCCTAGGATGGTAGGGGAAGACTCATAAATGGTATTAACCCCAGTGACGGGTAGGTTTAGGGACGGGGTTAGGTCATATATTTATATATACAGTAATAACGATAAGTCAACTGCGTTCATAAACACGCTGAAAAGCGATTATGCGTGTTGATAGCACGCCAAAAATGGAAATACGAATTGGCGTGTCATACACACGCAATTTTATACATAAAGATTTGCATGATCTGTATTCAAAAGTAAAACATATATTTGTAAAGCATATATTATCCCATCGTAAGTGAATTGATAATATAATGATCATACAGTGGTGCGTTTGCCGAAAGCACCGTTAGCCAACTATGGTCGCAAGTTCCGTCGTTACCAACAGAGTTCAATGGGAATTGCGATCATACCATACAATAGTTGGCCAACGATGCTTTTGGGAAACGCACCCCTGATCGTTTTAAAAGTGTAAAATAGGCCTACGTAAAATGTGATGCAACACAACAAAATAGAGGAATGTGCACATTGAATGCTAGTCAGTATCCTATTATTTCGTTTGTGTCCCCGCATGAATAGTGGGTTGGGGAGAATACATTGTGAGCTTTTTCATTTTGTTAGGCCAATTTTATCACCCGGTTTCACAGACGAGACTTAAGCCTATAGCCCCAGACTTAAATGCATGTTTGAGCTGTTTTAACTGAAAGTAACTTGCACTGACATATCTAAGGCACGTTTATAAAAGCTACTTAAATGCCATAATTGAACTAAGGCCTGAGAGCGTGTGAAACCAATCAAATGCGTGTGTCTCACGGCCAATCCGTGAGAGTTGGCAGCTCTGAATAGAGGGAATGCATTGACGTCACTTTCCCGCCGGAACAAGCCCCCTCAGCCGGACTGAGTGGCAGACGAGCTGCTGCGTGACTGGATTTAATAGGGGAAACTGCGAAAATGCGAGTAAAACGAACGATTATCAGTTTAAACTAAATGTTGGACTCAATATAGTGTTCCTTACAACTTACTAAAGATCCAGTGATCCATGGATATTGACATGCAGCCAGGAATCGTGTTGCCTGACATTAATGTGTGCCTGATTTTGACAGCGGGGAAATAAAAGCAATATAGACCTAAACATAAAGCAAATTTGCCTTTGAACGCTTTATATAAATACAATGTAGGTAGGTCTAAATCCGGGTGATCACTTATATTAGTGTTAAATATAGCCTATATCATCATATCGTCCTGCCCTAAAACTTGTATAGTTTTTATTGTCAGTGTTTATTTAAAAACATCCAATAAAGCAGAATATGCAATGATAAATATTTAATTGATGAGTTGTTAATACATATATATAACAATACAATATGTAGGGTATGATTTTATAGGCCTACCTAAATTTAGCATATTGACAAAATGACAAATCCACCTTTCGCTGCCTGGAGTCCAGTTGTTTCTGTGAACTGCAGCGATCCATTTGCTCTTCTGTTCTGTAGCTTTCGACAGTCTGTAAAAATATACCTCCGATTTTTTGTCAAATCTAGTTGTACAGTCAATCGCAAAGCTCTTTCACGTTTTATATGTGTTGTGTTTGTTTTTCGCGGCATTCACGCTGATAACAAATGCAGCCGCTCAGTCTTTTTGCCACTCACTGTGCGTAATTGGAGGCACTCCGGCCGACGGTGACGTCACGCGCATACCCTCTATATGGTAACATTGTGAATGGGATCTTAGAAACCTTTTTTTCCGTGCCCAATCTGTGAGTGATCGGCCAGCATGGTAAGGTATAATGCCTTCACAAGTGTGTCATGGAAAAATGAACAGTGCTTAGATGAGGCAGCGCTTAATTAAATCACCTCCCTAATGGGACTAAGAGAGAGAGAGAGATAGTAAAACACTGAGGAAAACCGCATTCTCTCCACAAGAGCCTATCACTCTACAAATACCTCTCTGTGGATCAATTTTGGAGCAGTCATCAAGGTCTCGCGCAGCTAATTAAACACAGATACAGAGAGAGGCATCCAGCTGCAGCCCCGCAGACTCACCTCCGGGTAGACACCAGTGGCTGGACACCAGTGGATGGACAGCAGACGTCATTTCCGTATCGTCATTCACTTTTCAAATTGACGTCATTTCCGTATCGTCATTCACTTTTCAAATTTGACGTGCCATGCAGATGTCAGCGGTAAGAAAAAATATGAAGTGTTAATTTGATCTGGATTGTTTGGTAAATTGTCTGATCATGTGAATCTACGTATATTTTAAAACAGAAGTGGTTACATTTACAAAAAAAAAATAAGAATTGAATATCCAAATGGGCAAGGCAAAAAACTGTGGTCAATTAACATGTACAAGTCTGTTGTATTGACAAAACGTTATAGTCCATTGATCTAGGCTGAATTTAAGTTACAAAAAATAGTGACATGATCTGAACAATATATATTTTCAAGGTGGTTCTTGTGAATGCAGTTTGCATGAATTATTGATGTTATAATATTAAGTATATTATTGAGAATTGTTTTATGTAAAGAGATATGATTAAGATCATATTTCAATTTGCACACAGCTTTTATATTATATATTTTAAGTCATAAAAGTAAAATGACAATACGGAAAAGACGTGTGCAATTAAGACTGCAAAGAATGCTGTCTATCCACTGGTGAAAATATAAAATAAATATGCTGTCTATCCAGAGGTGAAAATATAAAATAAATATGCTGTCTATCCAGAGGTGAAAATATAAAATAAATATGCTGTCTATCCAGAGGTGAAAACAGAAAATAAATATGCTGTCTATCCAGAGGTGAAAATATAAAATAAATATGTCAATCCAGAGGTGAAAATATAAAATAAATATGCTGTCTATCCAAAGGTGAGAACTAAATATGCTGTCTATCCAGAGGTGAGAATATAAAATAAATATTCTGTTCATCCAGAGGTGAGAACTAAATATGCTGTCCATCCAGAGGTGAGAATATAAAATAAATATTCTGTTCATCCAGAGGTGAGATCTAAATATGCTGTCTATCCAGAGGTGAAAATATAAAATAAATATTCTGTCCATCCAGAGGTGAGAACTAAATATGCTGTCTATCCAGAGGTGAAAATATAAAATAAATATATGTCAATCCAGAGGTGAAAATATAAAATAAATATATGTCCATCCAGCGGTGAAAACGGAAATTAGCGGCGAAACGGAAATGACGGAGAAAAGGGAAATGACGTAGGCTGTCCATCCACTGGTGTCCAGCCAGTGGTGTCTACCCGGAGGTGAGTCTGCGGGGCTGCAGCTGGATGCTATTGGATACAGACCTGAAAAAAGCCGCGAGCGCAGTGACATCACCATTAATCTTAAAGTGCAGTCTGCCAACCAGATGGAGAAATTTAGTGGAGTAACTTTGCTTCCAAACGCTGGGATATAAGAGCACAATGTTGACCGAAAAAATAGCTATTTGATCCGAGAGGGTCTGCATTAAAAAAGCAGCATGTATTGAGACTTGAAATGAGACAGAAATGTTGTGCAGCGGAAACACCTCAGCTTCTCCAGAGAAGACACTGCACTGCCAATATCTACTACAATGAATATACAATACAGCACATGATGACAGATTAATGATAGCATCCCAAAACTACCTTCCACAGAAATATTTTGACAGAAAAAGCAACATTTATGATGAATTATATTGGCAAAGAGCAAGTTTTCTTAACACTATCGCTCCCCTGCGTGTTCTGTGTGTATGTTTCTCTTTCTCTCAGTGGTGCAGCTCTGGTGACGACAGCTTCTGATTGGAGATAACTGCAGGAAATACTTGGAGGAGGGGGACAATGGTGGACTAATTGGATCTCTAAAATGAGACCGATTTCCTGAGCTGGAGTCCAACCCAGTGAAAGTTTGTCTTAGCCTAAAGGCCTATTGCACCTTCCACACTGGCATAGGACAATGTAAATGCCTGACTTCAACAACAATCTACGACTTAGGCTATATTCTTCATCTCTGCCATCTTCTATCCTCCTTGATCTTCAAATTCTTCATCTCTTATTTTCTGGACTGGTCCTTATTTTCTGATGCACTCAGAAAATAATTCACTTATTCACTTATTCACTGATGCACTTATTCACTATCATCAGTACTTTCTGGAAAAGGTGCTTTTCCTCTCTGTCTTCTATAAAACGTACTAACGTCAACCTAACACAGGTAAAAAGGCTATTATACTGCCTGCCAGTAATGAACAATAGTGCCAGCTAAACAGAAAATATGTATCCAATAAAAAAGGACATTGACATTTTTTAAACAACACATATTTTTTTTTTGGTCTTTGAGTTATTCAATTTGACAAAAAGTGCATTAAAAATTTGTAAAAACTTTAGAAAACACATTTGGATGTACAATTATATACATCGCCTTGACAGCATGTGACCTAATATGTTACAATGTCTCCTTCACTTCGTTGTTGCCAAAAATGTCAAACACATGATGCCATATACATTTTAATTTTATTGGCTGAAGGGGATGTCATATGTTAATACTAAAATGTATTTTTGGGGGGGGTTAAATATTATAAATCTCTTTTAAATGCGATTTTCCATGCGTCATTTATAAATGAGTTTTCTTTTACCAAAGCTTACAACAGAAGATGACACAGAGATTTTTTTTTCTTCTACATTGTCATATGACGCTGCCCTGGCTAGAACAACCTCTCCATTTAAAAAAAAAAAAAATACTGTTGTTGGATGCTTTCTGCCCTCTAGTGGACAACTGAAGCATCGTCTGTCTGTCTACTCTATCTATCTATCTATCTATCTATCTATCTATCTATCTATCTATCTATCTATCTATCTATCTATCTATCTATCTATCTATCTATCTATCATCTATCTATCTATCTATCTATCTATCTATCTATCTATCTATCTATCTATCTATCTATCTATCTATCTATCTATCTATCTATCTATCTATGAATTGAAACTGATAATTATGTCCCTGGAAAAGCCCTTTCTAAATAAATACAATATATAGGCCTGCAATAAGATAATTATGTGCACTACAAATGTATAGCATTCTATAAAAGATAGTATATAGTATGCTACATTTATAGTGGGAATTTATTGTCATCTATACTGCAAACTTGAGCTCTTAACTTTTGCTCTTTCTATCAGACCCAATGACTGTGCACTTCTGTTATTTTCTATGAAAACACTCCATCAGCAGGTTCATGCCCTCTGTACATCTGATTGTGGACAGTGCAGTTAATCTTTTAACAGAACTAACGTTGTTTCCCTCCTATATCACACACATCACTGTATGGCCACACAACTCACACAAGCTTTATGTGTAGAGACAAAGTGTACTACAGGGTAACTGAATGATCTTGAAAGAGTTTGAATGAATACTAAAGACGACGTGATGTACAAAAACAAATAGTCAACTAATCGATTGTGCCTCATTCGTTTTAAGACAGTTCCGTAGAAATATCAATTTGGTTATATTTGAAGAGTTGTGAATACATTTTAGGTCCGATTTGGGGAACGTGATTTCACCAAGTATATCATGTTCCTGGATCAAAATCTTTGTTGATCCTGGAACAACATTCCAATCAACCAATCAGATTTCAAGGACAAGTTTAGAGTTTATGTCAAGTTTAGGAAGCCTTGTCAAGCCTTTCATTTCCCTCTGATTTTAGGGGTAAGTTATGGGTAGGGTTAGGACCATTTTTTCGGATATAAATGTCGTTCCAGGATCAACAAAATACTAAATATGCATGAAAAATACTAAAATGCATAAAAATAGCTGTCAAAACCTATATGTTTTTAAGATATGTCCAACAAACACATTTAAAGGACTGTATCTGTCACTTAAAACTTAAAGAGGATTTACATGTCTTTGTCTTAAATGACTAACTAGACATGTATGACAGTATACTGTAAATCAGAGTTATAGAAAGGGTCAAAGTTTATCACGAGAGAGAGAATAATACGCTTTTCAACTTATTTGCTTTAAATGGGACAAGTTACAATGAACTTGTTGGAAAAAAGTTACTATAAACCAGATTTTTATAGTTTTATGTTTCTTTTTTATGAAAAACAAAACCATAACACTACAATATGTCCTCATTTGTTACCATTAGTTAATGCATTATCTAACACAAGCTAACAATGAGGAATATATTTGTACATCCTTGTTAATGTTAGTTAATATTAATACAACTCTTTAGTTCATGTTAGCTGAGGTCCATTATTAACAGATACAACTTCTTATATTAATAATGTATTAGTGCAGTTTGAAATTAACATTGACTAGGATTAATAACTGAAGTGCTCATTGTTAGTTTATGTCAACTAATGCAGTTAACAAATAAAACCTTATTGTAAAGTGTTACCAAAAATACTTACTGACCATAAACTTTTGAATGGTAGTGTTGGAGATAAAAATATGATGCAGCTGGTGTTATTTAAAATTAGTTTGATAAATATCAAAAGAGAGAAATCATCACCATTTACTTTGCTAGAGAAACTGGATAAAAAGTTGTGATTTTGCAGAGGTCAAGTGTTGGGTCTTGCTGGTCAGACATTGGTTATGTATTTAAGATAACTTAAGATGAGGTTTATAAGGGGAAGGAAGGTTCACAACAGCTCTTAAACATTGCAACACTTTTATGGAGTGTAAATATTATGAAAGCTCAAAAAAGCATTTTACTTTGGTGAATCTTTAGCAAAGAGATAAAAATGTGTGTAGAACTAAAAAAGGATCACTGATATATCTTTGACCTGGACTAACTGGAATTTACAAATGTGTCTGTCAGTCTGTGTGGTTTCGCTCTCATGTACCGAAGCACTTTGAGGTGATGCCGAGATTACTCACAGAATACTTTTAGCAGACGCGCTCTAAGACAACAGTGTATGACAGAAAGTCTGCCAGTGTTGAATCAGAGCCGACGTGTGACATATCCTGATTCGAGACATGCATGGTGCAAGTCTCTTGTGCAGCTTTCCGAGTGTTTGCTTTCAGAATCCTCGACGGCGGTGGAATGGACACGATCTTTCCAGCCGTCCGTACACGGTTTACCTACGACAAGTCCCAGAAAACCCACTCGGTTCATGGGAGGTGCGATAAAACACACTGGATTAAAATAGTAGGCTAACTATCACAATTTATTAGTATTAGCGAAGTATTTTTACATTTTGATTAAAAAAAATGTATTAGTATTGATATTAATATTAATAAATGCTTTAGAAGTATTGTTCAATGTTAGTTCATGTTGTTAACTAATGTAGATAACTAATGTTAACAAATGAAAACTTTACTAATTAAGTGTTACTAATAATTCTTATGGCATATATTAGCTGTCATAATCCAGTTGCAAATATCACATACACCTGAACTGGAACTCTAATCAATCTGTAACTATTGTTAGTTGGGTAATTTTTTAATTTAAAAAATGTAAAAATAGAAATCTAAAAATAGCTGACAATTCTTTTTCTATAGCAGGATTAACATTTTGAAAATGACTCAGAGTAAGGCGGGGTTCCAATGCGGCCATGTAGCTCAAATTCTTATAACTCTTGGCATATTTTGTGGCCAGAGTAGATATAATTCTTATAACTCTTGGCACATTTTGTGGTCAGAGTATATAATTCTTATAATTCTAGGCATCTTATGTGGTCAGAGTAGATATAATTCTTTTAACTCTTGGCACATTTTGTGGTCAGAGTAGATATAATTCTTATAACTCTTGGCATATTTTGTGGTCAGAGTAGATATAATTCTTATAATTCTAGGCATCTTTTGTGGCCAGAGTAGATATAATTCTTATAACTCTTGGCACATTTTGTGGTCAGAGTATATAATTCTTATAATTCTAGGCATCTTATGTGGTCAGAGTAGATATAATTCTTTTAACTCTTGGCACATTTTGTGGTCAGAGTAGATATAATTCTTATAACTCTTGGCATATTTTGTGGTCAGAGTAGATATAATTCTTATAATTCTAGGCATCTTTTGTGGTCAGAGTAGATATAATTCTTATAACTCTTGGCACATTTTGTGGTCAGAGTAGATATAATTCTTATAACTCTTGGCATCTTTTGTGGTCAGAGTAGATATAATTCTTATAACTCTTGGCATCTTTTGTGGTCAGAGTAGATATAATTCTTATAACTCTTGGCATCTTTTGTGGTCAGAGTAGATATAATTCTTATAACTCTTGGCATATTTTGTGGTCAGAGTAGATATAATTCTTATAACTCTTGGCACATTTTGTGGTCAGAGTAGATATAATTCTTATAACTCTTGGCATATTTTGTGGTCAGAGTAGATATAATTCTTATAATTCTAGGCATTTTATGTGGTCAGAGTAGATATAATTCTTATAACTCTTGGCATATTTTGTGGTCAGAGTAGATATAATTCTTATAACTCTAGGCATTTTATGTGGTCAGAGTAGATATAATTCTTATAACTCTAGGCATTTTATGTGGTCAGAGTAGATATAATTCTTATAACTCTTGGCATATTTTGTGGTCAGAGTAGATATAATTCTTATAATTCTAGGCATTTTATGTGGTCAGAGTAGATATAATTCTTATAACTCTTGGCATATTTTGTGGTCAGAGTAGATATAATTCTTATAACTCTTGGCACATTTTGTGGTCAGAGTAGATATAATTCTTATAACTCTTGGCATATTTTGTGGTCAGAGTAGATATAATTCTTATAATTCTAGGCATCTTATGTGGTCAGAGTAGATATAATTATTTTAACTCTTGGCACATTTTGTGGTCAGAGTAGATATAATTCTTATAACTCTTGGCATATTTTGTGGTCAGAGTAGATATAATTCTTATAATTCTAGGCATCTTTTTTGGCCAGAGTAGATATAATTCTTATAACTCTTGGCACATTTTGTGGTCAGAGTATATAATTCTTATAATTCTAGGCATCTTTTGTGGTCAGAGTAGATATAATTCTTATAACTCTTGGCATCTTTTGTGGTCAGAGTAGATATAATTCTTATAACTCTTGGCATATTTTGTGGTCAGAGTAGATATAATTCTTATAACTCTTGGCACATTTTGTGGTCAGAGTAGATATAATTCTTATAACTCTTGGCATATTTTGTGGTCAGAGTAGATATAATTCTTATAATTCTAGGCATTTTATGTGGTCAGAGTAGATATAATTCTTATAACTCTTGGCACATTTTGTGGTCAGAGTAGATATAATTCTTATAATTCTAGGCATTTTATGTGGTCAGAGTAGATATAATTCTTATAATTCTAGGCATCTTATGTGGTCAGATCTATAATTCTTATAATTTTATGCGGTCAGAGTAACTACACTAGGCGTCAACCAGCGCGGTCAGAGGGAGTCACCTGAGGATATTTTGCAGGTGTCGAGGACAACTGGTTTAACTTGAGTCGGGTGCGAAGAGGAATTTCTACCGCACTACGGTGACAAACAGGCAGGGAAACAGAGAACAGAAATAATGAACAGACTAGAAGCAAAAAACAAACTAAAACAGCTGGAAAACTAATACAGAAATACAAACATGAATGAAAAAAACTCAAAACATTACATCAGGACAATGGCATAATTTTTTTTTTTTAATTATGAAAAAAGTCCACTTCCACTGATTTGGAGCAGTTCATTTGTTTATTCAGTCAAGATGGTCTCTAATTCAAAAAAGTAGTCACAAATATTTACCATCAGAAGCTGGTGAACTGGGTTGGAGAAAATTCTGGAAAAAATGTAGTTTATTTTAAGTCGTGATGGAAACACATATGTTTATTGATGTGGTACACAGTATCTTCACTTAAAACTTCAGCATAAAATTTGCATTTCAACTACAGTCCAAATTACATTTTATATAATATTTTGTGTGTGTGTTTGTTTGTGTGTGTGTGTGTGTGTAGGCTAATCAATGAGCCGCATTCAAAAATATCCTTTTATTGGTACAAAAGACATTTTTTACATACATGTTTCAAATATAAATAGTATGTACAAGATTTCTTGATTTGTTTGTATACAAAATTACTTCATCATTAAACTTCCTTTATCTAGCCTATATCATCTGGAGAGAAGTTTCTAGTTTTTCAATATCTAAATTACGTAAATGGAGCAAAAAGCACAAACTTTAGCTGATCAATAGAGTACTTGGCAATATTCCCGAGTTCTTGGACATTATTTCATTTCATCAGCCTGGACAAACAAGTCTGATCTTCCTAATCTGAATCCTCACCGCTGCATGAATTGTAGGAGCTGTCGTAACACTCGGCCATGTAGGGGAACTTATGGATGTTTGGGTTCAGTTTGGGCACCCAGGCACGAGGTACCAGGAATGATGCCAGGTTGAACAAATCCACAAACACTTTGTAACGGTCACTGAAAGATGAGAGAGCGAGGCATCATTGATTTACGGCAAGCCTTTAAGCACTTTTCTGAGGTTAAAGTGTTTCTGTTTATCACAGCGTGAAACTCCCATAAATGCATTAAAATGCGAATAAAACCCTTTTATCATCGTCAAACACACATTAAATATGGAAGCTTGTTTCTTCCACAGAATAAAACAATTTAAAAGATAATTGCGACTTTTTATCTCACAATTCCAACTTTTTTTCTCTCACAATTGCGAGATGTAGCCTAATCTCTTTTTTTTCTCGCAATTGACAATCTTTTCTCAGAACTGTGAGGTATAAACTCACAATTACGAGTTAAAGTCCAGTTCTGAGGGGAAAAATGCTTTTTTTCTCTCTTTCTCAGAAATACGAGTTTACAACCTGCATTTGCGACTTTATATCACACAATTCAGACTTTTTTTCACTGTATTGCGTATAAACTCGCATTTGCGAGAGAAAAAGAAATCTGAATTGTGAGATAAAAAGTTGCAATGACCTTTTTTGTTTTTTATTCTGTGGCGGAAACAAGCTTCCATGGAGCGGTTTTCAAACATTTTGGGTCACGCCCCCTTCAAACCTTTTAAAAAAATTGGCTTTTCTATGGCGAGGAACTTGGGCTTGTTCAGACGATGACAAGTCAGCGGTCTGAAGAAGAACGATTCAGTGGAATTGGCCTTCGGTACACCGCTTTATATAGGCAGAGTGCCAACCGCTATTCACACACTTGAACGCCATTGCAAAGGCTGTTTTCTGTACGTAATCAGTAGGCCTACAACATTAACGTACAACGTTGTATGTTACCGCTGGTAGTAAATAACAAACTCATTTATTTATGCTGTTTAGACATTTGATTGAGATGCACCCCATATGAACCACTGTGTAAATGAGCTGTAATCCTGCCACCATGAGTAAGATGATGACCAAAACACCACAGGAAGTTTAGTATTTCAGACTGGCACAGAAAAATAAAAATGAGACACACACCTGACAGTCGAGCGCAGGTAATGGTATCCTGAAGATCCACCTGTACCTGCCTTACTACCAATCATTCTGTGCACCATACAGACATGGTTATCTAGAGAAAACGTTTTGTTATGTTAAATGTGGGACATGGCTGTAGATTTCTGAATGAGAGCTCAGAATCAAAGGCTTACATCTCCACTTGGTCATAAGCGTATCGATCTCCATCAGCGCAGTCAGGAGCTGGAAGGGCACCTGGAAGCGAGGCTCTTCCCTGGAAGGGGAAAAATTAAGGTCTGTCTCCATTGTATAATGAATGAAAATAATATTTACATGAATTTAGTGGATATTACATGAAATGCATACCTATAGAAATTGATCATTAGAGCTCCTTGAAGGGCCTTGTAAGAAAGTCGACGTTCACCTTTTGAAAAAAGATTAAAATCGCAGCAGTGTTAATTCATTTTTTGTCATTGTTACTGCCGAGGTAATATAACAAAGCATAGCGTTATAAACCCTTTAACTGAATAATCCAGCAAACACCCTCACCCAACCACAAAACAAGGTGCTAATATGCAAAACAGCATGCTCAAAGACAAAGGGTCGTAAACCCTGTGTTTGTTTAGATTAGTTATGTGTTTGTGATTTAGTCAAATAAAACCTTTATGCATATTCATGTGGGTTTTGATTGTACACAAAAAATATCCTTTCTGAGAATTGATAGACGATCAATACTGAGTACTCGCTGGACGAACAGATTCATTGAATTGTAATATTAATTCAGCTACATCAAGTTAATTTAATTAACTGATCCAAATATTTATAATTAATTATAACAAGTTTATTATTCATATTTCCCCTTTGAGCTAATTTGCTACCTTACTTTTTGTTTTTTAAAAACGAGGAACAACTTTACTAGACTTGCGATGTTGATAACTGTGGAAACGTGTCATCGCAGTCTTTAAAAAGAGTCCACAGTTTTAGTTAATAACCCTACTTATTAGTCTATACTACCTTAGCGGTTAGTGGCAAAGCATTGTGGGCCGGTCCTCACCTTTGCTTAAAAGATGCTCATGGCGTTTTGGGTCAAATAGGGCTGTGAAGACCTCAGTCTGTTTGTTTCGATCCTCTAGAAGCTCCTGCTTTACCTCAGAATCTTCCAGTTTCTATCAGTGAAAGCAATAAGTTAACTTTAAGCTCAGTGACATGACTGGGAAAAAAAATAATTGTGATTGGAAATGAGAGCAGAACGAACTTCCAGTTTCTGCTTCTCCATCTTGAGACCCTTTTCGATGTTGGCTTGCAGTTTCCCCCAGAAATTAAATCCATCACTTTCAAGTCCAGGAGTCCTCTCCAGCCATTGCTACAAAACACATAACAGCTTTGACATAGCATTCTAATTACGGAAAAACAATAGTGGCAAAATTTCTATTTCTTTTGAACCTGAAGATGAGAGGTTTTACCTCCACCAGCTGAAGGAGAGAGGGTTCCCGGTCTGAACTCAGCAGTGTCTCACTCTCATGTTCGTGGAAGTTATCTCTGTAGTGTCGACGGTTGTAGGGGACTCTTAAGTGATCCGCCACACCAATCTTACCCTCCAGAAGACGGAACTGAAGACTCTGGAACCCCGAGGCTGGGGACAGATACTCCCTACAACACGTACACAACATAGTCTGATTCATTCACAAATCACCTGCAGCAACCTCACTCATGGAAATATATGTTCTAGGGTGGATGTATCAGCAAGATTTTTTATTTTAAAACACAAATTCTGTGTACAATTGAGGCCAGTTGTTTATGGTTGTTTGCGATTCTATGAGTTATATTGACTGAGGCTATTACCTAAAGTCAAAGAAGTCCAGGGAAGTCATGGTCTCCAGGACAGCAAACTGTTCCACCAGCAGTTTGAAGATCATGGTGACCCTGTGGATCCTGCTCACGACCTTCAGCATGTTTCTCTCATCTCGAACCTGTGGGTGACGTCCACATTTCATCGTTTTTAATTTTATCGCAAAAAATGCATCTAAATAAAGTCATAATGCTTGAGGTAAAGTCAACTCTTCTCTTTAAAGTTACACTTATTTGACTTAATATTCACTTTGTTATAGTTTAACTCACATGGTTTTTAATGAATAGGTCCCGAACTGAATCGAGCTCCCACAATATCTGCTTAAACCACAACTCGTAGGCTGAAGGAGAAAGCAGGATAATACAGTCAGGATCTGTGAAAATGGAACCTTAGAATGCGCGATATTTTACGTGAGAGCTAACAGAGCAGGTTTTCATACATTATGAATACATATAAATAGATTACCTTGGTGTGTAATGATGAAGAGATGCTCATCATGGATTTTGTTGCCTTTCAGTTCACTCTGCAGAACTTGAGCGTTCAATACCTTGTCAAGCTAACAGCAAACAGACTGACGTTATTACACCTTAATGCACATCAGCTTTTCTTGCTAAATCATTTGCCGCAAAATAGACTGAAATGTTAGATATGACTAATTAATATTTGGATCAGTACAAATATCGATAAAGGTTGATGACTTTAAGTTAATTACCTGTAGGTATTCTCCATAGATGATTCCTCCTTTACTGGCTTTGTTGATGCCCTTTTGGGATTCATCCTCTTCCTCTGCTTTACTGGTAAACAATCTAATTTTGAGATTAAAAAAAAGTTTTAGAAATTTTGTTTGGTTAAAAAAATTAAAACATTGCATTTTATGGTGATAACATTGTATTTCATTTGATTTTGCTAGAAAATAAAAACATTTAGTTAAAAAACAAATTCTAAAACAATATAAAACCCACTGATGCTTTCTTTCAAAAAACGGACATCCACTCATGTTTTTCCTCAAAAAGTCCAACAGGAATTGATCCTATCAACGTTGACTGAAGGTTATCACAAAGTTCTGGGTGTTTCATTGCAAAGTGAAGCATTTAAAGGTTTACAATGTCCAATCAAATCCTGGATTGCCAAACCCTGCCTATCTAAGCAGGATGCAAGGCATGTGAGTGTGTGTTTGTGTCTTCAGTTTACAATGTGATTGTTTTTTATTTATTTTGTAAATCAAGCCATTTAGACCAGGGTTGCTAGTTAATTAAAACAAATTAAAACCACAAAAAAACGAACAAAAAAAAGTTAGTAAAAACAAACAAACTGAAATAAAATAAAATATAAAAAACGTATATTTCAGCTATGTCAAAGCAACGTTTCTCATTTTCATTTAGTTTAACGATGTACTAAAATAACTGTAATAAAATAAATGTATTATATAGACATTAAAAAAACTAAAAGTAGGCCTATAATAAAATTTACAAAACTAAACAAAAATTACTAAACTTTAAAATTCAAAATGAAAAAATGTATAAAAAAGTAAAAACGAATTAAAAAAAATGAATAAAAACTATAATCGTATCTCAATGATACTAAAATGTAGACTTTTATAATATGTCTAATTGAATTATGACAATGCTGCTCACAGATGTTTTCAAAGCCTGCCTTTTTCAAATGTAAACATTACATTTAATTTTTCATAAAAAAAAAAATTGAATTCCATTGGGAAATAAAACCCGGTCCTTTTATGATTGGCCCATCTTTATGATCCCCAAAAAACTCCCACTGTAAGATTAGACTTGGAGGGTTTGATTATGGATAAAAATAATAATAAATAAAAACCTGCCAAAGCTGCCAAACCATGCTTGTTGACCATTTAATGTGTTGTCCAGGCTATGTTTGGCCATTTAATGGAGTCTTGAAAATGAGGATTATTTAAATGTTCTGCAATTTGATAATGTGCTTGTTTGTCTCATGTCCAAAGGGTAAATGCATTTAGAATTTTTTTTTTTTTTTTTTACTTTAGCTTCTACTGTAATGGTAGGACTACCATATATGTTTATGGACAGGTAAATATTTACAAGTCCGTATGTTATTACCCTCTTAAAGTTTAACAGGAACAGCCAATGGCATTTCAGATGGTCAGGGGGCATGTCACGACAAGGTCATGTTGGTTTAACTGTGTAGAAACTAACGTAGATAAACACGTCACCAGCACAATATCAAAATGAAGAACATTTAAAGGGTCATGAAACCCCCCTCTTTCAGCTCAAGTCTAGCTCACAATCTTTTTGAAAAATGCAACTTAGATAGGCGTGGATGGCTGTGAGAAGAAGGGAGGGGAGTGGGTGTGGTATGGCATGGCAGGGGAGGGGGAGGGCGGGATAACTGTCATCGGCCAGTGGCCCATGCATATCAACTGTTACTAAAAATCAGTGGTAAAACGTGAGGAAATGCTAGATTTTTTATAGCTGGCAAAGTCTAACTCTAATGAAATACACTGACATCTTATTTTTGTCCTTTCAAAAGTAACTGAATGGCCTGCTACATAGGCCTATATTAGCCTACAGTATAATCGTAATTCTATTTAAAACGTATTAATATGTACAATTATCATTATAAAATATCTATTTATATACACACTATAAATGCATATAGGCCTATTTGAAAATAATTCATTTTGAATGATTATAAAGATATACTGCTCTTGCCTGGGTGAATAGTATTCGCTGAGTTTTGTTTAAGTTTAGAGACGCGCTCCCGAAAAAAAGTTCACGGAGACGGAGAGGCAGAAAGCACATCCTGTTTATTTTCTTTATTTTATAAAAGCACACTGTTTTGTTTCGATTGTAAGTGGACACATAAAAAAAGTAGATGAGACCGATGAGTCATCAAAGCAATCACTCACACGATGAAGATTTTAAACCCGGAAGACAAAAATGGCGGGGAAAAAAATGTAACCATTTTCACCCTACTATTAAATCTAACAGATGCTAACATTGTCTTCAATGGATGGTTTTCAACACACATACCTCTGTTAAAATCTCAGAAAATTGGGTTTAGGGTTTCATGGCCCATTTCATGCAACCCATGCAACCCATTTTCAAGACCCCATTAAATGGTCAAATGTAACGACACCATACAACAAGCGCATTTGGCTTTTGTGTTCGGGTGTCCTTTTTGGCATTTTTATCCATAATTAAACCTTAAGTCACTAATTTTCATTAAGTGAGTCTTTCAGGGACTGTAACTATATAAGAGCTGATTTTTTTATTTCGCATACTATGTCCTTGTGGAACCAGCATCAAAACAGTTACAGAACATTACTTGGAGCTGTCACAGTGTCTGGTTTGTGTTTCCCCGGTTATCCACCAGAGGTCCTCTTCCCTACGGTGTCATCCTTTCATGAACTGCATTCCCCACAATCCTTGTCTGTACCAATCACTATTCATTGCACTCAGCTGTTCCTTGTTAGTTCTTTGTTAGATCTGTGTGTATTCCCCGTCTGTGTGTTACTGTCACGGTGTGGGTTTGTCTTGTCATGTTTAGTGGTTCCCTGTCTGTGTATTGGTCTTCCCAGGTGTTTCCCGTTAACCACGCCCCCTTGTTATCCTGTTTAGATCGTTTGCCCCTGTATTTAAGCCCTGTGTTTCAGTCCAGTCTTTGTGAGTTCTTGTATTGTTGTAATGCTGTATGCACGCTGTCTTGTTCCTGAGTCTGGTTACCAAGTCTGTTTAGTTTCTAGTTTATTTAAATAAAACACTGCTGCACGTGGATCCTGCTTTTGCCTCTGCTACAGCTGCTTTGTAACAGTTACGGAGTCGTTGTATATTGTCCCCACACTTCTGATGTCTGTTCTGCCCGGTTCTTGTTTTTGTTTTGTTCTTGTGTTTGGATTCCCTGCAAACAAGCCCGCACTGGCCCTTTCCGGGCCCACTTAGGGCTAGCCTAAGGGCCCCCAGCAGGCTGCTAGCGCAGGGCCCATGATAATTTGCTCATTGGCAAAACGTTGGCCCTGCATGGGCAGCCCTCACTTAGCCCTCAGGAAGCCCTCACTAAGCCCACACAGGGCCCGCAGAACGTTGGCCCTGCATGGGCAGCCCTCCCTTAGCCCCCAGGAAGCCCTCACTAAGCCCACACAGGTCCCGGACACACAGGGCGGCACAGGGCGGTCCCGCACACACTCTAGGAGGTATTATTTCTGATTTGGCACAGAAAATTGGTGAGAGCATTTCAGCCAGTCTCAATTTAACGCAACATCCCAGCCCACTGCAGCCCAAGTCAAATGTGCAGCATTCAAGTGAATGTGTTGATGCTTCTAATTTGAACGTCATTGTCCAACACGATGTTACACCTCCACCTTTCTTTAGAGGTGATCAAAGTGATTCATTTACTGTGCATGAATGGGAAGACATGATGTACAGTTATATGAACAGAAAGAAATGCACTGATGAAACTGCCTCTGATCTCATTTTGAGCAGGTTAGCTGGAAAAGCGAGGGATGTAGTCAAAGTGTCCTTGCGCAGCTTCCCAGGGCCGACTGCTGCAGTGCTCCCCACCACAGTGTTCGACGTACTGAAGCAAAATTTCAGTGAGTTGATGTATCCAAACATGCCTATGGCCGACTTTTATAACACCCTGCCTAGGACGGAAGAGAGCCCAATGGACTACTGGATCAGGTTGAACAAGGCGATTGATGTGGCTGATGAGTGTTTGCGTAGGCGCAACAAGTCTGTTGAGGATCCTGTTACTGAAGCTGTTATGATGTTTATCTCACACTGTCCAGATCCTGGTCTTGCTTTGTCTTTTCAGTTCAAGCCTGCTGAACAGTGGAGTGCTGCTGAAGTTCAAGAGCGACTGGATAGTCATCACAGGAACCTGAAGAGAGCTTTTGCCAGACCTGCACGCTCATTGCCTGTGTCAGCTTGCCATCAGAACACTGTGACTGTCTGTGACGATCCTGTTCCCAGTCCTCCCAAACAGCCTGAACTCTCCTCAAGTCAATTACCATGTTTAACTGGTCAGCTGAACCCCAACGGTGCTCCTTTTACTCCTGACGCTAGTATGCAGCAGTTAGTTGGCATGATGGATAAAGTTTTATCTCTCTGCACTACCTCACTGTCCTCATCCAACCCAAACTGTCCTGTCAGAACTTCAGACCCCAAGCCCAATTTGAGCTCAGCATGTAGAGTATGTCGATCTAAAGAGCACACTACACATACTCATTGTATGCGCCAGAGGCTTTGTCGTCACTGCTTTAAACCTGGACACTTTAAGAGCAATTGTCCTAAGACGACGGGCCTTGAGCTTCCTTCTCCAGCCACCCAGTTAAACTAAGTAGCCCATGTGCAGAGGGGGATAACATGGGCGGTTGCGTATTTCCCCTAAAAGATGAGTCAGACCCACAAGAGATTTTTGTAAATAGTTGCAAATTTTTGCCACCCGACAAAACCGTGCTGTATGTGGGGTCTCAAAAAATTGATGGAGCTAGTGAACTCTTTTATGCTCCTGTAACTGTCGTTGGGCAGTCTGTACTGAAAGGTTTGCTGGATTCTGGGAGTATGGCTTGTACCCTGAGCACGAAAGGTGAATCCAAGTTGCGTGCTGACGGAGTTCTCCCTCAACCCTCAATGATTCCTACGTGGTCCTAGTGGGCTGTGGTGGCCTTACTACTCAGCCTAAGTGCGCGTATGACCTGGAAATCGAAGTCTACGGGTTCAAGTTCATTGTACCAACCTTGGTAGTGCCTGGACAGAGGGATGAGTTCATTATCGGCAGTAACGTCATCAAATGTGTGCTTAAGAAGATTAAAGCCGAGAAGAAGTACTGGGATCTGATTTCCTGCCAAAACAACAACCCTGAATGTGAAGAATTTCTTGAGCTTTTGAGCGGTGTTTCTCGTTGGTTTGGTCCTCAACAGCCCGCTAGGCTCGGCACAGTTAGGCTTTGTCAGGCGGTTACTTTACTTCCCAGATGTGAGCACCTTGTTTGGGGAAAACTGCCAGCTAACACTAATGTCTCCCCAGGAAGCTCCGTCATCGTCGAGCCCACTACGTCACGTTCAGCGCCACGTCATGTTCTTGTTGGACGTGTAGTGACTCCTATGTAGGGTGATCGATGGGTGCCGATGAAGATCTTGAATCCCACCCAGTCTCCAATAACTCTTCGACGTAACGCTATGCTGGCTGATGTGTCTCCTTGTTTGGCAGTGGAGGATGTTTCAGTGTCACAAGATGTGTGCAGATCTCAAGTTTCTGATGCAGCTTTCCCCAAGTCTATTCCACCTGTTGATCCTGTGCGGTTACTGCATGAGTATGGTTTGGAGGACATAGACATCGAAGGGTGTGAGGTCTCCAAGTCATGGAAGGAGGAGTTGGCGAGTCTGGTTGTGTCCTATCGTGATGTTTTCTCCAGAGACCGACTCGATTGTGGAGAGGTGAAAGACTTTGTACACCAATTCATCTGAGTGATGAGCGTCCATTTCGCCTGCCTTATCGCCGAACCCCTCCCGCCCACTACCAAAAGTTGAGAGAGGTACTTTCTGAAATGGAAGAGAAGGGCATCATTAGCAAATCCGTCAGTGAGTATGCGTCTCCTTTGGTAATGGTATGGAAGAAGGATGGATCTCTCAGAGTCTGTACGGACTTTCGCTGGCTTAATGCAAAGACAATCAAGGATGCTCATCCTTTGCCCCATCAGGCAGATTGCCTCGCTGCTCTAGGTGGCAATCTTCTTTTCAGCTCTGTTGATTTGACTTCGGGATTTTACAACGTCCCACTCCATGTATCTGATCGCCATTACACAGCATTTACAACGCCCATGGGCTTGTACGAATACAACCGTCTTCCCCAGGGCCTGTGTAACAGTCCGGCATCTTTCATGCGCATGATGCTCAGCGTATTTGGAGATCTCAACTTTTCCAGCCTCCTTTGCTATCTTGATGATCTGCTGGTTTTCGCTCGCTCTGAACAAGAGGCCTTGAAACGCTTGGAAGTGGTGTTCTCACGGTTGAGATCTAGTAATTTGAAGTTGGCTCCGAAAAAGTGTCACTTTCTCAGGCGCTCTATCAAATTTCTGGGCCATGTGATCAGCGGATCTGGAGTTTCTGTAGATGAGGGCAAGGTTGCGGTCATTTCAGCCTTTCAGAAAAATGACCTGATGAAAGAAGATAGTGTCACACCTTCACCAAAGAAACTAAGATCATTTCTGGGCATGGTTCTTTACTACCAGAGCTTCATCCCTGGCTGTACGCGTGTCGCGAAGCCATTGTTCAATTTGACAGCCGGTCAAAAACGTTTGACGAAAGGCACAGGAAGTCGTAACAGATCTGGCACTTTCCGGGAGTTGTCTCCCCAGGATTGGACTCCTGCTTGTGATGTCGCCTTTGAGGAGTTAAAGAGAGCCCTTGTTGAGAGCGTGGTCTTGGCACATCCTGACTTTGAGCGTCCCTTTATTCTCTGCACTGATGCATCGTTGGACGGCCTAGGTGCAGTACTTTCTCAAGTTCCGAGTGGCGGGGACAAAGCATGTCCTATAGCCTTCGCCAGCAAGTCTTTGAGCCGCAGCCAAGCCAATTATCCTGCACACAGACTAGAATTCTTGGCCCTGAAGTGGGCAGTGTGTGACAAATTCAGTCACTGGCTTAAAGGTCATGAATTTACCGTGTGGACGGATAATAATCCGCTCACGTACATCTTGACGAAACCTAAATTGGATGCATGTGAGCAGCGCTGGGTTTCAAAACTTGCCCCGTACAACTTTAAGATCAAGTACGTTCCTGGAAGATTGAATGTCGTGGCGGATGCGCTCAGTCGTGACCCTTTCGTCAACCCAGTGAGTCAGCGACTTCTGTCCGAGCCTTACTCTGAACTGTTGAAGTATGTACACAGTGTTGGAGATGATTCTGTACAGAAGACATTCCGTCTCACGTGCCAGCCACAGACACTTGACACTGAACTCAATCTAAGCTCTGAGTTAAACTTTTCCGTGACTGCAGAGGATGTGTCGTCTATTTTGTCTTCTTGTGATGATTGGGATTCAGGAGCTGTATCCAGAGCAACATCCCTGGCTGATCATTTGACTTCTTTGATTCCTGACTGTCAAGACGTAATCCATGCCTTTTCATTGTCCGAATTGCAGTGTCAGCAGCACAAAGACGCAGTTATTTCGAGGGTGGCTTTCTATGTCAGCAGGAAGCGCAGACCTAGCAGGCGTGAGCGTGCGAATGAGGATTTGCTGGTTTTAAGGATTTTGAGGCAGTGGGAAAAACTCTTTTTGCTTCATGGCATCCTGTATAGAGCTGTCAAAGATCCGCTCACTAAGCACAAAAATTTTCAGTTCGTCCTCCCTGGCTCCCTGAAACAGCAAGCACTCTCTGGTGTTCATGATTTGGCCGGTCACCAAGGTCAGCCCCGTACCCTGTTTTTAGCACGCCAGAGGTTCTATTGGCCTGGGATGGAACGTGATGTGCGTGGTTACGTTAAGACTTGTACTTGTTGTGTCCTGAGTAAAACTCCAGAGCCAGCAGCAAGAGCGCCCTTGGAGAGCATCAAGACCACTGCCCCATTGGAGCTTGTCTGTATTGATTTCTGGTCTGCTGAAGATAAGCACAATAAATCTGTGGATGTCTTAGTAATTACAGATCATTTCACCAAGTTAGCTCACGCTTTTCCTTGCCGGAATCAATGTGCTAAAAGTGTTGCTAAGAAACTGTGGGATGGCTTCTTTTGCATCTATGGATTTCACCAGCGTATCCATTCGGACCAGGGAGCAAATTTTGAGAGTGAGCTGATAGCAGAGCTTCTTGATATTGCTGGCGTTGACAAGTCACGGACTTCCCCGTACCATCCAATGGGGAATGGTGGAACTGAAAGGTTCAACAGAACGTTAGGTAACATGCTAAGATCGCTTCCACCCAGATCTAAGCAAAAGTGGCCACAGTTGGTACAAACGATGACATTCATGTATAACTGCACTGCCCATGAAACCACTGGGTCTGCCCCTTTTTACCTGATGTTCGGGAGGGTGCCGAGATTACCTGTTGACCTTATGTTTCAAAGCGTGCTTCGTGATGAGTCAATCTGTGATTACAGTGACTATGTTCAATCTCTTGTCAGTGATCTACAGTCTGCTATGGCGCTGGCTCAAAAGAACTCTACTGCGGAACAAAAACATCAGTCTGATCAGTACAATAAGAGAGTCAAAGGATTGCCTCTGTCAGTTGGTGATCATGTTCTCATTGCCAACAAAGGCTGTAGAGGTAAACGGAAGCTTGCCGATAAATGGGAACCCACCATGTATTCCGTTGTTGCCTCCAAACCTTCCCTGCACATTTACAAGATCCGTGACAAATCTGGTCATGAGAAAGTGGTACATCGGAATGTATTGTTGCCAGTTAACTTTCTCCCTTTGCCTTCAACTGATTCTGTATCTACTGTTATTCATGTATAGGTTTGTGTATTGTATTACACAGTCTCGGGTAATACGAAGGGTAATTTTCCGTATTTTGTGTATATTAATCCTGTTTATGTATCTGGTCTGAGTTTTTTCAAAGTGTAATGGGCACTTTGGTGATACCTACAAAATGTATAGAAGTTTGGCCAACTTTCTCATATTTGTATCCCTTTCATTTGGGTAACTTTCTATGTGGAGTCTTCACTGTTTTTTTAGTGTCGACCATGTAATTCGAGTGACCAGTGTTCTTTGTTTTTGTTATACTCTAAGAATTTTGTGTAAATTCTGCGGGGTGAGTGTAACAGGTACAGAAAGTGTACTGTTGAAATTTATGTATTGTATATTATAATTTACACAAAATGGTTTATTTTCATATATATCTGGTATAGCCTACTTGCCTGAGAAATGAGCGTTTTCCCCTTTAATTACTGTGATGTCATCATGAGCTACACAATTTCCTGTTTTGTCTCCTCTTCCTCTTGGCATTGTTAATGCACTAAAGAGGTGAGATATTTTTTTGCTCCTGTCAATCTTAATTAATCTTTATTTTAATTGTTGCTTTTGTGTCTAAATCTTCACTGCAATTTATGTCTATTGAGATATTTTACTTATCTGTGTGGTTATTTTGATCATTTTACCCTATTTAAGTTGTATTTTGACTTTGGCCTATATATGTAGAGAGGAAAGCACATGGTGATTGAGTGTACATCTCATTTGTTTTATAGAGCAATAAGGGCGATTTACTCAGAGACTGCTCTTTTATGTTTTGTATATCAGGTATGTTTTCTCTTTTCTTGCTCTTGGCATTGTTAATGCACTAAAGAGAGCAATAAGGGCGATTTACTCAGAGACTGCTCTTTTATGTTTTGTATATTAGAGTAAATCCAGTGAAACCGCCGCCTGTTGTCCCGTGTCTTTCTACACAACGCAGACAAGTGCTTTTATAACTGGTGTCGCGAGCCACCGGTTACACACAGACCCACGTGACTTTTTCCATATGTATTTATTCAGCATCAATCATTACAAATACACACATTTCCCTGAGGAAATTAACCACTCCAGCCTTAACAGAACCAGTGGCTGAACTTTTGCTCATGTTTGATAACACCTTCGTTCTCACACAAAATATGAATATGACATACGGTACAAAATTATGCAAAAGCAAGGAGTAACTGTGTATTGAATGACCTCCAGTAATCAAACACTCTTTTTTTCCTGTGCGTCTGTATCCTAGGAAACTGCAGATATGACAAAGATGACGTGAACATGGCCCCAGTTTAGAAAAACAATTTTTTTTCAGCACATACATGATTGCTATGGAACTTAAAAGGACAGTTCATCCGAAAAATGAAAGTTCTGTCATAATTTACTCAACCAAGTTGCTGATCCCCATTAACTTCCATTGTAAGTCAATGGGGACAAGCAACTGGTTGGTTACCCACATTCTTCAAAACATTCTCGTTTGTGTTCAGCAGAACATATACTATTTTATCATAAAAGTTTCTGAGACAGAATTTTCATTTTTGGATGAACCATCCCTTTCAGTGTTCATCTGCAGGTGTAAAAGTGAACAAAACCAACAAAAATGTGCTGTGCATGAGGTGCAGGTTTGTTATTGTGATGATGTTCTCCAAGTCCTAGCAGCAACCTACTGCCTCCTAGAGGAAGAGAAACTGATTGCGACACCACACAGTTCAGATCAAGACAAACTAAACCATTTAAATAAAATAAAATAAAAACTTCAGAATTAACAATCCCAATAATTAAAAAAAAGAAAATAATTTAACATTCCCCAATCCCAAAAGCATTGCATTCACATTTGTTAAGGACATACATGTAAAAAAATTAATAAATACAAATAATAATAGGCATGTCTGTTTAACTATCCTGTCTCAGTAGATGGTGCGAGTAGATGCTTTGAGATGTTGTTTTTAAAACGTATACATCATATAATTGATCGTGTCACCCAGGTCAATAACAGCAAGGTGATTTGTTGTTGCCTTGCTCAAGGAATGCCCAGCAAACACGCGTTTATGATATTAAAAAACATACAAATACAACATTGGAACGGTTGGAAAGAACACATTGCAAATATGGCAGATGATCAATACCATTTCAAACATCAAACAGTACCAAAGTATTGCAGAAACGGAGCAATAACAAGACAGACAGATTCAGCCCTTTTTCAGATCAAACTGAATTAAAGATGCCCCATATACAGAAAAACAAATCAACATGAACTTGAAAACCAAACAATAAATAAATGCAAACATGTAGGAAAATCCGTGATTAGACTGTTTGAACTTCAATGTTTGCACATCTTGTTCCTTCGTATTCAAAGAACATTTCATGCCAAGGTTTATGTAGAACATGTAGATCTTTAATGTTTACAAATTCTGTTACCTCACATATTAATTATTAAATTAAGTGTTGTCCAAGAGACATGGAATTGATAGTTTTCATTTTTAATAGTACATATTACTATTAATCATTTCCCATTTGATAACACGGAAAGTTGCCGGGAAAAACAACAACAAAACATAAAAAGGCATGAAACTTACCTCAGTGAAATGACTGACCTAAACTCTTCAAAATACACTATTAATGGCTTGGATTTTCAGATGAGCAACAATACAATGAAAAAAACAACGGTGATCACCTGATATTGCTTAGTGGTTCTTTTCAGGAACGCCACATGTAAAATTATTATATTGAAAACCTGTTTTTGTTTTGTTTTTTCTTCAAAAAACAAACACCAAAAGACGCAAATCTGCAAGTTGAGAATAGTTACACTGCATTGTATAAATTATGGAAATACATCACATCTGGAAAGGGATCATCTGCAACAGATTTCAAACCTTCAAATGATCATTTAGGATGAAAAATGTTTTGTTTCCCAGATTAGCAGCAAAACCATTAATAAGTCATGCACGAGTAATACTGTTAACTGGCCAATTGAGAATGATTTTTTTATCAGCAACCTGCTTTGTTTTGGATTGCAAAATAGGAACATACAATTGTCAGATACACAACTTAAAAGGACTCCAGTTTAAAATGATCATTTGTACTTGTACTTTTCCTAACGTGCCCAATATTTCTCGATGTACACCTAAGCCCCTTCCCTTTCAGGACTTGACTTCAGACACAGTTTTCAACAAAACCGGTAAAAAGTTTCAGGATGGATCGAATCAAAACCAAATCGCAAATGCTGCGCCAGGAAAAGTGAACAAAACACAAACTTTTACACATTTGGCCTTCCACAAGTGAATCCCACCTCGATTCTTCCATGGGAAGAGATATGAAAAGTAAAGATCAAGTATAATTATATATCTACGTCGATATATATTTTTTTTAAACGAGCTGGCTGAAAACGAAGCTGGATCTTGGATTCTGTGAGCCACTAGAGTTTGGTTTGTTCCGCATGCAGCGATGGTTTCCAAAGCGTTAGCATGCAGCCCCTGCCGCAGAGCCTGTAGAGATGATGCACTACAGACTACAGTAACAGGACGATGCTTGAAATCCAGTGAAGAGCCTCCTCGATATCTGTAGGAGAGCCACCAGGACCATGGTGTCTGAAATCATGGAGAAGGTGATCTAAAGAGACACATTTGGTAATGAGTTCAATGACTTTGCGGTCTACATGTCTTAAGGGGATATTGGTGACATGCTGACAAACAGCACGCCTGAGTGGGCGGGGCTTACACAGTTCCCAGCCTGTGAACCCCGCCCATTTAAAAAAAAAATCATCTTGTGCAAAAAAAAAAAAAAAAAAAAAAAAAACTCAAATGGGAGAACAGAACCTCGAAATATCTTCGAATTGTTATTAAAAACTCTCCGTTGCAGGGTTTTGTTTTTGGTGTCTTTTTTCGTATCGGTTTGAACAAAATCGTTAAATTTGACAGTGTTTAGGGAACTCCCTGGTGGTTGGGATGTGCAATACGGAGTGTGAGCAGGTGGAAATGCTAGGAAACAGCCTCGATCTGGTAGGAGCAGTCGTCCGGATGAGGGCCGGGTTTGGCTTCAGTGGTGCTCTTAGGTTTGGGAGGCCAGTCGGGATCCACGCTCAGCTCTTGGGCCAGGTGCATGTACCGAGCCTTGGGCACTTTTCTCCGTCGGCAGCACAGCCAGGAGAGGCATTTAGTTCCATACAGCTCCATTCCTTCCTATAGACACACATACACACACATCGGCCAGAGAGGAACACAGGGGAAGGTGAAGGTAAGAAGTCGATTTTTATCCTTTTCTTCAAAAGACAGAAATCAAACCTGTAACGGAATCGCTGTAAACTACAACAAAATGAAATGAGATGTTCATATTCATCTGCAGAAACATTGTCAGAGCCTTTGGTCTGTCTGTAGAGTACGTCATGCCTCTGAGCACATGCAAGGGGAATGAATTTTTATTCTTATCCAAATTAATACCAAAATTTCAATGAAATATAGTTTTTTGCTTTAGCTAAGCTCAAATGGTATTAAAAAGAATGTTCCGGGTTCAAATCCATGGCATGCTTTCAGTTACCACAGAAAATAACTGACTTGTCATCAATGTAATGTGCTTTCAATGCAAAATACAAAGTATTAAGCACTAAGTATATGGGGAAGGACACTATGTGATAAAGGTTCAGTTTTAAAAGACTTACTCATTATAGAGTTAAAAATGGAACTAGTAAGACAAAACCGCTCACTAACCTAATGCGTGTAAAGCTATGCAACATTTCTGAGCCCGCTAATTTTATACAATATGCGCACAGAGAAAAATCCACTCACAGGAATCAAATTAGTGAAGCATAAACTAAACTGCAGTTCATCCACCATTGACATATTTTGGTGTAGAAGCATTAAAATAAGTGCTTTAGTAAAAATATGAGTGTATAGCATTTCATCTTCAAAACCCTTCTGAAGGGTTGCTTCATGGACTTACTGTAGACAATATTTGCTTGTTTTAATAATCTAAGGGCTCAAAATTATTATTATTTTTTAAATTGAAGGCAGGCCACAGATACTATCTAAAAAGCTTCATTTTAAACCCGGGACACTCCTTTAAAAAGAATATTCCAGGTTATTTGCAATCTTTTATTAAATATTATTATAATTTATTGACAAGCTAAAAAAAAAAGTCAACCTGGTTAATTTCTCAGTATCAGTGTTATTATTCTTAGCCAAAACTATTTTTAAAAAGAACTGTTTTCAGTAACTGAAATGAAGCTGAACATTTTTTTTTTATGAAAAACTTAACTAAAAAAGTCTAAAACTTAAATTAACCAACTCAAATTATGAGTAAAAAGTATGTAATACTAAAATACTAAATATAATACTAAAACAACACTACTCCATGTCTGCATGAGTACACCATACAAATTGGTAACTTGAAGTTCATCCACCAACAAAAATAGTCCCAATTTAAAAGGATGATGCAAGAATAAAATTACTTGTCTGTGATCATCGACAGCAGGCCACAGACTCGTTCTGAACTCAGAGCATTCATTTAAAAGGAATATTCAGAGATATTTACACTTTAAACAGGACCTAGTATGCCCCTTTTTACAAGATGTAATGGAAGTCTCAGGTGTCCCCAGAATGAGTCTGAAGTTTCAGCTCAAAATACCCCACAGATCATTTATTATAACATGTTGTAAATACCAATTTTTGAGTGGAAGCAAAAACATGCTGTTTTCATTACCGTTCTAAAGTTTGGGATTGTACGATTCCAGTACAAGTCTCTTATGCTCACCAATGTATTTTTTAAATAAAAAATACAGTAAAAACAGCAATATTATGAAATAACATTACAATTTAAAATAACTATTTTCTATTCAAATACATTTTAAAATGTCATGTATTCCTGCTGTGACATGGCTGAATTTTATTCCATTACCATCAATTTCACATGATCCTTCATTCTAATATGCTGATTTGCTGCTCAAGAAACATTTCTTATTATTACCAAATGTTGAAAACAGCTGTTCTGCTTAATATTTTAGTGGGAACAGTGATACTTTTTTTCAGGATACTTTGATGAATAGAATGTTCAAAAGAACAGTATTTGTTTTGACATATATTTTACACTCTAAAAAACGTTGGGTTGTTTTGTGTACCCAATAGCTGGGTAAAAAATATTGGGTCGTTCTGTTGGGTTATTCGGAACATTTATTGGGTTGTTTCTATAACAACGCAGCCGTTGGGTTAAAGTTCAAATTTCAACGGTTGACCGCAGCTGACAGAAGATGCACGGGTGAGTTATTACATTAGCCATACATATTGTAAACGTTATTTTTTTCGTTGTACGTGACTTTAAGCTCTTACAAAGTATTATTTGCTCTTTTCCTTAAATCTTCAGCCAATTATTTCCATGTTTATATCTCCTGTTGACTGGTTTTTGTCCGCTATCTGCGACTAACGACATGAATTAAGCAATATAGCCAGCCAATTTCTTAATACTCGGTTGTGATATACTCTTCCTAACTTTCTATGTTCTTTATACTTTTTGGTAAAGTTATATTTTCAGATACTAATCGACGCGCTCGGCTTCAAGACCCAGCTGAAGCCCGTTCCATCCATCCAAATATTAACCGACGCGCTCGGCTTCAGGACCCAGTTGAAGCCTGGTCCATCCATTCAGTGTCGCAGTCACTGACAGGAAGAAGGTAACGTAATGCTGTGTTATAAATGCCTACATTAAAGCGCAAATGTTTACTTGGGCTATCCCGGCTACGGTGTGAATTTAAAATACTATAAAGTGTTAAATTAAGGTAACCATACGTCCTCTTTTTCCCGGACATGTCATCTTTTTGGACCTAAAATAAACGAGTCCGGCCGGGACGCCTTCTCGCACCATTTAATTGGTCGTCGGTCATGTAGGCCTACGTAACGCAAAATATTGGTCAAACTGCAGCACGTCTTGTCAACTGTGGTACATGGCTCCTGAACTGCGTTAAAAAAGAGTTCAAATGTAAATTCATGAACGATTTTGTGATGATCGGTAGCTGTAGTGCCCTCGTGAGCCTCTGGAGGGCACTCTCTTCCCGTGCTATGTTTCCCCATGGACTCTTTATGTTTTATTATGTTCAGCTGTTTGTCATTACCTGTGATTGAGTTCCTTATTTAAGCCTGAGTTTTGCCTGTGTCCTTTGCGAAGTCTTGTTACACTCTAAGTGTACATCTCTGAGCATTTTTTCTCCGTTTCATTATTCAGTGTTTCCCTGGACGTTTGACCCTTGCCTGCCTTCTGGACTGTTTATGAACCTGTGCTGCCTGCCTCGACCATAGCCTGTTTTTCACCACGATTTACTGGATTGCCCCTTGTTTAACTGTTTGCCTGGGTTTATGTCTGCTTGTGTTTTAAGTTATAATAAAGTTATGCTTACGGATACGACCGTCTCTGTCCGAACGTTACAGATTTACAGAGAAAATTCCCGTGTTCCCTTTTAAAAGCTAAACTATGGTTTTAATTGGTTGTTATTGTTCTATTGTTGCGGCCCAAAAGTTGAATGAATATTAAAGTTCAATAAAATAGTTGCATGATTACGAATGCATTTGTAAAATTGGGTTTTAATGCAAGGTCATGTACCACAATACATAGCCATTGCAGGAGCTCATATTGTAAAATTACAGCTCCTGTGATTTACCAGTGAATATATAGTAGGTTAGTGACTCTTTATTTTTGTTAATTCACTTTATACTAACTAATTCACATTTTTTACACAGGATGCTATGGATTCATATGTAAGGGAAACACTTCAGAAGTGGAACATTGAAACATTAATCGACAGATTTGCAGGTGAGAGATAATGTAGCAAGTTTGAAAAAGGAAGCCCTGTCTCAGTTGCTTACCCTCTTCACAATTAAAGAATGTCATCACTAATATAGTGTAACCTTTTTAATTTGACTTCTTGAAAAGCAGAACTTAGGCCTATTTATACTAATCTATTGTTCTTTCTATTTTATGTAAAGACACTCTTGGACCCTGCAAGCTATCCTTCCTCCATTGCCATTCAAAAAGGGCTACAAGATGGTTCGGCCTTCTTACCAGGAGGCAAAACAAGCATTTGTTGATTTACAGCTTGTAGGTACATCATTTATGGGTTATATTGGGTAACACATTTTTCGGTAATATTGGATCCATGTGTGCATATTTACTATTTAAAAATTCTATTTAAAGGTTGGAACAAAAATCATTCAATATTTGGAGGAGGAGGAGCAACGGAGGCAATTCCCTCATGTCCTGCAGCTTGGAGATAAATTCAACTGCTCACAAGCATTCGTCATTGTGGGAGGAGCGGCACGAGAGCAAGACAGCCTTTTACAAGCTGTCGATACATGCTTTAAAATATTTTATGTTTTAGACATAGACTATCCAAAGCCTGCGGCATCTGTTTGGCAGTTTCTACAACACACAATATATTCTGTGCCATTCTGTCCATCAACTCACTGTCGCCTACTTAGGCAGTTTATAATTGGATAAGCTGGACAAGCTTTGGTTTGTTTTGTGTATTTGTGTTTTTGTTTTCCATGTTTCTTAGAACTTAAAACATATATGTAAATAAATTCATTTTAGCATTAATATTCTGTGCCTGTTTATAATTGCATTACTTTTATTTATTTGTTTATTTATTGAAAGAATTTCTTACCTTAAGGAAGTAAATTAAAGCAATTGCAAACAATAACTTAATGAAGCAATAACTGAATAAAAATGTTACAAAAAAAAAAATGAAATGAAAATGTTTACAATTTGTGAATGCAATATCTAATTGAATGTAAATAAAGCATTGTTAATATACTTAAGTTGTGAGTTATTTATTTACATGTCAATAATAGTACCGGTAATTATAATAATTTAGGTTGATTAAATCATTTTTGCCAAATAACCCAACAGATTAGTTATTTGTAACCCAATGTATTGGGTAAAACTAGTTACCTAATTTATTGGGTTAAAATAACCCAACAATAGGTCGGTGCTATATCAACCCACCATTGGGTTAGCCGTTGGGTCGTTTTTAACCCAACTTTTTTAAGTGAGTAGTAACCTTTAAAGCGATTTAAAGAATCCTTCCTGAAAAGTATTGATTTCTTTAAAAACTAAAAAACAGAAAACATCTTACCGTACTCACCCCAAACTTTTGAACAGTAGTGTAGTCTAAAAAAGTAAACCTGGTTGTTTTTTCATCAAGGACTAGTTAACATGGCACTGCAAACTATAAATTAGTTAAGCAAAACTGTCCCAACTTCAAAAATGCTTTCCACAGACATTAAGTTGCAAACAACCCAGAATATTCCTTTAACCAAACCATATGCTTTATAAACACACAAAACAGAATATCAGAACTTAAGTGCAAGTTTTGCAATTCATTATGTTAGACGTTAAATATTGCTCTGTTTGGCACATACCTGCACCGTCAGTCCAAACACGGTTGAAAAAGGCGCATAGCTTACACACGTATGCAGTAATTGCCACTACAGAAGGAGCATTAGAGGAAAATGGGGGGGGGGGGGGGTATGGTGGGGGGAAAGGAATGGGGGTAATCGTAAGCCCCCGGAGCATGACAAAACAAGAATCCCCATAGGAGGCACTAGAGAGCGTTCAGAAAAAATCATGTTGGCGCATGCAAGGCCAAACGTTAAAACAGGGTGTTGAGTGAGAGGGAAAGAGAGAGAGAGAGAGGTTGAGTGAGAGGGAAAGAGAGAGAGAGAGAGAGAGAGAGAGAGAGAGAGAGAGAGGTTGAGTGAGAGGGAGAGAGAGAGAGAGAGAGAGGAGAGCGGCAAAAGAGTGAGACTGGGAAATAGGGCAGAGTGGACACCAGGAAGTGAAAAGGCAACGGTGAACAGAAGTGTCAGATTTTTCCCAACCTGTGGTGTCGGGCCTGCAGGGGAGACGCCATAGCTTCCCTGCTTGTCTCTGCTGAACACATGCTTCCATAAGATGACGTCAAGCACGACGGTCTAAAGAATATCGCAGTAGGGCGGAAAGAATGAAGAGAGCTACGGATCACATGGCTAGCAAAAGATTTATGGTCATCAATTGTTTTTGCTTTTTCCTTGTCAAGAGCAAAACTAAATACATTTCTTCTTGAATTTTTTGGATTGTGTGTTAAAGAGAAATAGAGGGATGCAAGAGAATTATTTTATTCTGCCCTAAAAATAATCAGTTTATTGGCAATGAACATCCAACGAGATCACAGAATCGGGTCCCACTGATTGGCTGCTGGAGTCTAGTGTTCTATGATTGACAGGCGAGAGAGAATGGCTGAGGAGGAGCGTGACCTGTAGTCCGCACAAGGAAGACGGCGGGATCTAGAGGCGAAGCAAACAGCCTCTATATGCCACTACGATGATTGCTGGCATTTCTTACTAAGCGTGAGGAGTTTGCCCAAAGAGCTCAATAGTAATTTGACCTTTTCTTTGGGATTCAGAGGCAGGAGCTGCTGATGGAATCAGACGCGCCGTTCAATTCATGGCCTGGCTGGCTGTATAGCTCAAAATATAACTTCTGTTTCCTTATCCTGTGGATCAGCCTCAGCAGAGCAGATGAAATTTACTTTTGTGTAGGGATGGGAATCGCTCAAATTCATTAATGACTCTTTTAGTGCTTTTCAGGAAGCACCAAATTACTGATATAATACCTAATACTGTTATAACATATTTATCATATGTTTATGTATGTATGTATATGTATATGTATATGTATATATATATATATATATATATATGTATATGTATATGTATATGTATATATATATATATATATATATATATATATATATATATATATAGGGCAATAATATTTTTTGTAATTTATTTAATTACTTGAAATTCTTATTAATCAAATTAATTGCAAATTGTTCCAAATACTTCCATGATCAAGCTATTTTAGACGAATGAGTTAGAAGCTATTTTGGCTCAATATTCACTGAAAAGAACTGATGTTTTTAATTTGTTGTGACTAGAAAAATATACATACTGCCCTGCCCCCCAAAAAAGTCACTGTTTGGATTTAAATGGGAAAATGCTTAAGAGTCTATGATTGGATCATTATTGCAGTGATTATCATGTTTCTAGCATGTTACATGTTTGGAAACAGTTCTTCTAATCCTAATTGATGGAGTGTGTAGCTTTTCATTTCCTAAACAACCGTGTTTGTTTAGGACACGAACCTTAAATTCATTGAAAGTCTTTGTGATGTGCTGGAGGAGACTTTACAGAGCGCTGGACTCTTGCATTGTCAATACAAGATCTTGAACAAAAATGTATGCAACTCTTGATGGAAATAAATGTTGTAATGTTATAAAATAAAGTGAGCCTGATGACACTTGACATTGTAATCCTGGAACATGGCTATGATGTGTCTTCCTACATGGTTGAAACGAAAAGCTACACACTCCATCAATTAAGGTTAGAAGAACTGTTGCCAAATATATAACATGCTAGAAACATAATAATCACTGCAATAATGATCCAATCATAGACTCTTACACATTTGCCAATGTAAATCCAAACAGCAACTTTTTTTTGGGTCCGGGCAGTGTATATTTATATACAAGAACTTGTGTTTACATGTATATGTAGTACTTAAACTAAATTATTTTTTTCCATGTTATATAAAAATGGAACCAGTTCTGAATAAGAACCAGCTCTTGATTCCCAACCCTATTTTTGTCTTTTTTTTGTGGCAGTGTATATGCCATCAAATACAAGGGCATATACGAGGGTTTTAATTGGGTTACAGCAAGAGCAGTGTGTTATTGACCCTGGCTGAAGGGTCAACGCCATCTTCCCTAAATACTGTATATGAACTAGCAATAGAATTACATTGAAATGCAACTTCTTTTCATATGTAAATATCCACAACAAATAATGTGGGAGACGTAAGAGATGTTCCCACTTACCTCGATGAACACACTCACAAAGGTGTTGCCCAGCACGATAAGCACCATAACCACACGCCAGCTTAAAGGAACACACACGAGCTGAGGAGGATGGAGACAATGTAGACAGAGAACTTCTTAAAACATGCAGTAAGATCAGCAAAAATGTATTTTGAAAGAAATTAATACAGTACTTTTATTCAGGAAAGGTGCATTCAATTGATCCAATGTAACATTAAAGACATTAATAATGTTACAAAATATTTCTATTTCAAATAAATGCATGGTTTTCACAGCACAACTGTCTTCAACATTGATAATAATAAGAAATGTTTCCTGAGCAGCAAATCAGCATATTAGAATGATTTCTGAAGTATCATGTGACACTGAAGACTGGAGTAACAAATGGCGCTTTAAAGGTGCCCTAGAGTGTTTTTTTATATTATTTTATAATGTTTCCTGGGTTGCCCTTATAATGTTAGTATGTTTTTTTAGATCAAAAATAGTCATAATTTAGAAATAAAAGGCATTTTTCCCACCCGGATTTTAGCCTCTGATTTGAACGCTCTGTTTGAAGGGGCGTGTCTGCTGTGTGGAACCGGCCTCTGCTGTGATTGGCTGACATGCTTGCATATGAAATAGCTATGTATTACATGTGAAACTCTCTCGAATACTTTTACTACAGCTATTATACGTTTTTACTATTACAGCTATCGAAATTAACGAATCGTGAGATGTTTTTAAAGTATTTAGATCTATTCCCATCATATACAATGTTGCTGTGATGACTGAGCATTGAGCAAGCAGAGGACAGTCTGTTGGTCGCGAGAATGAAGATCTTATCATTGCAATGCAGTTTCTGTTCTCTAATGCTTTCCCCAATCCAAACACGATCATGTAAATACAGTAAGAGCTTCGCTGTGCAGTGTAACATGCGTCATTGAATTCATAACGAGTTTGGCAAGTGTCCAGATAAACTCGCGCTGTGGAAAGATTGTTCTTTGATTGCTTTCTGTATATAATTTATTCACAATTTAAATACGTTTTTTTTTCATCCTACTAAAAGAAACAATGAGAAGTTGATATTTTAGTCACTGGCTTGACTTGATTGACTTGACTTGACTGATGCATAAACAGTATTGAACGATTTTGAGAGAAAGGTTACCTGTCTGAACTTGAACAATTACACATCAGAAAGTGTTGCTTGGTAGCTCGATCCGAGGCCAGCTCTGTATTGGCCCAAGTTAAGGAAACAGTCGTCGGTGAAATGTTTGGAAATTTCCAGAGAAAATAAAAGTAAGCCATTGTTTCTTCAGAGGCTCGGATGAAGGAACTAAAAAATACTTTTGTGTTCATGTGTACATCCAAACACTGAGCAACTGCTATGCTTCGGCTGCGCAGTTTCGCCTGTCATTGAACATGGGCTGGCATATGCAAATTTGTGGAGGCGTACATATTAATGATCCCGACTACTGCGTCACAGTCGGTATTGTGTGGAGAACCGACCGTTTTTCAGGGGTGTTTTTCATAAACGTGAATTAAATGAGAACGCGAAAACAGTCCAGTTTGAGATTCACTCTATGTCATGTCCATGCACTGAACTCTTGTTATTTGACTATACCAAGGTAAATTCAATTTTGAATTATAGGTCACCTTTAATAAATCACATTTTAAAATATATTAAAATTATTCATAAATCATTTAATTGTGAAAGGTATTGAAATAATTGAACAAACAATAGGACATATATTATCTAAAGGAATCAATTAAGAAACAACCATACCTCCAAAAATTGATTGATTCCAGAGATTGGGACAAACATGATGAAAAACAGGAAAATGGTGAGAATTAAAGTAGAAAGAACAAACGGCCCTAAAAGAAACAAAACAGACTATCAGAAACACAGTCAAGGAACAGTAACTGAGTACTAGATTTGCCTTTCCTCTGTCAAATCAATGCAAATTCAATATTACAATGATATCACTTGTTAATTTTTTTTGTTCTTTTTATTTTAGACATTTAAGTCAATTGGAAATTTTCTAAATGCACTCAAACTTCTTTAAAATAATATATGCATAAAATGTGGGGAAAAATAATATAAAAACATGCAATTATAAATGATATAAAAAAATTATTTCAAAACATTTCTGCCTTGTGATTTGTCTGTTACACTGCATTGTGAATGCATTAAGTTGAAAAAGGTTCATCCTTACAGTTCTTGTAGCTGGGCTGGCGGAAAGGTTTTCCTTTGGAGAAAACAACGGCAACAATGAGGTACTGAAACGAGGAGACGAAGAAGAGTGTGGTATTCACATCGTTCTTGATATTTTCTTCTTTGGTCTTGGAGGAGTTATCCATGTGAAGAGGAGCAGAGCAGTTGTAGAAACTGTAAATTACAGAACAAGCAAGTAAAAAAAACAATGAACTTGAGCAGCAGTCAGATTATTAGATTGTTTTTTTTAATGCAACTATAAGGTTAGGGCACAAACACATCAGTTGTTCCGCATTGGAGGCAGTGCAGCATACTCACTCTGGCTTGGAGTACCAGTCGAATTTTCGGATCAAGAGAAAGCCCATGATCTGGAAACCCAGGCAAATGAGAATTTGGGTCAGAACTGAAAAGAGGAGAGGAACTGAGACGAGACCGGAGGGAGGTCTTCGGGCGACGAGCTCCTTCCATGCGGAGTTCAAACTCACTAAGAGTGGGTGGGGAAAGCGAAAAAGAGAGAAATTACAGCAAAAAGAATCAATAATGTACTTACAATCAGTGGTGAACAGTAATTAGGTAGTTTTACTTAGTTACTGTACTTAAGTAATTTTGTCAAGAATCTGTACTTTTGTACTGTGTTTTGTTAGGAAACTTCTACCATTTGATTCCAAAGCATAATATCATACTTTTTACTCCACTACATTTCATAAAAACATATCGTTTCTTGTTTATTTAGAAGAAATCGCCACTCGATTCATGAATGTGGCGATTTTTTCCAATGAACCCGTTCACAAGTTTCACTGAAAGATTCGTTCACGAATCGGACTGATTCGATTGCGGCTGTTCTTGAGTCAAACAGCTCACTGATTCATTAATCGGGACAAAATGAATTGGGATAATGTAATAGCTTGAATTCCATGAAAAGTAAGCTACTTAACGCCAAATTGTAGATGAAAATCATATTTACGTCATGCCTGTCAGCTATAAATATATATTAGTGTATAACAAAAAACAATGTATACTTTAAGTAATAAAATAAAATGTTTGTTTATTTGCAGAACAATATATATTAAATGTCTGCACTAAACTTTCTTAGGTAAAGTGTCTTTGTTACACGTTACATGTAGCTACTATAGTAATTACTACAAATTGTACTTTATTACACGGAACTAACCCTATAGTAAGTACATCCCATGTAGTTCATTATTATTACTCTGTTACAGTGTAATTTACATTTTAAGTACTGACACCTTAAAATAACGTGTAACCCTTTCTTATTATTGCTGATAATGACCAGTACTGCCTAGAATAAATAATTGTAATACTTGAGCACATTAAAAATCTACTTTTGTAGTTTTACTCAACTACTTTTACTGCAGTACCATTTTATTAGGGTATCTGTACTTTTACTCAAGTACTTGATTTGTGTACTTCGTCCACCACTGCTTACAATTAATTAATAAAGCACCTCGATTTCCATGAGCTCAAACTCAACTTACTGACAACATAAAATCCAAATTGGCTAATTACTCTATTTATTTCCCTGATCTTATGATGCAATGTAATCACAATGGATACTACTATACAGAACAGTCCTATATTATTTCCTCATTTAATATTCTGTGTACCTCTATTATTTCACATTTGGTGAGTTAAACGCAACGAGAAATGCATTGTGGAGGCTAAAAGGTTCAAACCAGATGATCAGAATCCACTAATCCGTATTACAAGGACTAGTTTGCTTTACTGCATAATTCATAAAAACTAAAAAGATAGAACAGGGTAATACAACAGGCAATGCTAAGATAAATTTGAGCTGAACAAGAAAGACAATGCAGATGACACTCACTGGTGAAGACAATAAGAAGAATGATGGCTATGTCGATGAAGAGAAACTGGAAGTCGCCCAGGTTACTGCCAATCTGAAACGCATTATTAATGGATCAGGGTTGTATAAGCAATCTCAGCGAGAGCTAATGATCTTTGGTTACTCACAATCTGTCTTCAAGCACAGAAAACCAAGTAAAAGGCTGCGTCCGAAATCGCATACTCTCTTGAGTAGGTACTTATTTTGAACGAAGTAATTACTTCACGACCTCTAAAAAAGTATGTTCTATATAGTATGACTGTGTAGTATGAATGTAATCTGGACGTACTACAATCGCCATGTTGTCACTGTCACGTGACCTACCAGCATCAGTTGCATCGCTTCACTGCCATTCATAAATCCTCTCCCGTGGCCTCATGGGATAGTGTAGAGCCCATCGTGTGCACACTTCAGAATCTCGCCGGAAGTAGTATGTCATCCGGGTACATTTGCCTACTCTTTTATGAGTACTGTGAATTCGGACACACTTCCTTGGTCACATACTGTTTTCCGCCTACTATATAGTAGGGAAGTATGCGATTTCGGATGCAGTCAAAGATGTATATTAAAGGTGCTCTAAGCGATGTCACGCGTTTTTTAGGCCAAAACATTTTTTGTCACATACAGCAAACATCTCCTCACTATCTGCTAGCTGCCTGTCCCCTGTAAAAAAAATGCAGTCTCTGTAGACAGCCCAGGCTCCACAAACAGCAACAAAAACAAACTGCGGCGACCCGCACCACGAAACAAAACAAATAGTGTTCCAGCCTGGCGATGGGGTTAGTGAGCGTACATGAGGGGTGTGGAGGAGAGAAGTATGAAGAGGGAAGTTAGAATTTTAACTCTTTAAGTTTGATATGGCCGACACACGACCAAAGAGACGACGTTCTGATGAACAGATTGCAAAAATACAAAGAAGAGGGAAAAGGAGAAGGAACGCTTGCCCGAATTTACATTGGAAAAGCCTTTGAAAGGTGGTGAGAACTCCGCCGCCAGAAGGGCTTCCAATCCGACATTCAGATAACGTTAGCTCTGTTTTTGCTGGACAGGTGAGTAAATCCAGTTTGGTTTTTCTAAATGGACTTTCATGTTCGCCTAACAAACACAAGGATATAATTAGCTAGAACAATGCAGTCAGCGCTAACTTTGGTGAATACAACATATAAGTTTATAGCAGCTAGCTATCGATCTCTATTGTAAATAATCAAGAAAACTCACAGTAGGGAGACAGTTTGTGTGAATGATTGTTTTCACCAACTATTTATTATGAAATTGAATGTTCATTCATAGCCTATTAACAACTTTGACTAAATTTGAAGCTAACGTTATCTTGCTATTATTGCGTCCTGGTATGGGAGCTAAAGTTATAACCTCAGGTGGCGAAGCGTTTTATCGTGTTTTTCTGGTAATGTTTCTCTTTTTTTTTGCCTTATATGATAGCATTTATCTAACTTGGCGACATTACACCTTGAAAGAAGTATCAGTAAAACTACAGGGGGAGGGGACGGGATGAGGAGGAGGGAAGGTCTAGCTAGCCTCGTCAACAAGAAGCGACGTCACCCAGCATCGCTTGGAGCACCTTTAACTACAGATCAGTCAATTGTTGTGGTTGAAATCATGATAGGGGAACTTACGGAGTAGAGAAGGGCGACACTGAGGCACTGAATAATACTGTACAGAGCCATGAACTTAAACACACAGAAGGAGGTGATGAGAGCCGCTCGTCCCTCCCTGTGGAGAAACAACAAGTGAGATTCTGCAAACAAGACATTTTGTACAAAGAACATTTATCATTGGGTAAAATGGTCTACAATAGCCGCGTTTCCACCGCAGGAACTTTCCCCAGGAACTAGGAACTTTGGGGTGGTACTCCGTGTGATTACACCGCAGGAACCAGGGTCTAAATGAAGTTCCGGGTAAAAATTTCCCCCCCAGAAAGTCCCTGCTGGCGAGGTAGTACTTTTTCAGAGTTCAGGAACTTTCGGGGTGGGACTTGTGCGCTGAACATGCTGATTGGTTCTTTTACCTTGTTCTCTCTGCCGGATGGCGCGCGTTCGTCCCATCCATCTCACGGTCATGTCCGCTATAGCTGATAACAAACGTTGTCTATCTAGCATTACGAGCTTTCTGAAATTAATACGCTTTGGTATTAGTGTTCGTGTCTTTTCGGCCGTTTTGTTAATTACCTCGTTAGTAAACCAATAGATCGCACACAAAAACAGCACAGCTTGAATCTCCTCAATACTTAAAACTCAAAACAAGTACGCGCAGACTGGGAGGAGCAGTCGCACGCAGTTCAACGTCACCAGACTAATCTTCCCGGTACTTTAATCCACGGTGTAAACGCAGTGAGCAACCGTTCTGGGGCAAAAAAAGTTCCTATGAAAAAAGTTCCTGGGACAAATAGTTCCTGGTAATTGCGGTGGAAACGCGGCATATGTTGAAGGCCAAAACAGGCGCCCTCATCAACTCACTGTGGTTCATTCAAGGTTCAGTAAGTGATTTCTGAGAAACGCTGTTGAAACATAAAATCAACCAAACAAACAGTTTTGTGAACATTTGATAGATTTCTGTTCTGTGTGTGCTGAAAAATAAGTGTTTGTGCATAGTACTGGTTGTGTAAATAGGAGAAAAACAAAGTGGATTGGACCGCAAAACACTCTAAGAAGAGAGAGTAAGCAATAGGGGCATTTGCAGAAAGACTGTAGAAAGAGAGATGGCTGAGATATTACCAAAGAGGAAATATTATTGGAAAAATAAGGGTTATGCTCAGGCGAGAGCTAGGACTCGCGTTAATATTAGAAAAGCTTTCCAGCGCTGGAGAGACATCAGAGAGCCTCTCAAGTTGCTTTGTTTCTGCTCGATATATGTGAGTAGCATTGTTTTTTTTGCTGTTTCACAGAACCATGAATTCATCCATATTTGGACGAGCTAGCTAGCCGTTGCCTGTGTTGCACAGCGTTTTTATTATTTTGGGGGCGGATCAATGAAGGGAGAGGGTGTTTCATTCAGATAGGGGTGTGTTTGTTTGGATGTCGCTTTCAAATATCAATTTCACTTACTTCACCTTCAAGACAAAAACTTAAAGTCAGATCAAACCCAAAAGAGTCATTTTATATCTACTCTTTTTCTGGCTATTAGAATTACACAGGCTGTGTTTTCCTATGCCTGTTCTCCATCCTCCTCATGAATTTAGAGAAAAAAAAAAAATATTCACAATTGCGATTAAAAACGACTAAAGAAAGCTCCAGATTTGCTGTGCTTGTTTGTAGGTCAGCACAATTTAGCCAAAAAATGTGTCATACAATAATAATAATGATAAATTATAAGTAATATTACCATTGTAATAATAAAGAATCCAGGAAAAATAATATTGCAATCATTTCATTTTACAACACAACTGTAAGATTACAATACAAATATGTATGGCTATTTTAATTTCAGAAAGCCCTTAAATCTTATTTTTTTGTCTTATTTAGCTGCTTTATAAGCGCTTCAAATTCTCACTCAGACCCAAACTCAAAGCACATGCAGAGATATGTTTGTGTGGAGCAGCATTTATTGAAAATTCTTTTTTTTTCATTGTGCTACCCTAATCAAAGGTACCGTTGATGCGTAAATACGAAACGTCATGCATTTTTGGGTTTCTGAGGTCAGAAGCCAAATTTTTGCAGTTAAAATACTCAATGTTTTGAGTACTGAAACTTACAGCGTGTTGTAGAACAATGAACTGTTTCAAAAGTAATGAAGTTTTGATTTCTCATTATAGGACTGCATTAAAACAGAGCCGTGCTGTGGTGCAGTTAGGAGACCTGATCAGATTGGGCACGCAGGTGATGCTGGGAGTTGTGGAGGTGAAGGGAGACGCCACTGAAGCCTCCAGCTCTGACAGGGAGATCCCAGCATGAGCTCTTTTCAGTGCCTGAGCAAGAAACAGACAGACGTCAGCAGTTACACATGACACTTTCAGAACATATGACAGGTGTAAAAGAAACACCATTGAAAAGGTTTTGCAAAAGATTTTCAAAGTCTCTCACCCCACAGTCGTTCGCGCCATCTCCACACATTCCTACAAAATAGCTGCAGCAGAGAGCAAAAAAAAAAAAAAAAAAAAAAAAAAAAGTTTAGCAAGATTTTTACTTTTTCTCGTTGAGAAAGTGGGCGGTACTTGCCTGGGCAAAACTCATTGTCACAATGTTAAGGTGTTGTGAGTGGTTTCTAGACTGCTAGATGGTTGCGTACTGGAGCAAGTCAAATATCAGACTAATCTTGATGATAGTCTCTAGTTCTAGTTCATTCAAGTCTATGTGTATTTTATTTCCAATGTTATCCTCTGCCAGGCAAAACTGTAACTTTAATTATTCTCACCAATTAAAGCTTAAAAAGAAACAAACATACAACTACCTTTCAAAAGTTTGTGGTTAGTAAGTTTGGTCACACTTTATATTAGGGTCCAATGCTCACTATTAACTAACTATTAACTACAATAAACTCCTAATTACTGCTTATTAATAGTTAGTAAGGTAGTTAAAGTTTAGATATTGGGTAGGATTAAGGGATGTAGAATATGGTCATGCAGATTAAGGCATTAATATGTGCTTTATAAGTACTAATAAATATCCTAGTAATATGCATGCTAATAAGCAACTAGTTAATCGTGATAATTGGACACTAAACTAAAGTTTTTTTTAAAAAGTTGTGCATCTTATGCTCACCAAAGTTTATTTGATCAAAAATACAATAAAATAGTTATATTATAAAATATTAATACAATTTTAAAATGTTTTACCATTTAAATATATATTTTAAAATGTAATTTTCAGCATCATTACTGCAGTCTTCAGTGTCACATAATCCTTCAGAAACCATTCTAATATTCTGATTTCTTAATATAAATGCTTCATATTTTTGTGGAATCAGTGATATATTTTTAAAGCGCTCTTTAATGAATAGAAAGTTAAATTTAACACATGCTTGCTAAACAATAAGTATGATGCTGCGTCCCAATTCGCATACTATCCGTCCTAAATAGTATTCGAAAATAGAATTAGTACGTCCCAAATCGTAGTATTTTGAAATGAGTGTCCCAAATGGACCCGGATGGTCTACTATATCCGGTCAGATTCCGAAGTGCAGATCGATGCGCACTCTAATGGCTGATATTGCCCACAACCCATCGCGCGCTGGACGAGGATTCGGTTAGAACTACAAACACGACTGAAAAGTGTTCAAAAACTACAGACATGGAGGACGCGTGAGTCCGACGGTTATGTAGAGAGGTTTAGATAAAGGGGTTTGAGTGATTAATTATCAGTATCTAACCTCACGAAAATGTATTTATTCAATGTTGTCCACATTATATTGCATCTGCAGCATTGTGAACTTTTGCAAAGATACGTTTAGCCATTAACTTTTAAATGCATTATTATATTCACATTCCAAACACATGAGGAGAGTCTCGGCATGAAAGCCCCATGACTGGCAGATGAACGTGCGACAGCAATTCTCTCCGAAATGGTAAGAAGTTATATTAGATTGAATGGAGGATTTTAACTGTGACGAGATGATTGACAGGGCAGATTACGGTGACAGGATGCACGCGACAGAGCTGTCCGTTAAAGATGGCGAAGTAGTATGTCCCAAAGCTTGTCTACTCTTTTGCTACACACTCAAAAGTATGTACTTTTTCTTCACAAAAAGAGTACATACTTTTAGGGCGTAGTATAAGTAGGTGAATTGGGACGCAGCATGAGTATCTTTCAAAAAAAAAAAAAAAAAAAAAAAAAATTATATATATAAGTCTTACTAACCCCCAAACCTTTTAACAGTAGTGTATATTCATTATAGATATTTTCATGACTTTATAAAAGTTTTCTCATTTCAAAGCATGAAAATCACCATTAGAAAATCTGTTTTTCATGACCGTCAGAACCCTGCATTTAGGTAGGTCGCACAAAAGGTGCGGGACGAGTTACACACTTAACATATGGGGTGGGGGTTTGTGCAAATTAGATATGAATAGATAATGAGCCATCCTGGTGTGTGTGTGTGTGTTTTTAATACTCACTCTACACTTTCCAATGTTTCAACAAGCTGAGTCTTCTGGTCAGGCGCCATCCTTGCAAATACTGTTCCATGAAGCACAAGCTACAATAACAACAATAAAAACACCATAGATATCATATATAATATTATGACACACGTGTAAATATGGTATAAAAAGCAAATATGCTTTCAGCCAACCTTCTGTAGTAGGTCCTGGAAATGCTCAATAATTACAGCAAAAGATTTTCCACTCATGGCAAAGTGATACTGTTCCTGTGGTCTCGTCTCAGAATGCCCATCTTCCATAATAATTTCCATCTCCTGCTATCAGAGAACACAAGTACAGAGAGATGCTGAAGCTAAAGCTTTATCGATAACATTTTGGGGTTTTAAAGTCACCATTCAGGGTTCCAGACTGCGACCAAATTGGTCGCATATGCGACCATTTTTTGAGAATGTGCGAGTTAAAATTTTATGCGGTCGCATATGTGCGAGCGGACGCTTGCGCAACAGAACGCCGTTGTATCCGCTGCTGCAGTCCGTAACTTATGTTAAAAATGAATGAGTAGGCTACATCATGAATCCATTTTCCAAACCGTGTTTTTGATTTATCCTGAATCACTACGGTACGCCTATAATAAGTGTTTATATTCAGACTATTTTGTCCCGGGGTCGACTCGGATGCGGAGTTGCCCAGTGCCTGCGTGTCTCGCCATAGACATTAATGGAGAGAAGTAGCTCCGGCTACAGTGTTCTTCCGCAAGACACGTGCAGTTTATTTATTGTCGAACGTAGACGTCACGCGCATTGCACATGAGGGTGAAACGCGCCAATTACACGCTTAATTCTCGATTAAGGCATATAAAAATGAAAATGTCTCACGAAACACCGAGCCCCTTCCTACGTCTTTTCAGCGGTTAGATGAGAGTAATCGCTCGACTGAGGAAAAGGAAATTATTATAAAATGCAGAAGGTAAGGATTGTGAGATTTTTCGATTTTTGTTACAACTATAAACTTTGAAAACGAAAAATCTGTATTATAATACTCTAATCTTTTAAAATGTAATGCATGCATTTGAATGTTTAATGATTTTTAAAAGATAGAAAGATGATGCTGATAGAAAGATGATAGAAAGATGATAGATAGATAGATAGATAGATAGATAGAGTAGATTATGATTCAAATGTAAATAGATAGATTGTATATAATTCAAATGTAAAATGCTTAAAATTGCATATTAAAATTACTGTTCAAAATCCATGAAAATCCAGAAATTTGGCAATGATAATTAATATATTACAGGTATTTATGCTGCAGCCCAGAAAGCCTTTGCTATCTTTGGTCCATTAAAACCACAATTCATCAGCATGCATTGATTAATCCCATGGCATGTAGCAAAAAAAAAGAAAAGAAAAAAAGGTGCGACCAAATCATATGCTGGTGCGACCAACTGAGAAAGTTGGTAGCACCAGTGCAACCAGTGGAAAAGTTAGTCTGGAGCCCTGCCATTAAATGGACAGAACAGATTCTTGTTTTTTTATGGAATACTGCAGCATTTTCCACAAATAATTATTCCGTGCACAATTTTAATTTTTTAACTCGTGTGCACTCAAAATCTTTCATCGAAATAACTTCCCCTCCCTCTTGCAGGATCTCCTCTTCTCTGATGGCGAGAGGGCGGGACAACCTGTCACTCACATGACATCACAGCAATAGCAAACCACAACCATCCAATCAATTACCAATGGACAAAATCAAGTCCCACCCTACATTTTCTCGTTCAAGATGTCACTTCACTCGCATATACATCACAATAGAGAAGAAAAGACTTCTGTTTCATGCAGACTTCACTTACCAAAGGTTTTTTTTTATGTATATTGTATGGCCTTGAGTACTTTCATTGTAAGTGTCCAACTGTAAAAGTGATTTTGCTAAAGGACAAGCTGAAATTATTAACTGTGTAACTGTCACTATGCAAAAAAAGCTGTTGATAGAGCTTCACATGTAACATTCCTGTGACAGAAGTGAAAGGTTCTGGCCAGTAGATGGCACACTGACCTCTAGTTTGGTGGGCTTGTTCGAGGGTTTGCCGGGTTTGTCGGCGTAGTGCCAGTTGATCTTGGCAGCCTGGCCGTCTTTAGGGGGTAGAGCGTCGGCAATAATGACTCGGTCTTGCGGCTGAATCATGCCGCAGTCTCGTGCCACAGAGATGGCCGTCAGCATGTTGTCACCTGCACAAGAGAGGAAAAGATGAAGAAAATAAGAAAGAAACACATACTAAAAGCAATACACTAAAGGTGTCCTTTTTAAACCCCATTCTTTTGGACCTGGGTGCCCATTATACTGGTATAATGGTACTTTTTGTTAGTGAACAGTGATGATGGCTGATATCTGGCAATGACCCAGTGTTCCTCATGATTGTAAGTGTGGGTCATGTACAAACTCAATCTGCTTACGTTCACAATGCTGCATTCAGCCTCATCTGAACTTTGGAGCGCTTGGCTGGTAATCTGGAGAGCTGAGAACCTTATTAGACCAGATTCCAGGAATACCTAATGAATTAAGCTTCAAAGCTCCCAGACTCCTGTCTGTCTGCCCACGGCTGGTCATTCTAAACGCCCTACCATCTTCAAACAACATGGGCATATTCCACTCTTGATAAGCTAATCAAGTCAGTAAGATTGTTTTTTTTTAAAGGAATTAATACTTTTATTCTGAAAAAATGCATTAAATTGATCAAAAAGTGACAATAAAGACATTTATAATGTTAAAAAAGATTTCCATTTCAAATAAATGCTGTTCTTTTGAATTCTTTAAAGAATCCTGAATAAAAAATAAAAAATGTATGGCCGTTTCCACAAAATATTAAGCAGCACAACTGTTTTCAACATTGATAATAAGAAGAAATGTCACTGAATACTGAAATAATGATCCTGAAAATTCAGCTTTGCCATCACAGGGCAAAAAAAATGTGTTTTTTAAATGGAAACAATTATATTAAAATGTAATAATATTTTACAATATCACTGCTTTCACTGTATTTTTGATCAAATAAATTCAGCCTTGGTGAGCATTGGAGACTTTTCAAAAATCTCACTGAGCCCAAACTTTTGAACGGTATTCTATAAAATGTATGTGAATAACCATGTTTAAAATGACCTTTTGAAAAGAATATTCAGGAACTGTATTAAACTCCCAGTTTTCCTGAAATTACACAGTTGCACGCCAGGAAAAAGTCTTGTTTACCTGTGACCATAACGGTGCGTATGTTGGCACGTCGTAGATCTTCCAGAACCCCTGGAGTTTCTGTTTTCAGCTTGTTCTGCATGATAATCAAACCCAGAAAATCCATATTTTTCTCAATTTGATCCCTGTAGAAGAGAAACCAAATACAACTTGGCATTAAACGCATAGTGGCACAACATGATAAAAGTCACAGCATAACTGCAAATGATTTTATAAAATACCTTAGTAAAGAGTTTACTGAAGTTTAAACTTTACCTGTTAATGTTCTGCACTTTGTGAAATGTAAGTTTGGATTCTAGTCGTCTGTGTCCCAGCGCGATGACCCGAAAACCCTGTTTGGTGTAGTCCTCCAGAACCTCTGCAAAATCCTCTGGTACTGTGGTGCGTCGTGAGAAGAAGAAAAAAATCCAATGTTGATTTGAAATTCAGAAAAAAAGATGATAATAATGGGCGGAAATTCGACTCACCTGACTCTTTCTTACACAGGCTTGCCACAACCTCCGGTGCTCCTTTCAGATACGCATCCATGCGTCTCTCTCCAATCTGACGAACGACCACGCTCATTCTTTGCAGGGCGGAGGAGAAGGAGAACTGCCGCACAATACCGATCATATAGGACGCCTGCACGAGACACGTCAGAAAGCATGTACACACCCATTTACGTTCATAATGAAATTCATAAAATAATAGCCTTTGTACATACCGAGAGCTCATAGAGTTCTGACAGTTCCTGAAAGGAAACCACAAGAGATCAGAACAATGCTGTGAATACGCTGATATTTTTAAACAAATCCTTTAGACCATAATAAGCAGAGAAATGCTCATCAAACATGCGTAAAACATTTATTATATCTAGCTTCATGGGCAGAATATGTACATTACCACTCAAAAACTTCAGATCAGTATGATTTTTTTATTTTTTTTTATTCATATTTTTATTCAGCAAGGATACATTAAATTGATCAAGTGTCAGAGCTAGGGCCCTATGAAATCAGGATTCTGTTTTAATTTCCAAATTCTGTTTTCCGTTCCATTTTAATGGTTTGATTCAATTTTAATAAATCAAAAAGCATGTCTAATTAATTGAATTCTTAAAAACAACTTTTTTTTCTTCTACATTTCTATGAAACCCCCCCGGGAAATTCTGTTGTGTATTTTAATTTCTCTGGCAATCAAATGAAGGCATAAAACAAATTAATTTATCTTTTAATCATATGAAATTTATCATATAATTTATGATGTCAAAAAAGACGTCAAATAAATGCTATTCTTTAGAATAAAGGTTTCACAACTATTCTCAACATTGATAATATTAATGATAATAATTTCTGAAGGATCATGTGACACTGAAGACTTGAGTAATGACAGCCAAAAATTCAGCTTTGCCATCACAGGAATAAATGAGATTTGTAAATGCTCACCATGTCCTGTTCAGGTGATATTACTGGTGGCGGCAGAAGCTGATTTGGCGGTTTTACATAAGTGAGTTCAATGCGGTCGTGTTGAGCCGTCTCCTCCTCTGTGGCTTCCACCAAGATCTGAAAACCATAGACAGAGTGAAACCCCAAAAAAATTAAAAACAAGTGCAACTTGTTCCAAAACTTGAATGAGGATATAACAATCTGTTCTCCTGTCACTGCAGACACTGACCCAGCCTGTGGCCTCGAACATCTTGAGGTCGAGTGGATCTCCAGAGAGCTGACCCTCAATCTTAGTGAGGGAGTGACAGGTGGCCATGCAAGAGACAAACTTGGTTGTTACTAAACTCTTATCATCTGCTTTTTCTTCTGAATGGTGGAATCTAGGGAAGAGAGATTATTTGGTCAAAAAAGACAATTAAAGGTTCCTCCATGTTAATTTAAAAACAACCGAGAATTTTTATCTAGTTTATCTTACCTGCCATCTTCTGTTCGTTGAATTCCCCACATGTCCAGACCATCTTCTGTGAGGGTGCCTGTCTGAAATTATACAGAATAATACAATATTTAAAATGTCTAAAAAGCAAGCCTTAATTGTCTAGTATAAAAATAATTTCTTTATTATCATTATTGTATTGATATTATTCATGTTGATATTATTGATATCAATAGCACAAATACATAAAATGTTAGTAACACTTTACAATTTTTACGTTAACAAAGATTAATAAATACTTTAACAAATGCATTGCTCATTGTTAATTAGTCATTTATAAACTAATGTTAACAAATGAGACCTTATTGCAAATTGCAATTACCAGTAGTAGTAGTAATAATAATATAAAAAGTAAGAGTTTATTAAACATTTTTTTGTTATTAATAGTAAACTTTAATGAAATTATTAAATAAATGTTAAATTATTAGATAACTATTAAGTATAAGAAGAAGAATTTATAAAATAAATAATGAAACTGAGTATTTTACTCATGTCCACAACTTTTACTATTTACTTTAATGAGCTCATTGTTTCTTCCTTAAATGAACACATGATATTAGCTAACTGTATTATTTGTATTATCTTAGAACTGTACATTTTTTAAATATGGACATAATGTTGACAGTCACCTGATAACAGATCACTCTGTAATATAGAAACATGCAGTTTCTGTAAAGCTGCTTAGAAACGGTATGTACTGTAAAAAACAAACTGTGAATTAAGCAACAGTTTATTATTAGGCACTGAGGTGCCAAAATGTCACCCCGATTTACTTGAATTAACCCTAGTTTTATAAAAAATAACCAGATTAAATGGTAATGAGTGTGTTAAAGAACAGTTGTTTTTAAAAATCATCCAGAAAATCTGACTTTTATTTAATTTACGACTATTTCAGGTTTCACCAAACACAAAAAGGACTTCGGTTTCCCACATTTACCTTGTCAAAGCACACCAGGTTCAGCTGCCCACAGATGTTAATTCTTTGAGGGCTGATGGAGAATATCCCCACTTTCTTGAGACGCCGCTGAGCATAGACGATACCCGCTGTCATGGCTGCCGGCAGCGCAGGCGGCACCGTGATGGTAATAATGTCCAGAGACTTGACTATGATTTCCTTTACTGGTTCCTGCAGAGTACACATCATAATGGGGAGGTGCGCTTTTTCCACACTTTATTTACTAGATTAATTAATTGAACAGCTCACATTTTCATTTACATCATTTAAAATTCTGCTCAAAGCTTTACACAAATTCTGTTGTATATCCTACAACTAAGAGGGACTGACATCACAACAATGTGACGCTGCTCTTTTTAAAGACAGTAAAGATGGATAAAAACCTGATTTATGATTTTCATGACTAAAGAATAGACAAAGACGATGCTGGCAACAGCCACCAGGCACAGCAGGAACAGGTAGGCGTCCCGGTACAGCTTAAAGTCTGTGGGTTTGGGATACAGGATAGACCGGATGAGCTGCCCTTTAGCAGTGCTGAAACCTAGAGAAGAAAAAGAAAACATCAAGAAACTGCATTTTAAGCATCAGATTGACAGCACAATTATGCCGTCTACTAAGGCACCAAATTTAAGGGAGCATCAGATATATCCAACACAACATTGCAGTAATTCTGGCTCCTAACCTGTCCGCACTACCACAGCTTTAACCATTTCTCCCGTGTAGTAGCGGGTCTGTATGACGTTCGTGCCACAGAAGAGCGTATGTCTCTTGTGTTCCTCCGTGCCGTAGATCGTGTCACCATCCCCACCCTTCTTGTCCTGCTGAGGGTTCGGAAGGTCCGTCTTGGTGACCGGAACACTCTCACCTGAGAGAGGAGAACATGGAAATAAACATTCTTTGGTTACACTATTTTAAGGGATCATTGTTTCAGTGTTATTATATATTTAAGTACTGAGTAATATTAATTAACAACATGTACTTACTATAGGTTTAGGGTTAGTTGCATGTAATTACGCATAATTTACGGTTATTACTATGGTAAGTACATGTAACAATGACACTGTATAATAGTTTTACCCATACTTTATTTTACTCACAAATAATTAACAGTATGATCAATTAAGAAATAACTGTTACAAATGATAATTTTAGCCATTAATAATAAACCAAAGATAAAATGAAATCTGTGACACTATTTTAAGTTAATTAGCATGATGCTCATGATTTTTATTATCACATAAAATCCAAACAAATTTCAGAAAAGACAAGTAAATAATAAATGTTAATAATTTCCAGTAAAAGTTTAACTTAATCCTAATCACAATAACATTATTATTTTAATTCAAACATTTATTACAATTTTAATAAAACTTCAATAAGGTTAGATTTGTTAACATTAGATACCCATTTTAGTTAACAAACTAACAATTAAAAATACGTCTAGAGCATTAATTCATCTCAGTTAATGTCATTTCAACAATTACTAACACATTTTAAAATCAAAAGATGTATCTGTTAATATTATTTAATGGATCTTAGCTATCATGAACTAACAATGAACAGTTGTAAATGTATTAACTTCCAATAACAGAGAATAATAATTACAACAACAAATGTATTGCTCATTGTTAATTAATGCATTAACTAAAGTCATCTAATGGAACCTTATTGTAATGCGTTACCATATAATTTATATACAGATGTTTAATAGCGTCTCCAATGTAAACTTCAGTAGCAAATTTGGTTTATAGTTAGTTTATATACATCAAATTTAAGCTATATTGCCCCACTCTAGTGGGCTCAGTTGTTATGACATCACATTTGGATGCAGCCAATCACCTGTGAGCATGCTCTCATTAACAATGCAGGTTCCACAGATGAGCACTGCGTCACAGGGCATGATGATCCCGTTGCTGGGGATGACGATGACATCACCAGGGACCAAGTCTGTGGACAGGGCTTCCTCCGTTTCTGTACAGCAAAAACAGAAGCCAAAGAGAGGGAGGGTGGGGAAGACCGAGAAGTGAAATACAACCAGTCTGTCTCAGCAGATCACTTATTACCCATGCTTTCTTGCACAGGAGGCAGAGTGCTGAGTCATCGTGACTTTGGCCACTACATCAGACTCCCTGAAGCAGGTAACCCAGGCCTGCAGCAGTGTACGTCATTACAAATATACTTAGATGTTCTGAAAAAGCATTTTCTTCACTCTGAGCCGTACCGTTTTCGCCCCTGCAGACCGTAACTCGAACAGTACTGTGTGTTGCCACCATGTCGTGTAGCATTACATATTGCTGTAAAACAAAAGAAAATGTTCCTGTGAAGAACAAATAAACATTTGCGTGTCCGGGCAGCACAGTAAATCTAATAGGCATATAAAATACACACATTAACTGTTAGCATATCTCAGTTAAGCAATCAGAAAATTTGCATCAACTCTAAGCTTGGATACGCCCTATGACTACGAGCTAAGCTTGATATCTCTAAAATCCAACTTCATACTGATCTATTAGAGTAATCAAATTGTTACATTAATGTTACATTACAATAAATGTCTATTGTTTTAATATGCATGATTCGTCAGTGCTTGTTATTCTACAAAAACAAATCTTAAAATGTAAAAGCTTTGTAAAATGAAAAATTTTTGTTTGTTTGTTTATTGGGGAATTTGTCTAATGAAAATGAAATATGAAATATTTAAATTAATATTAGTTTATTTACTGATTTTTCAAGTGTTTTTTTAAATAGTATTTAAATATTTCATAATATTACATTTAAAATAGTATAGAGTACATTTATTGTATGTATAGAGTACAATAATTATGTTGCATATTATACAAAATAACCTATAATGGTCAATATTAAAATTGTAGACTAATACAGGCCAAAACTTTTTTTTTTTGCAGGCATTTTTGTCTTTAATAAAATAACATTATAATACAATTTAATATACATTTATACACATATTATATTATATTATATTATATATATATATATATATATATATATATATATATATAATATATATAAAAAAATACAAAACAACAAGTACATATTTTATATAAAAATATTATATAAATATTTTATTTATTTATAAATATATACAAAATAATTATTTTGTATAGCACAGAATTCTAATAATCCATTTGATTTTTTTAGTTAATGGCCAAAACTTGAAAATAATTACTGACTTATTATTGGTCAGTCTCACAATGATCCCAAAATTTTAAATTAAGTTCTGCCCTGTCACTCACTCCCTATTCCGTTCCACTCAAAATACATAATTACGGAAATAAAATATTTATATTTAAATGGCGTTTCAAACCATTTTACAAGCCTGCTTACCTTTTTAATAGTGTAGAGAGAGGTAGCTATTGATATGAAGGACATGACAACTATGGCCATTGCGTAGTAATAATATTCATCGGTACACCACAGGATAACACTGAAGAGCTGGAAGATGTAGAAAGGATTGAGGACCTGCAAAAGAGATGGAGAAGTTTCAGTTCACTTATTTCCCAAGAAGACATATTCTCAACAGCAGAGTCAGCAGTGCTGTGTCATGCCGTTCTCCGGCCTGGGTCAGTTTCACATGTCACTCGTACCTCCTTAATTAGCAGCTTGAAAAGAGAAGGCACTTTCACGTCTATTTCATTTAGTCCGAAAAAAAATCTCCTAAAATAGAGAAGAAAAGGACTAAGTGAGATTTGTACAGTCAATGCAATCCAGTTCAGGGCTGAATAATTAGGATGGCCTCACCACAAAATATTTTATTTCATTATTAGTGACATCCTATTTATGTGTGGAAATATATATTAAAATATTTTAGAAATATTGTTAACACTTTACGATAATCTCAGAATTTACTAATATTTTTTCAGATCAAAAGTACCTATTAACATTAGTTAATGCACTGCGAACTAGCACAAATTTAAACATTTTTAGAGATGCACCGATTACAATTTTCTAGGCCGATCCCGATTCCGATTTTTCCTTGAGTTTGACCTGCCGATACCGATTTTAGCCGATTCCGATTTTATTTTTTCAAAACACTTTACAGCACACACAAATATTTATTTTCTATCTTCTCCTTAATAGAACATTTTGCATAGAACATTTTTTGAACAGATAATCGCTATAAAATAGAACTATATAAATTACTCCTAGCGTGGAAAATTCTCACACACCTAAAGTGCAGTGTTATGGAAGAACCATTTCCTTTTCACATCCAATATCCAATAAATTTTTTTTTATATATTTAGCAAACTAAACTTATTTAGCAAACTGTATGAAAACAGGTAATGGCAATAAAATAATATATAAATAACAAATAAAAATTCAATAAATATAGCCTTGCAGTATAAAGATATTTATCTCTCTCTCACACACACACACACACAGGCCTATTGCAATCACTTGTTGTATATCAATGGCAAGTTATATTTCTCAAGCAGTTCTTCTCTCATCTGACACATGTCCAGCCAAGCTAAACAGGACAAGTGGAGCATGTGCAGGGAAACAATTAAATAATAATAAAAACAAGTTTAAATGGGTAAATTTTCTATAAATATTTTTGAGTCTTCATTTTCTTTCTGACATAGCCTAGCCTACTTCAGTTCTTGTTAAAACACACCAGACATGCAAATTCTTTGCATTTTGGGCACTTTTTGGATGAAATCATATTTATTTTTTTGTCCATCAAAAGTGTGCTTTCACTTACATTGAGCGCAGCAAAAATAGATTCGGCGCCGAAACCAGCGCTTCACTGTTGCTCACGCGACGCGACGCTCCTGCTCGACGCTCACGCGCTGCTCCGGCACCCGGTGTGAATGCACTCATTGATTAACATGCACGGCGAACAAAACAAAAAAAACGCGCTGCACCTTGTGGTGTGAAACGGCCGTAATTCACGAGGTTTCCTACATGTGCGCGTTCCGTGTGCACGTGTGATGCTGATGTTGCGCGATATTAATCATGCGGCGCCCGAGTGCATTTGACCGGCATAAAATCGGATTATGTCAGACTGACCGGCCGGTCGCCGATCATGGCCGATCACGTGAAAACCGGCCGATTCCGGTCACCAGCCGATCAATCGGTGCATCTCTAAACATTTTTATTAACAAACATTAACAAAGGTTAATAAATGTTGTAATAAAATATGTTAACGCTTTATTTTACAGTGTCCTTGTTAAATGTTACATGTACTTACTATAGTAATAATATAAATAATTACAAGCAACTAACCCGAAACCAAACCCAACTCCTAACCCTAAAGTACATATTGTTAATTAACATTACTCGGTACTTAATTGCATTATTACACTGTAACAAGGACACCTTCAAATAAAGTGTAACCAATATATTGATCATTATTAGTTCATGTATTATTAGTTGCATTAACTAATGTTAACAAATCAGACCGTTTTGTGAAGTTTTTCCAAAATATTATACAAAATAGTGGATTCTTAAACACTGTTGCTAGAAAATAATGGCATATTGTGATTTGTTTATAATGTTTCCATCCATCTAAAATTATGCTTCCAAGTCCATCCCAATTACTTTGGTAATTTCGACAAAACCTCTTCTATGTTGGCCAACTTAACATTGTTGACCTTGACAGGACAACCTGTACTGAGCCTTTACCTCCAAAAATGTCAAATTCAGCCAAAGGTTTCACCTGTACTCCTGCTGGTTTTTGTTGATCCCGGCACTGTGCTTTGAGTGAACGGATGAGCAGGTCATGCTCAGATCCTCCAGGCCTCTGCAGAACAGAGATAATAATTTTAACAACAGTATCAGGGATTCAGAGTAACATTTTCACCAATCTTAAAGGGATAGTTCGCACAAAATTGAAAATTCTGTCAATTACTCAGCCTCATGTCATTCCGTCTTTCGTTCATCCTCGGAACACAAATAAAGATATTTTTTAATGAAATCTAAGAGATTTCTCTCCTTACATTGAAAGTCTATTTACCAAAAACTTCAAAAATTCATAAAGATATTGTAAAAGTAATCCATATGAATTGAGCAGTTTAGTCCAAGTCTGTTTGCTGATCAATGTTGGAAAAGCAGCTTTAGATTAACACTCGACCCTTATGGATTTCTATTACGATCTCTTTATAAACGTATTGAAGCATCTGAATAGACTTTCAATAGAAGGAGATAAATCTCCCAGATTTAATTAAAAATAGCATCATTTGTGTTTCAGATGATGAACGAAAGTCTTGTGGGTTTGGAACAATTTGGGTGAGTAAACGATGACAGAATTTTCATTTTTGGCTGAGCTTCCCATTTAAGATTCAGGAGCTATAACCAGACATGCTTCCTTACTTCAATACTTCAAAGTTGTGTATGGTGTCGTTCCAAAAGTACTTAGTGCTGTGGAGAGTAAAATAACGTATCTGTAATACAAAAAGAAAAGACACTTATTCAGTCACCAATGAAGCTTAACTACATCGTTTTGTTAGTAAAAACTAGAATTTGTGGAATTGCAGAATTTGTGTAGGAGGGATAAGACAGATTTGGTGCATGTAATACCTGCACATGCTGGTCCTCTTGATTCCTGGTGATTTTCTCAGAGGCGGAGTCAGAGGGGTTGTGGGCGTGGTCATTGGCCTGAGGGGAGGCGGTCTGAGAGGCCAGGTTGTCGTAAGGGTTCTTCCCAGGGGCCAACATTATCCGAACTCTCGCTCGAAACCAGCGCTTAAACTCATCCTATGGACAAACAAACAGATTATACCCAAACACACGTGGCATTTTCGATTACAAATAGGCAACAACTAAAACGAATTGTAATCTTAATGAACAAAAAAACATTTACAGGCAACTTCTCAAAGCTTAAGAATGAAAACAGGAATGTGGCATTACATTAAAGAAACCCAAGGTCATTTTATTTAAAAAATGTGTGAATGATGTTTCACTTTAACAAGTGATGTACTTGATTGCCAATGTTCACTTTAGAACACAGAGATACAGCACAACGACGGCACACTAGAATTATGACCGGCAGCCTTTCAGCTGATGCAGAGTTAAATGTTTTCAACCACTGAAGAACATGACGTCTGAAGCATTCCGTAATTCAGAATTATGTTAAAGACTATCAAGTTGAATTATCTGAAATATTTAGTGTTCATAAACTCCTCTGCAAAAAGGCACGTGCACAGATAAAGCGCTAACACTTTACAATAAGGTCTTATTTGTTAACATTAATGTATTAACTAACATGAACTAACAATGAGCAATACGTTTGTTACAGTATTTATTCATCTTTGTTAACATTAGCAAAATAAAAATAAAACTGTTCATTGTTTGTTCATGTTAGTTTAAGGTCCATTCATGTTAAACAATACAACTTTTGATTTTAATAATGTATTAGTAAATGTTGAAATTAACATCAACTAAGATTAATAAGTCAATAAATGTCTCTAAGTTTAATATTCATAATTATTTATTTATTGTTTATTTCTTTAGGGGCATTCCTGTCTTATTAATAAAATAATATTTAATAACGTTTATAGTGTGTATTATATACAATAAATACTTTAGATAAATGCAATCTAGAATATCGAAGAATTTCCAGATACAATCCAGATTCAAAATGCATGATAATGTAAGGTTTTGTCGAGGTTTAAGACATACAGTGCTCCGTAAGAGGGCGACTTCTGCGTCTCTGACAGCGGTCCGTGTGCAGGTGGCCTTCACACACCATTCAGGCATCCAATAGAGCAGCAGGAAAAGAAAACCGCCTGTACACAGACCACCTAAACCCACCAGAACCAGCTTCCATCGGCACAGCCGATACCCGCTCAACTCCTGCACAGAAAGAAAATCAATGAGCTATATGAGAGGGGGAAAAAAGCATAAAAAGGAAGGAGAAACAAAAATAATATATACCATCTCATCCTCCAAATCTCTGTTGACAATCTTCAGGTCTTCCTTCTCCATCCTGATCTTCAGTCCTGGCTGGATGACTGCTGCGCTCCTGCACACACACGCAGAGATCACACGCTAAGTGTGTGCGTAGTGCAGTAAGGATTGTGTGAGGCCCAACAACAGCTGTTATACCATTGCTTTGTATTGACAACCAGCTGACCTGAGATGACACACAATCATGTGCACATGTAAACACAAACACTCGGAGAAGAACTTCCTGTGAGTCACGATCCTGAGCGCTACAGCTGAGAACCATGCTGAGAGTCTGAGAGCCAGACAACAGCTGTCAAACCAGTCGGCAACTTGACAATCAAACACAATTAAAAATGTCCCTCTACACAGAATGAGATTTATAGGCACAGGGTCCAAAATGTAATTGTACCTACCAATGGTAGATGAATTTGCTATTTAAATATTTTAAAGTATTTTCTTTCACCTTAGTTTCACATTAGAACCAACCCTGCTCATATTTGTATGTTTGCGCCTTAAAGGGTTAGTTCACCCCAAAATGAAAATTCTGTCAGTAATTACTCACCCTCATGTTGTTCCAACCCCGTAAGACTTTCGTTCTTCTTCGGAACACAAATTAAGATATTTTTTATTAAATCTGAGAGCTGGATCACTCCTCCATAGGCTTCCTAAGGGATCGAAACTTGCCGGCCGAGAAAAGTTAAAGACTTCGTTAAAATAGTCCAAGTGACTACAGTGGCGACGAGAATACTTTTTGTGCGCAATAAACAAACAAAAATAACGACTTTATTCAACAATTCATTTCCTTCCCTGTTGGCCTCGAGATTTCACGTAGTGGAACTGCGCAACGCTTCTGTGTTGTACGTCACACGCATCACACACATGGCCAGCGTCGCCCAAAAGTGAGTCTACGTGTGACGTACAACACAGAAGCGTTGCGCAGTTCCACTACGTGAAATCTCGAGGCCAACAGGGAAGGAAATGAATAGTTGAATAAAGTCGTTATTTTTGTTTGTTTTTTGCACACAAAAAGTATTCTCGTCGCCACTGTAGTCACTTGAACTATTTTAACGAAGTCTTTAAGTTTTCTCGGCCGGCAAGTTTCGATCCCTTAAGAAGCCTATGGAGGAGTGATCCAGCTCTCAGATTTAATAAAAAATATCTTAATTTGTGTTCCGAAGATGAACGAAAGTCTTACGGGGTTGGAACAACATGAGGGTGAGTAATTACTGACAGAATTTTCATTTTGGGGTGAACTATCCCTTTAATTTGAGAATTCTGTCACACAATTATAGATTTAAAACAAATAATAATAAACATGATTCAGGCATCCTGTGAATATTTCAATATTTCAAAGACATCCAAGTTGTGATGTTTTCAGCAGACTTTTTACAGTTTGACTTTTCAAACTGCTTATGTTTTACATTAGCGAAGGTCAAACTATTATTCTTACAAATCAAAATCCAACCACAATAAAATAACCACCCAACTGGAAAGGTGTATTAGCTCACTAAAGTTTTTTTTTTTATTCTCAACTGGTTTTTACTGGGCGCTCATTTTGGACCTTGGATGCAAACACTTTCTATATGTGGAGTGAAGCTGTGGAACAGATTAAGTTCACTGCTCAAACATGAGGATTAATGGTTGAATTTCATGTCTGTGCGATTGCAGTTGTCTTGAAGAGTGACAGGAATGTACAGCGTCCTTGTGCACGTGTGTGTAACCGAAGCTGTTTGCTGAGGAAGGAGTTGGGTATCGGCGAAAAACACCGGTGTCAGTCATTCAAGAGCCTCTTTCCAGCTCTCATAATCATTAGACAAACTGGCCAATCCGCCATTCTCATTACAAACCACCAGCCAAACGAAGTCTTGGCAATTAAAGTTGGCAATGTTATAAAAGTATTATGTAACCTACCATTTACACTATATTTATTCACCGTTATCTTTTGTAAGGGTGAATCCCATAAAGCTTGTCAAGAACATGTCCAAGTATTTCACCCTAAAATTAAAATAAAAAAATAAGATGTATTGTGGCATTATAGTAAATTAATAACATGTATCTATCCTCCAAATCCTCCATGTGTCCGTTGAAGTCAGATAAAACATGAACACACTGGAGAGTCGCTTTATAGTAGAAACTGAAGTAGTAATTCTAATTGAAAGCGACACTGAGAATATATTGTATAAAATGGTATATAAGTAATCATGACTTGCACATTGCTATCTGTTTGTCATGAAATATGGAATCCTGTTTCCGTGTCTAAGCCTCTACTTGTTTCACACATTTAAGCTAAGCTTTAAAAAAAAAAAACTGTATGGCCATCAGGGATTTCAGTGCGGAGATAAAGGTTAGGATTTTTCGGTAGTATTACATCACAATGTGTGTGTATTAGTTCCGTTTGTTGTTTGCTTTTGGCATCTGACAAGAGCGTTTGGACCCGGAAGTGGTGGCGTGTGATGTCAGACTTAAACAAATGATCAGATGCTTTCTTGTCTGCCACTTCTTTACCAGAGGCACTTATTTACATATTCTTCTAAACGCCACTTTCTGCAGCACGGGCGGTGTCGGGATGTTCGGTAACACTATTCCGCTGACAAAGTATTTCAAAGTTCTTTTTACCCCTAAAGGCTGGCATCTGAACAGATTTTAAAACGCTAGGCATCATACACTTGCTGACTTTGAAAATGGTTAGAAAAAAACTGGGCATCATACACTGAGGATAATACACTCCAAGACTATTGGAGTGTATTATCGCATTCGACCGGATTGCTTTAGTAGTGTAAATGCTCATGTGGTCGAATGTGTTCGAACAGCCACAAAAGACCACCTCCTCCGCGCCAACCAGACAGGATTTAAACTTTGTTGGCTGAAGAACCAAGTTTGGTTTGAAGACAAAAATCACAATGTTCTCTCACCATTCCTGATTTCTAACACACACTCACAGCGTTCGGAGTGGTCTTACGGCTGTCAGAGCAGAAACGAACGCTGCTGCTCTCCATATGTTTTTCTGTTGTCTTCAGGCGCGTTCATGTAAATTGCACAAGCTTATTTTATCCATTGGATTATATAGACCCTCCCCTCAAAAAAATCAGGACAGAAGGGGTTGAAAGTGGACAAAAGAGAGATTAAAACACCTGGTGTAAACCGGTATGCGTCTTCCTCGTCTATTTGTGATCCGATCAACCCGAAACGCATCTTAATATCAGGTGTAAACAGGGCCTAGACTGCAAATTGGGGCAAAAATATGAGCAAAAGTCAGTGTATCTTGAAAAAACTTTGCTGTGAGTGCCTTTAGAAGGCAGCTCACTAGGTTTTGGAACCTGCTTAGAAGGGACAGCAGGGAGGAATCCAGTGCCATGGCTGGTGTGGTCACCTCAACAATAGGCCAGCAGGGAGGCAGCATGGCAGAAAACAGGGAAAGTGTGTGAGTGTGTGTTAGACAGACGGGTGTCACTGCTCCCTGATCTTATCAGTCCCCCGCACCCGTACAACACACCACGGAAAGGGGAAACCCAACTCAGGACCGAGCCCTTCCTACCATTCTAGAGCAGCTGCTATGTGGTCACATTCTGCTCTCAGCTACAATTTAGACGCAAATCGTGAATCCAACATGCTGCACTTTTTTTCTTCCTTCCTCTCGAGCAGACTGTACGATGAATACAAGGAAACACCGCAATCATAAACCTGACAGGCCTATTTACTCAACCCACGTCAATGTGTCATGAAAGTACACAAGCAGTTATTTAGCAGACACTTTTTTTTTTCCAAGACAATCTTTCAGTCACAAACCCAAGATTAATTAGACAGCAAAAAGACTATCCTAAAACCAATTGATATCAGCAAGAGCCAGCGATGGAATAAGTGAGTAAGGCGTCTTGGAGACGTTGCCACAGTTCTTCTGGATTTAGTCTATCTCAGTTTTTTCTGTTTCTTCATGTAATCGCAGCCGGACTCGATGATGGTGAGATCAGATCTCTGTGTGGAGCATTGGATGTTGTCAGACTCCTTGTGCATACAAACATTTCACTGGATTATTACAATTAATGGCAGAATGATTGTTTGAAAATGTAAACTGATATTTCCTACTGAAACACTACAGCAAAAGATATACATAACTGGCTTAAAACTAGGGGTGGAACGGATCACAGTTGATCCGTGATCCGTACGGACCAGGGCCCACGGTTCGGCACGCATGATTCTCGGATTAACTGCTAAATTTAACCATCATAGTGTGAGTTTATAATTCGGATGCGTTTTGTCTTGCCAATTTACACAAACAATTTTAAACGCGGAAGAGGAGGTGAAAATTGGGACTCGCGTGTTATCTGTGCGCACAGCCGCACGCACCCGAAACGCACGCCCACAGAGAGAGAGAGGGAGGGAGAGAGAGGCGCGTTTCAGACAGCGCCCGAACACTGTATTGATTGACAAATTAAGATTTTTTTTTACAATGTATACAACTCAGTAACGACAACATAACCACACAAGCCTCACCATGCAGCAGTATTTAGCAACTTGTTAGTCAAAACACAATGTACTGTTGTGAACTTTTTTTCTTCTAAAGTGTGGGAAACTCAGAAGCGAAGACCAGGAGACTCGGTTGTATCTTTTTAAGCAGGATTCTCTATTGCTGTTGCATTGCTGTAGTCTGCTTCGTCCAAAAATCTTGTCTGACTAAACTAAAATACAGACTGTTCATATACCTTACAAGGGGGAGGAGTTACATAAAGGTGGGGCTGGGGACACTCTGAAACAAAGCATGTAAATGAAGCACAGGATTCAGCTCGTTACCGGAAATTCCCCAGCCCTTATCTCATCAGCATAACAGTGTCATGTATAGATGGTAATCCAATCAGCCTGATTGCCTCACCCATACCTTCACATTATCATAGAGCTTAATGGCGAGGAGTTACATCGAGGGGGAGACACTCTGAAATAAGGCATGTAAATGAAGTATACAGGTTTAGGAACCTGCTCTTACCCTGAGAGTGTTACCAATCCTAATCCAATCAGGATAACTATTCAAACTGAGCCAGGGGCTCCCAGAGTCATTAAAGACAAAGAGTCTCAGTAATCTGACCAGGACTGGCAGAATCTCTTGCTCATTTATACCTCAAATGCTAAATTCAGTCTACTAGACTTTCTACGTTTATATACTATTGTACTGGAACCTGTATTAAACATTTAATACATTTGTAACACTAGCTTTGATAAAGACTTAGTCTTCAGACATTATCCAACACCACTGAATTGTGTGATTTTGTTTCCATTACACCTCAAAATTGTCACTCACTGAATGTTAAGGTCCGATCACACCAAGGATGATAACGACAAAGATAGTCTTAGAAATGATAATAAATCAAAACCAATAGCACACCACATAGTTAAAACCACAACAGCTCAGATGAACGATATCATTGGAATCACTTTTTTTCAAACTGAAGAACAAACACAGAATCCATCCTGCTTCAAAGAGCTTGAGCATTTAAAGTGGCAGACAACAAATGTGCAGCGCGTGCTTACAATAAACAGACTGTTATTGTGCGCTGGTGTGGACAATAATATAGCTATCATTAAAGTTACCTTTGTAGTTATCGTTCTGGGTGTGAACTCCCATTTCTAGGTTTACTCCAATTTAAGTCAAAAAGCTCTACAACTCAGTGCAGGAATTAAAGAAATAGTTCACTTCAATGACTTAAATGGGGTCCATCAACTGTCTGGTTACCGACATTCTTCAAAATATCTCAGAAGTAAGAAATTCATAAAGGCTAGGAACAACTTGACGGTGAGTTAATGATGACAGAATTTTCATTTTGAAGTGATCTATTCCTTTAAGACTGTTGACAGCTGTTATCCTGACCTAAAGCCACCATAAGGCTTCAGAAGACTTAAATATAATACACAAATCATTCTGAACACTTTTAAGGGCCGCTTTTGTCTTTTTTGAACCATGACAGCTCCTGGTTGGTTACTATCATATGCTTTTGTTGTAGCCTATAGGTATAGAGTAGCAGAAAAGTAATCAAAGGAAGGTGAATTCTTTCTAACACCATGTCCTAACCATACGCAACATGACATTGCGACACGCAATAAAATATATCTTTCCAATGATAATCAGAGTTTTTGTCCTAACCAGCTGCGCTGGCAATATCCAATGATTCTATTTTAGAAATGGTTTCCATTTCTGTCATGGTTGGAACAACAACATATGACAATAATAACCCCAAGTACTATTTATGTGCTTTATTTAATGTTAAAAGCATATAATGTGAGTTTGTGTGACCTTTATAGCAATACTGAAAGCGACAATGAATAACTCACCTCAGATCTTGAAAATAAATTAGGAAAGAAACAAAGATTGTTTCAGTCACTCAGTATGTAGTTAATAATAATAAAATTGTGTAATATTTATGATTTTGATTATGTACTAATCCATTTCCTTACGAGTGCAGTGCGCTTGCAGAGAGGCTCCGCCCACTCGCTCTTCTGATTGGCTGTGATTTTTGATTGATTGTGTCATGTCTTGTAGTCGCTTCGGGTGTGGGCAAATCGCTTGTCGCTGGCATCTTATCGCATCAGCTTAGGACAAGGTGTAAGGGAACTGCAGGAATAACGCTAAATGATTTTGTGCACATCCACATTCCCTTACCTTCAGATTTTGAGCGCTGTGGCCCTGGGCAATCCTTTCACCTATAAAGAGGCCTCTCTTGTGTACGCTCTCGCAGACGTGGACTCCTGAGAGGAAACAAAAGAGGAAATCTTAATTAAAGTCCATGAATCACACAGCCTTCAGTCTTTTAATGGAAGCGTTCTGCAGCTCTCTCATATGAGACATGTGAAGAACATTGTCAAAGATTTACAGAGTCTTTATAAGCAGCTCGCAGTGAGAGAAAACATTAAAGTGAACAGCATTTCAAAGCGGTTTCTTGGATTTAAACGTGGAGACACTGAAGAAAAGACATAAAAAAAGAGCTCTGTACATTAATAAAACAAACAGTGTCTGGCTGGTAAACTGAGAACTTAAAATATAAATAAGCCACAACTCACAACACAGCCAACAGCGCAGCATAAAGCCCCCAGGAAATGTATATCATGAGTGCGTTATTCAAATCATCTGAATCTATATTTGCACAAAGACCGAATAAAATAAAGCTCAGAGAGGTTACCATGCCATCCTGTGCTGAGGGGTTTGGAGCTCCACTGCTACACTTCACCTGATTGGTTGGATCATAGCCTTTCGTATAACTTACTAATTTATCATTTAGCTGATGCTTTTATGCAAAGTGACTTACAGTAAACTTAACTTTTTATTTTTTTATTTTTTTTATTAATAATAAGAGTTAAAAAAAAACATTAATTCTGAGTGCAAATAAATATTTATTCATTTTGGATGCAAATAAATAAATATTTAGTCATTTATTAATTTGAGCAAAAATGTTATATATAAATAATTTTTTATTCATGTATTTAGTCTGGATGCAATTTATGGTGGGCGTCTGGGCGAAATTACTCAATTAAATCAAAAGTTTCCATCCACCTATTTTTATGCGCATTTTGGGATATTGCATTAAAAAAATGGATGGAAATGCCAAGATGCGCATAATTGAAAAAAAATGCACTCAATTGAGAGGGATACATTTTTTTTCAATAAGACATGCACAAACTCTGATGGAAACACATTAACCGAATAAATCCCTCAATGCGCAACCAAAAAAAAAAAAAAAAAAAAAAAAACAAGTGTCTTTGCCTCAACAGTGAAAGTGACTGGAAAACAAACAGCAAATCATTCAGAATGGCTCAGTTGAGAAAGTCTGACAGCTAGATTTCACAAAGCCTGTCTGACAAGCTCGTCCTGCATGCATGGATTTCTTCAGCTGTCTGATATCCTTACTGGTTGAGTTTTCAAAGTTTTCGGAGAGAGTTGCATCCGCTGAGTCAGTATTAGCTCCATTTACAAGCCAGTTTCACAAGAACGCTCTCTGGGGCGTACATCAAAACAAGCCGTTTCAGCAGTCAAACGCTTTCCAGAAGTGAAATCCCAGTCGAAGACAACAGCTAACAATATGCGATGACCTACTGACGGCTCTCATGATAATTCATGGAAGCCTTCAGAGGAAAAAGTATTGAGTTTCAGTCGAGTTTTGGGTTTAATGTGCTTTCTTCATTCTTTCTTAATCACAGCCTGTTTTGTTTCCCGCTGCATTGGGTCACCATCGCTTTGACCTTAACTTTACTCCTCTTTAGGACAGCATGACTCCAGTATCACAGTGTTCAAAAGTTAAGGAGGAAAATCCTCTCGAACAATGACGGAAAAGTCTCATGGCATATTCGCTGATAAGAAGTAAGATAGACAGTAAGGGTTTAATAATTAGATGGCCTTCAACAATGGAGTTAACCATTGGGTTAATGTGTCAGAATAAAGGCGTGTTTTGTTGCATGATTTATTCTAACGTCATAAAGATAAAAGAGCAGGAGAAAATTATATAACGGTGAGGAAAAAAATAAGTTACATGAACAACATTAATCTGACAGACAAACAAAAATTCAAATCAGACTTCATAAAACGAGCTGGTAAGTTGATTTGATCCACGAGGACATAGTATTGATTTTACAAGTTTCTCATAAAGTCCAACAAAGTCACACACTGAATAAAAAAAAGAAATGTAAAAATCCCCCTATTTTCTGTTAAAAACAATACCCTAACTTTTCTCATCAGCCTGTCTTATATAAAATATAATACATAAAAACACAATATAACGGGCATTATTTTATAATAATATTATTGAGATAGAGCTTTGTGGATGACATATGTCAATTTTGGACCTTGAACCAAAACAACCTATAAAACCCTTAAAAATATGATTTAAAAACCCACAAGATACTGTGGCAGTACCATAGTAAAGTGATGCCACTAAATATATATTGCGGTACTGAATGATTACCACAATCTTTATATAAAAATATCATCTACACAGTACTCCAAAGTATTTCAAATAACATAATTTACCAATTTAACCAAGGTCAATAACGGACATGATTTTAAATGTAAGATTATTGAGATTGTTTTGTGGATGTGTCAATTTTGGACTTTGAACCAAAACAACCAATAAACCCCTTAAAATTTTGATTTAAAAACCCTGAGATACTGTGGCAGTACCATAGTAAAGCGATGACACTAAATATAGGCCTATATACATCATGGTACTGAATGATTGATTACCACAATAGTCATAATAAAATGTACCGTAATTTCCTTGGTATTTGCAAAGTACTTATAAGAATATCACAATTTTACCAAGGCCAATGAATATTTTCAATATTTTCCCATATTAAATTTTTCGAGAGGTTTAAGTTTCCACCAAAAAAAATAAAATAGAGTAAAACTTCTCATTTTTTAAATAGTGTGGTTGGTATTACAGTAACTGTCAAAGGCAAAAATTTTGGAGGGAAAAAACATTTTGAAAGTTTGATGGAGAGCCCATACTCATGAATTTACAGAACCTGTAATATACTGGAAAAGGGCCATCTGGTTTTTACAGAATAATCTTGTTCCTCAAATATTTCTTTCAGGTCCTCAATTTACTTATTTGTCATTCAACTTGTACATTAAATGTTAGTTTTAATATTCAACGTATAGGAAATACGCTTCAAAGTCCTCTAATAAGCTTACTGAAAAAGCTCAGCCAACTCTAAAAACATTTGAATCTCCAACACCAACAGGGCAAAGCTGCTTGACTCTTAGCTGGTCAAGCGGTTCACTAATTCATGGGCACATTTCTTGCCATCATTCGGGATTCAGAGAACAACAAATGTGTGCTTTTCTCATGCATTTTTGAAGCGATTCTTCTGTAGTCAAGGACGGCGCAGAAAAATCCTCTAATCCGATTGCGGTCAATAACTCGGGTCAAGAAAGTGTGATCAAAGTAGTGAAAGAAAGAAAGAAAAAAAAAGGACACCCTCCTCACATTTTAAAGCTCTTGCCCATGAGAAATTCTCACAGATCGTTATCCAACTGCTGTGATCCTGTTTAACAAGGTGTGAATGAGCAGTTCAACAAAAAAAAATCTGATTTTGATACACTCTAGTTTAGTGTCTAAAAGTGTAAACCAAGAAAAAAACAAACAGAAATTAATTCACGTTATGATATTTACAGTTTACAGCCAATATCACAGCAAGATAAACCTGAGCATAGCCTACCAGAAAAGTTCTTATCTTCTCCTTTAGCAATTATCCAGTTAAGAGCCTATAGTTGATAAATCCATTCAAACTTTGCAATCAAAACTTATTCCGAGAACCTTTTTATGCAAGATATCAGTCTTTATCGTACTACGGTTGACTTATAGCTGAAGATGATGGCGAGACGGGAGGAAAAAAGAGAGAGTATGGAGGTGGTGTCAATTGAGAAAGAAGCGGTCTTGAAAAAAAAAAAATGGTGGTGGGCAGAAATAAAAGCCAAAAGATCAAACGGAAAAGTGGACCAAATGGTCTTGGATTAGCAACTCCCATTGTCGATGCCGCTTGAGAAAGAAAAACCTGTAGAGTAGACCGTCAAGAGATTACATTTTGATTTGATCTATAATGCTGCCAGTTTCAAAGTACTGCAGCCAAGAGTAAATTACCCTTCATAAAAGTTAGTTCCTTCAGGTTTTAGGTGCGGTACACGACCTTTATCAATCCGTAAGTATGAGGTTAAACAAGGTCTTTGAATTAAATTTTATTCATTATGAATTTAAAAATAAAATAAATTATAAAAAAAATTTAATAAAATAGTTTGATTAATAATAATAATAATTTTGTTCACACTTTGATACCAAATTCTACATTAGTTACTATTAATCTACTATTAATTCTTTTAATCGCATTCAAATGATTAGTAGTAGTAGTATTATAAACTATTATATAACTATTAATAACATTATTAATTAAACCTTAAGCAACAGTACCCATCTGAGTCACATTTATTTGATAAAAAAACATTGTGAAATATTAGCACAATTCAAAATAACTTTTCTAATAAAATAAAATAAAAATAAATAGTTCTAAATTTTGAAGTAGTCAAGCAGCCAAAATGCTTACTGGCTGAAACGGTCTACAGTTTCTCTTGAAGACTCTTTTGGTGTAATCTGTGGTTTTTGGTTCACACTTTGGTCCCAAATTCTACATTAGTTACTATTTTAATCCAGTGTGTTTTATCGCACCTCCCATGAACCGAGTGGGTTTTCTGGGACTTGTCGTAGGTAAACCGTGTACGGACGGCTGGAAAGATCGTGTCCATTCCACCGCCGTCGAGGATTCTGAAAGCAAACACTCGGAAAGCTGCACAAGAGACTTGCACCATGTCACGATATGTCACACGTCGGCTCTGATTCAACACTGGCAGACTTTCTGTCATACACTGTTGTCTTAGAGCGCGTCTGCTAAAAGTATTCTGTGAGTAATCTCGGCATCACCTCAAAGTGCTTCGGTACATGAGAGCGAAACCACACAGACACATTTGTAAATTCCAGTTAGTCCAGGTCAAAGATATATCAGTGATCCTTTTTTAGTTCTACGCTAATTTTATCTCTTTGCTGAAGATTCACCAAAGTAAAATGCTTTTTTGAGCTTTCATAATATTTACACTCCACAAAAGTGTTGCAACGTTTAAGAGCTGTTGTGAACCTTCCTTCCCCTTATAAACCTCATCTTAAGTTATCTTAAATACATAACCAATGTCTGACCAGCGAGACCCAACACTTGACCTCTGCAAAATCACAACTTTTTATCCAGTTTGACAAATTCTCTAGCAAAGTAAATGGTGATGATTTCTCTCTTTTGATATTTATCAAACTAATTTTAAATAACACCAGCTGAATCACATTTTTATCTCCAACACTACCATTCAAAAGTTTATGGTCAGTAAGAATTTTTGGTAACACTTTACAATAAGTCTTCATTTGTTAACTGCATTAGTTGACAAACAAACAATGAGCACTACTTCTAAAGCAGTTATTAATCCTAGTCAATGTTAATTTCAAACTGTACATTATTAATAGCCTATAAGAAGTTGTATCTGTTAATTTAATGGACCTGAGCACACATGAACTGACAAAAAGTTGTATTTTAATTAACATTAACAAGGATTAATAAATATGCTGTAAAAATGTTGCTGCCTTAAATTTAAGTACAATCAACTTGGATGTTTAAGTCACTCCAACTTAAATTACATTAAACCGACTTAAATTAGTTGAATCTTGTACAACTTAAAAACAAGTTGAAATTTGCTTAAAGGGGTTGTTGATTGCGATTTCACTTTTTTCATTTTAAATAGTGTGTAATGTTGCTGTTGGTGCATGAACAGTATCTGGAAAGTTGCTGCGCTGTAAGTTCAACGTAAGCAGAGATATCGTCTTTTAAAAATCAGGAAGTTTAATGCCTACAAAAACGACTCGAATGGGACTACAACGAGATACTTCCCGGGTTTTATACGCAACTAACCCATAAATTTACATCAACCCTCCCTCCGGAATATGCAAAAAAGGGGGCATGGCCATATTTCTGCGGCTTTTTCGAAGAGGAAGAGTTATAGGGGAGAGCTGTAGCTATGCCGTCGAATGTGTTATTTTCACCCAGCTGTCAGGTCTTCTGTGTTCGGGCTTCCTACGGACTGTAAAGTTCGTCAACAATGGCTAAAATTTATGTTTGATTATGTTCCTGAAAATTACTATTGTAATTTAGCTCTCTGTGCTGCGCATTTTACGGAAGACAGCTTCCAGAACCTCCACGAATTCAACATGAAACTGTTATTAAAATATGAAGCAGTTCCAACTTTAAAACCAGAGGCAGCAGTTGTTGGGCCACAACCTGTAAGTAAGACTTTGGGGTGTATTCACACCTGCCTTGTTTGGTTCGATTGAATCAAACTCTAGTTCGTTTCCCCCCTTGGTGCGGACCTTTTGGGCAGGTGTGAATACAGCAATCGAACTCGGGTGCGGACCAAACAACCGAACCGAGACCCAGCTGAAGAGGTGGTCTCGGTACGGTTCCAAACGAACTCTGGTACGGTTCGAATTTATGTCCAATGAATGAATGACCTTAAGCACACGTGTGGTTTTGCTTACAAATTTTGGTTCACTTGCAAAAAGAGCAGTGTGAAAGCGAACCGTACCAAAAAAAAAAAAAAAAAAAATTATTTGGTCCGGACCAAAGCAAGTGAACTATCGGACTTTCCTGGTGTGAATACACCCTTAATCATTTTAAATGTATTTGCATGTATAATTTCTAGGGGTGTAACGATTCATCGACTACATCGATGAATCGATATTCCTATGATCCAACTAAATCGATCTGTGCTCTCAGCAAGTTGGCCTTCTGGACGACATATATCGATCTAACATCGTTTTAAAAGGTAATCAATCGATTTTATCGATACTAGGAAATAACGCATTGGATTTAAGCAGGTCAGACTTTATATGGATGTGTTTTCTTAGCACGTTTAATGATAAAGGCGTTAAACATTACTCGATTCAGTCATTCATTCGTGACAAGACAAAAAAGATCGCGTTGACTGTGACACACACACAGAGAAAGACTCGCGCCAGTATCGTGCGTGCGCACAAGACAGCACGCCTGAATACAGTTCTCTTTCGCGCTTGAACAAACAATAACACACAATTATGCCAAAATGTCTTTTTGTCGAGTATCTTAACACAAGAGCAGTCTTACGATGGCCATAAAGAGTTGTGACTCATGAGAGAATGAGGCGCGTGTGTGATCCGCATCTCTGTCAGACTCAGGAGCGGCTGGTCTTAAAGGGACAGTACACAGTAGCCACTAATTATCTCTGTCGTTAAAGTTAATCAAAGAACAAAAGGAACAGAGAAAAACACTCAATGCTCTTGACTAAATAACTTTTGAAACTTTAATAAGGATTATTCTATAATTTATAATGTTTGCAGTGCAGACTGTTGAACTTAATTCAATGTCTGTATGTCCTACCTGTTAGACAGGAATGTCCAGACATTTTTATCCAGACATCAATGGCTTATTGATCATTATAGGTGTTATTAATCATTTAGTTGTTGTTGCAAGTTTGAGTTGAGAAATAGCCTACACATTTCAGCATTATCACTAATTGTGTGCATTTTCCTTGAGAACCAAGCAAGTTCACTCATGAAATCATTTGTTTATTATATCGCAATTGCATATCGCAATCGCAATATTGACCTCAATAATCGCAATATGACATTTTCCCCAAATCGTGCAGCCCTAGTTTATATCTATAATTAATTGATACCCGATTGATTCCCTTACAAGAAACAACATGAATCTAGGAAACTTTACCCGCACTGTCCAGTATCCAGGTATTTATTTCAGTCACACTGGTTGAATTTTTGGCTAAAAAGTTACTGAATCGATTTCAAGTCACTGAATCGTTTCGGATCGTATCGTTTTAAATGAACCGATATCGTCCTTGAATCGTATCGACAACCACGAATCGTGATACGAATCGAATCGTTGTTAAAACGAATCGTTACACCCCTAATAATTTCAGACGTAATGTTTTAGTTTTATCAAGGATGTAAACAAATGCCAGCACTGGCTTTTGTAGCCACTTAGTTATGCTATTTCGTGTGTCAAACGCGTACAAACATGTTGGACCTGAATTTGTAATTATGTACTAATTTTGTAAATGTATTTTCCATGTATACTTTATGACGTAATTTTTCGATTTGATCAAGAGCGTAATGCCAACGCTGTTTGTTTATAGTAGCCAGTTAGTTCGATGCTATTTTGTGTGTTGTGTATAAGACAAACGTGTATAAAGTTAAAAAAAGTATATGTAATCGCAACATCAAACTTCAGCTGCTGTTATCAGTGTACAGTATCGTTTTAACACAGTTGCCACATGTACACCTAAAGAAAACGATACACTGAGTAAACTAAGTTTTGTGAATAGAAACGGTTGTTCACTATTATATCGATAAAACAATAACTTTAAAAAACGGTATTAGTCATTTATTCAGTTATATTAAATGTTTAATCAGGAGAAAACCGTCTCTCAAAAGCTAACAAGCAGCAGTATCATTTTCAAGTAACAGCGTATTGAAATTCTTATATAGTAAAATAGAATAGAATAATAATAATAATAAAAATGTACCATTCAGAAACGTTTTGTAAGAGCCGTGTTTGGGGAGGTTCTGCTTGACTCTTCATCGCCGCTTTCTGGGTCTGATTCTGGCTCAAACTGATACGGCAGTATCGATTATTTACAGTTGACCGGAGCACATGCAACTTTCGCCCGTAAAGGCAATGGGTGTGAAGTTTCCGGACAACGTGCAATCTGAGCCCATTGCCTGTTTCTGAGGGAATGGTTTCATAGAATCAGGAAGTCAAATGACAGAGGAGAAAGCGGCTTACATTAAAAGGTGAAATTTATGAAAGATAAGGCTTTAAAAAAAAACAAAAAAAAACACGAAGACATGTTATATTGCACCCCATAAACACAATCATGCAAAGACAAAAAGCAGTAAACCACCCCTTTAACTTATTTTGATGAGTAAAGCCATGTAAAAACAAACGTATTGATCATAGAATCTTTTTTACAGTGCACAATAACAAATGTATTGTTCATTGTTAGTTAACACTAACTAATGTTAACTAACTAATGGGACCTCATAAAGACATTATCATTCTAAATTATTTTAATATGCTGATTTGCTGCTCAAGAAACATTTCCTATTATTATCATCAATGTTGAAAACAGTTTGTCCAGCTTTTTTTTTTGTGTGTGTGGAAACAGTGATGAATAGAAAGTTAAAAAAAACAGCATTTATTTGAAGTAGAAATATTTTGTGAGTGTGACAATGTCTTTACTCTTAAGTTTAAGAAGATTAACATTATCTGATCATAAAAATTGGGAAATGCCATTGCAAACACATGAACAAGACTTAACAGAACTTCTTCAGTATGATAACAACAGGCAGATACTGGTTATTTGAAGCAAATCCAAAGTTCAACTACAACAACTTTTAGCTTGAAACATGTTCTTGCTTAGATAAACACGCAGAAAATGACTGACATACTGAGATATATACACGTTTTTTCCTGGGTCAAAAATGGTCTTCAGTGATCATGGCGGAAGAAAAAAACGGTCATTCACACATAATACAATCAAAGTACCCAACACATGTGAACTGAAAACCCAGGACTGACACTAATATTAAAGGGGTCATGATGACATGAGAAACCAAATTTGCCTTGATCTTTTGGTATTTAAGAGGTCTTTGTACCATTAAAACCTCCTGCAAGTTTCACAGCTTAAGACGTCCTCCCCATTATAAACGAACCATTTATTTAATCAAGCTCTAAATACAGCTCGTTCTAGATCCTTTGAACTTAGTGACGTCTAGGGCTGTTGGAACGAATTCCGAAATTCGAATATAATTCGAATATTAAAAAATCAATACTATTCGAATGCTGAAGTTACTATTCGAATATTGTTTTTTTATGTATATATATTTTTTTTTTTTATACCGTAAAACTTCAAATAATAGCCGAGTCCCAAATAGACGCCTGTCTCGTTTACACGCCTGGTGTGGCTGCAGGTTTGGGTATAAAGGCCGGTCTCAAATAGAGGCCGGGTCTGTTTTTTAGTTTCGGGTTGTATTTAATCTTCTAAAACCCGTCAGATCGTTTTTTGGCGGCCGCCAACGCAAATGTTTGTCCCGCCAAAGCCTTTTTTGATCGGTGAGTGATGTAGACTAGAATGACTGCTGCGCCTGACAGGGCGCATAACGAGCAGAGAGAGAGAGAGAGAGAGAGAGAGAGAGAGAGAGAGAGAGAGAGAGCGAGAGAGCGCGCGCACGTCATCAAACACGAGCGCTGTCTTGCTCTCTCTCCCTCGCGCATATTAATCAAAATCAATTGACACGATAGTAAAAGGTCGGAAGTTTCACGTGGAGCATTTGGAAATTTTTAGAGATTAGAGACTCTAGGCCTACACTCAATGAACAACATCTCAACACTAAATTATAAAGGCCTGTCTTATATAGACGCCTGTCTCAAATACAAGCCGGTGCAGTTCGACGATTTGGGAAAATAAAAGCCCGGGCTACTATTTGAAGTTTTACGGGTATGCAATCTTGCCTTTCTCGCCACCTTGGCTTACACACATGTGAAAATGAAATGCTTTTGTTTCGTCTGATGTACAATAAAGTTTTTGAATCATAACACAGTTGTGCACGTTATCCACGCTGTATCATCATAACAATACTGTCAAAATTGGTAAATGTTTAACAACGTAAAAAAACGCCCGTGAAGCGCAAATATCTCGGTGAAAACTCAACGGATTTGGCGAGCACCGAACTCATTGGAACCGTCTAGTCGAACTGAAAAGAACGATATAAGTTTCAGGATTTTTGGTAGTGTTTTAGCGGAGATATTAGCCGAAAACCATCGATAGCGATTGTAATGTTAGATGTCCCTCTAGTGGACAGAACGTGTAACAACAACCACATGCTATAGTGGCATTGGCGATCCATAAGCCTGAGTAATGTCGTAAATATTAATAATAGGATGAATTTGAGCATTTAATATTCGAATATTACTCGAATATTAAATAAAATAATGATTGGAATTCGAATAGTATTATAGAGGAAGATTGACAGCCCTAGTGACGTCACGGTGCGAAGTGACGTACCAGTCGTTTGCATATGACCGCCTCCAGCGCAAGACAACTACGCCTCATTTGACATCATCGCATGCGTTGACGTGCAGCGAGGGGGTCTGTTTACAAGATGACTGCGATGCCACGCAGATGTGCTGTTCCTGCTGTGGACAAACATGTTTGAATGCTGCCAAACGATCCAGACGTCAGGGAAAGCAGTTGGATGCAGTTTATTTGCAGCATATGCAGCCCGCCAAAGCCTTATTTGTTCTGTGAGTGATGTAGATGAGTGTGACAGGGCGCATGTTACTGAAAGAACGACAAGAGAGAGAGAAAGAGAGAAAGAGAGAAAGAGAGAGAGAGAGCCCCGGCCGCGCGCTATAGTATCCAGCTGCAGACCCGCAGCACCACTAGTTTCAGAACCCCAGCGCCAGAACCGGATGTAAGAGGCGGAGCTTACGTTCTAACACCAGCGCCAGAGCCGTTAAATATGAGAGTTGCGACACACTTTGATCTCGCCGCCACGTGGTCACGTGATTCATGTAGCTCTACATAGTTCCAAACAAATCCGCGTTGCCAATGGTTTTTAAAGCGGGGCAGACAGCAGCAGCTATATTTGCAGCAATAATCGGTAAATATTGACGCATAATATACATTGATTATTACGTTGACACTTAAATGACTTGCATAATATAATTTTTTTCTGGGGAGTAGCAGAAACACAGCATTAATACGTTTTTGTGTTTATTTAGGAGGGAAATAGGGTGCTCCCATAACGTAGAATACAGCAACTACCATTTGCAGCAAATTTCTGTAAATATGATGGAGAGTGTGGTCAGTTTGAAATTAAACTGGAGATATGGTTACTGAGTGGAATGATTCATAACATTAACGTTACTGTTAACGGAATTAACTTCAGTAGGCTATACATTTACATACAGTAGCTACACAGTACATCGTATGCATGTATTTGTGTGCGTTCTGATGAATGGTTTGGTTTGAAAGGATGTAGGGGTACATTAGCCATACTTAAATGAATCCTAAAACGTTAATGTTAGATCGTATTTATAATTATTTCACTCAGTAACCATCTCTCCAGTTACACACACACACATACATATATATATATATATATATGCATACTCTACCAGCCAAAAGTTTTGGATCAGTAGGCTAAGATTTTTAATGTTTTTAAAATAAGTAATCTCTTCTGCTCACCAAGGCTGCAAATTGCAATTTATTTGATTAAAAAAAAAATGTATTTTTTAAATATGACAATTAAAAATAACAATTTTCTAGTGTCACATGATCCTTCACAAATCATTCTAATATGTGGATTTGATGCTCAAAAAACATTCATTATTACGATCAATGTTGAAAACAGTTGTGTACAATTATTTCAGGATTTTTTGATGAATAGAAAGTTCAAAAGAACAGTGTTTATTTGAAATAGGATCTTTTGTAACATTATAAATGTCTTTACTGTCACTTTTGATCAATTTAATTCATCCTTGATGAATAAAAGTATTGATTTACTTAACTTATGTCAATAAAGCCCTTTGAATTGAATACATTTTGTTGTGTTTTGAATTTTGGAGGGAAGGGGTTAGTGAAGTGTTGGTCACGTAAGATATAGCTGCAATTAACCTATTATCTTCCAATAAACATTAACTAAAACTGGCTACATAAAATATAACTACTGACTAGATTCACGAGAGGTCGGCTAATCTGTGTAAAAGTAAAAAAAAAAATACAGTAATTTCATTAATTTACCAGCGAGCGTACTTCGGAAACACTGAAAATGAATGGGGTTCAATGCTGGAACTATCAGTGTTTGGAACTATTGGCTGCTCCACGACACGCGTTACTTCCGCATTCCAAAGTTCCTATGGCAGTGTCGCAACTCTTGCTGCGTCCCAATTCGCCTACTTATACTACACCCTAAAAGTATGTACTCTTTTTGTGAAGAAAAAGTACATACTTTTGAGTGTGTAGCAAAAGACTAGGCAAGCTTTGGGACATACTACTTCGCCATCTTTAACGGACAGCTCTGTCGCGTGCATCCTGTCACCGTAATCTGCCCTGTCAATCATCTCGTCACAGTTAAATTCCTCCATTCAATCTAATATAACTTCTTACCATTTCGGAGAGAATTGTTGTCGCACGTTCATCTGCCAGTCATGGGGCTTTCATGCCGAGACTCTCCTCATGTGTTTGGAATTTGAATATAATAATGCATTTAAAAGTTAATGGCTAAACGTATCTTTGCCAAAGTCCACAATGCTGCAGATGCAATATAATGTGGACAACATTGAATAAATACATTTTCGTGAGGTTAGATACTGATCATTAATCACTCAAACCCCTTTATCTAAACCTCTCTACATAACCGTCGGACTCGCGCGTCCTCCATGTCTGTAGTTTTTGAACACTTTTCAGTCGTGTTTGTAGTTCTAACCGAATCCTCGTCCAGCGCGCGATGGGTTGTGGGCAATATCAGCCGTTAGAGTGCGCAACGATCTGCACTTCGGATTCTGACCGGATATAGTAGACCATCCGGGTCTCTTTGGAACACTCATTTCAACATACTACGATTTGGGACGTACTAATTCTATTTTCGAATACTATTTAGGACGGATAGTATGCGAATTGGGACGCAGCATCTGTTTTTCAACGGCTCTGACCAGCGCCAGGACCGGAAGTGAGGGGCGGAGCTTACGTTCTAAACCGAGTAACGCCACCTAACGTTTTGGAGCGTAATTTGCTTAGACACGAAACGGCATTATTACACACGAAACGTCATACTTTATACTTATTATAATGATACATTAAGGTATAGTGCCATAAGCATTTTAAAACATTGATTTTGTGTAATATAATTGTATATAGTTATTAGTGCTGCACGATTAATCGTATCGCAATCGTAATCGCGATGTCAAGCCTATGCGATTATATGACGCAAAATACTGCGATTTTATATGAAATAAACAAATTAGGGCTGTTAACGCAGCATCTGTTATTTTTTGTCATCCTTTGCCTAGTGTTACATGATCCCGCTCTTATTCACGCGAATGCTTTAGTTTAAACCATTCAGCCAGTCAAAAGAGAGCGCGCTGCCTGTGAATGTCCTGACTGAAAGACGCGCGCCAGTATCATGCGCATGCACAGACCGCGCGCCAGAATACAGTTCTCTTTCCGCTTGAAGTGAACGAACAATAACACACACAATTATGCCAAAATATCATTTGTCGAGTGTCTTCATCATAACATAAGAGCAGTCTTATGATGGTCGTCGACGTAAAGAGTTGTGAGAGAATAAGGCGCGTGTGAGATCCGCGTCTCTGTCAGCAACTCTTAGGCCCGATTCACATATCGCGTCTTTTGCGCGCTCAAGTTCATTATTTCAAATGTAGGCGCGCGGTATGCGCGCTCATAATGGAAGCGACGCGGTCGCGGTGCGACGCGCTCGTTTTTTCCAAGCGCGTCCGCGCCGCATCGAGATAAAAACATCTCAACTTTTCAGAATGCCGCAAGCGCACCATAAGCGCACAGTGGGTCACGTGACAAGAACCAACCGGTGCGCAACCGCCCTAGCGCTTTGGAAAAAGGAGAATGCGGCGTGCCCAGCGTTTTCTACGCGTTTTTAGGCGCTATATGTGAATCCGGCCTAAAAGGGCCAGCATCCAATAATGCTTTCTGTGAGTAAAGTTAATCAAAGAACAAAGGAAACAGAGAAAAACACTCACTGCTCTTGACCAAAGAACTTGTGTAGCTTTAAATAGGATTTTAGTCCATATATTTTATAATTTATGCAGCAGAGACTGTTTAATAACTTTATTCAATTTCTGTATGTCCTACCTGTTAGACAGGAAGAGCACAGGTAAATATGACATTTATTATGGGTTTATGTGAGGATTGTTTGAAGTTCACTTAAATTAAAATTAAATTAATTTTTACCCAGCCATCAATGGCTTATTGATTATTATAGGTGTTATCAATCATTTAGTTGTTGTTGATAGTTTGAGTTGAGAAATACACATTTCAGAATTATCACTAATCTGTGTGTGCATTTTGCTTTAGAATCAAGCAAGTTGACTCATGAAACCATTTGTTTATTATATCGCAATCGCAATATTGACCTCAATAATCGCAATATGACATTTTCCCCAAATCGTGCAGCCCTAATAGTTATCCGTTTCATTGTTTTATGAGAGTTACTTCCTGATCATGATGGTGAAAAATAATGCTTGAAACTTATGGGCAGTTTATATAAAATATACTTTATTTCACAAGAACATGTGCAGCATGCATTTTTCTTTATGTAAAATAATGTCAAAAATCTCAAAAAAGAGAAAATTCGGCATTGTTTTAAAGGGTTAGTTCACCCAAAAATGAAAATTCTGTCAGTAATTACTCACCCTCATGTTTTTCCAACCCCGTAAGACCTTCGTTCATCTTCGGAACACGAATTAAGATATTTTTGATGAAATCTGAGAGCTGGATCACTACTCCATACTAGTCCACAGGCTTCTTCAGGGATTGAACTTGCCGGCCTCGAAAAGTTATTAAAGACATCGTTAAAATAGTCCAAGTGACTACAGTGGCTCAATCTTAAGTTTATCAAGCGACGAGAATACTTTTGTGTGCGCAAAAACAAACAAAAATAATGACTTTATTTCAACTATTCATTTCCTTCTCTGTGGGCCTCGAGTCAGTTCACTAGTGTAATAGCGTACACTTCTGTTGTTGTACGTCACACGCATCACGCACATGACCAGCGTCGGCCAATAGTGAGCCTACGTGTGACGTAGCTCTACGCAATTACACTAGTTTAACTGACTAGAGGCCCAAAGAGAAGGAAATGAATAGTTGAAAAAGTCGTTATTTTTGTTTGTTTTTGCGCACAAAAAGTATTCTCGTCCCTTGATAAACTTAAGATTGAGCCACTGTATAGTCACTTGGACTATTTTAACGATGTCTTTACTAACTTTTCGAGGCAGGCAAGTTCAATCCCTGAAGAAGCCTATGGACTAGTATGGAGGAGTGATCCAGCTCTCAGATTTCATCAAAAATATCTTAATTCGTGTTCCGAAGATGAACGAAGGTCTTACGGGGTTGGAACAACATGAGGGTGAGTAATTACTGACAGAATTTTCGTTTTTGGGTGAACTAACCCTTTAAAAGAAACAATAAAAATGTACCGTAAAACTTCAAATAATAGCCGAGTCCCAAATAGACGATTGTCTCACGCCTGGTGTGGCTGCAGGTTTGGGTAAATAAAGGCTGGTCTCAAATAGAGGTCGGGTCTGTTTTTTAGTTTCAGGTTGTATTTAATCTTCTAAAACCCCTCAGATCGTCCGCTTTTTGGCGGCCGCCAAAGCCTATTTTGATCGGTGAGTGATGTAGAATAGAATGACTGCTGCGCATGACAGGGCGCGTAACGAGCAGAGAGAGAGAGAGAGAGAGAGAGAGAGCGAGAGAGAGAGAGAGAGAGAGAGAGAGAGAGAGAGAGAGCCCCGGCCCCGCGCGCACTCTCACGTCTTCAAACAACACGAGCGCTCTCTTGCTCTTTATTTGTCACATACCAGTTATAGTTCATACAACGAGCAGTGAAATGTAAGTCTGGTATTCCTATAGACTCACTGTGTAATAAAAACATACCCTAAATATTATTTAAAAGATGCAACAATTTTAAATATTTTATGACCATGCTTGTGTCATTGTCAATAGAGGGAATGCATTAACGTCACTTCCCCGCCGGAACACGCCCCCCTCAGCCGGACTGAGTGGCAGAAGAGCTGCTGCGTGGCTGGAGTTAATAGGGGAAACAGCGAAAACGCGAGTAAAACAAAATATTATCAGTTTAAACTAAAAGTTGGACTCAATATAGTGTTCCTTACAACTTATCAAAGATCCAGTGATCCATGGATATTGACATGCAGCCAGGAATCGTGTTTCCTGACATTTATATGTGCCTGATTTCGACGCCCGGGAAATAAATTAAGAGAATTTGCCTGTAAACGTTTTATATAAATAGAATATAGATAGGTCTAAATCCGAGTGATCACTTACATTAATGTTATACTGTATATCATCATATCGTCCAGCCCTAAAACTTGTATAGTTTTTTGTCAGTGTTTATTTAAAAACATCCAATTATGCAGAATATAGTCTGTTTCTGTAGCTTTTTGCAGTCTGTAAAAATATACAGTACCTCAGATTTCTGGTCAAATCTAGTTGTACAGTCAATCGCAAAGCTCTTTCCCGTTTTAGATGTGTTTTGTGTGATTTTCACGGCATTCACGCTGAAAACAAATGCTGCCGCTCAGTCTTTTTGCCACTTGTGGGCGTGACCGCATTCACTCCGGCCGACGGTGAGGTCATGCGCATACCCTCTATACCGGTAATTCCGCCCCTCCCTCACTTCCGGTTCTGGCGCTGGGGTTCTGAAACTGGTGGTGCTGCGCTTATATATCATATAGAGACTAGATGCCCTATTGGCCGCTTGAAACCGAGAAATCCGGCCGCCATCTTGAACCGGTCGTATTCCTAGTTTCGTTGCGTGGCAGCAGATAAGATGCCAGAGCATTGTGGAGCATTTTCCTGTTCTAATCGTCGGACCATCGAAAATAGGGCTTTTCACAAGTAAGTCTTAACATTACCGTACTATTGGTTGTATTTTGTGAATAGAATATTACGAGATAATCAAGAAGGAGCAAGGATATTTGCTATTACTGTACTGAAATCGGTGTTCACCCAGCATGGAGAGGTGGGGTAACTGTTAAAGTAGTAATTACAAGAGCTTCTAGGTTATCAGATTAGCATTCAACTGCCCTGTTGTATAGGTTATTTGTGTTTGCGCATGTAACAGGAGACCAGTTACACGCACATGATATCAGGAAGCAATGTAAATACAAGCATTGCAGCGATGCGCAAATTGAGTTACCCCTCCAACTTCTAGTTTTATTGATAACCTATATCTTATCACATGCGATTTGGCTATTGATATTACAGAAGTCCTGTGGTAAAATTACATTATTAACTTACTCCATCTACCCTTGTAAAGTTAATCCGAATAGGGCTTTAGTCTCGACATTTTCCCCTCCCACATCCACATACAATAAAAAAGGTATAGGCTTAATGTTGTCCGAATTAAATTTTTTAGAAATTACTGATGCAAACACGTTGAAAAGCTTCTTCTCAATTTTTATTACAGGTGGCTGCGTTCGGTGGATTCGGTGGCTGCGTTATGTGTGTGAAATTGTGTGTGTGTGTGTGTGCGTCTGTTCGTGTTTGTTTGTTTGTGTGTCTGTTCGCGTGTATGTGCGTGTCACAAATCATAAATTGTTTCTTCAACTTATTAAAATATCTGACTTTACTGCAACTATCTGTTTCTGCTTCTTTATTATGTTTATAGTGTGTGATTTATAAAATACATTATATCCTTCATCACACATATTGTGTCTGGTCACTTTATATCTTATATCAGAATATTATATTACTGTTAAGCCTACTATGGATATTAAAATACGCCGAATCATGTGTCCTGTATCATAGCTACATGAATGACCTTTGCAGCAAAAAAAAACGCGTGAAAATCAGTTCAGTATTCAGTGAGATATGATTAATTTAATGCGCTGACAGCTCATTTCACCTGCCATTCAGATTACACTGAGCGGAGCGGATGACCGGTTTAAGATGGCGGCTCCAATTCTCGTCCGTGCCAATAGGCAGTAGCGGTCGATAGGGCGTCTACCTATATGATGTCTATGGTGCTGCGGGTCTGCAGCTGGATAACTTATATCTCGCCGCGCGCGCCTTCAAACTGTCTTGCTCTCCCTCTCTCTCTCTCTCCCTCGCGCATATGAATCAAAATCAATTGAGAATTGACACGATGGTAAAAGATCGGAAGACCGAGGTTTCACGTGGCGGAGCATTGTGTAGCCTACATGTGATGCAAAATGATTAACGTTAATAATTTATCCATAAGCAGCACTGACGTTAGCCAATCATAACAATGGGCGTTAACACTGAACTCTTAAAGGGGAAACACCTCCAAAACAGACTGTTTGAATCAGAGGGGGAGAAACAGGGTGGGAAAAGGTCATAAATCACAACTTTTTTAAAGTTTTTTTGTACAAAAAACTATAGTAATACTATTATTGCACATAAGGGAACATAATAAAACAAAATAAAAAACCATGGCATGACCCCTTAATATTAACTAATCACATCCTATTTATTTGCAGTATTAGATTATTTTCCCCCCGTCTACAGACCTTATTCACAGCAGCATCGCGTTTGATTTTTAACGGGAATGAAACCGAGGCTGTGAGGAATAGACATTCATCTCTTCAGTGGGTTGTACTGTTATTTAATGTTTTTTTGGATTGTTCTGCTGACGAAACACTGCAAAAGCATCTTTCTAAGAAAATGTCAGTAGACAAAACACCACAAAACATGAGCTGTGGAAAATTATAAGAGATCTAGAAGATTTATGCAGCTTTTTACAGTGGATGCCATTGAAAACATTGAGCGTTTTAAAGCAGCCAACTATCAGCAAGTACCGGTACTGCAGAACAGAAGGTATCGTCACATTAAATGATCAAATTGCCTAAATCTTTGGTGGGACAAAGATTCTTTTTCAGTGGCAGCTAAAATATGTTCAATGCAGGAAAAACCGCCGTGTTGAAAAGTATGTTAACCCTCTGGGGTCGGCGGTATCGCCGGCGATACCAGCTCACTTTTTTCCTTATCAGTGCAAAAGAGACTCAAATTACTCTGTTGATTTTGATTTTACATATAAGTGCTGTACATCATTAGATCCTGTTAAGTGTCTATTTTTTTGTGGGTACTCACAATAAAAACAAAGTGTTGTGCTTTTCGTCAAATAAAGAAAAATAAACATGATGCGCGTTTTGCCTTCTCTGTCAGTGAGGTCCATTCTGAAACGCGTCCGAAAAATGAACTGTAACTCTGTCAATACTTGTCACAGAGATACGAGAGATTTCTCTTTATGAAGCTGAAATTCTCTTCTTTTAAATGAAGTAATTTACTAAAAAAAAAAAATATTTCCAGTTTATGTAATCCGTTTGAAACCAAGGAGAGGTACAGTTTTTTCGTTCTCCCTTCATTATCTTTAATGAGCTGAGGCCGCCACACCCCCAGAGCTTTTCACATGGTAAACAAGCGATCTAACCTTAAGCATCGCACACGCCCAGCAGCGATCAATGGCATAAAAACAAATTTCTTCATCAGATTCACTGATAGTTCATTGCGTTTTGAGAATGGCACGCTACTCCTTCAGATGATTCTGGACAGCGGGGAAGGATTCACCTTTTCCTCAGAGGAATTTGAAACTCGGACGACCAACGGCTGCATTTTGAAGAACGAATTGACCCCGCCGAGGATACAAGTTCGGAGTAAGTTGTTTAGTGTTATATAATTCCTTTTCTGATTATAGAGCTCAAATGAATTTTCAGACTATATTTTGCCTACTTTTGGCTAGCTTTTGACATAGGAAAGATTACCTCACAGTCACAATATCCCTATACGTAGACATATACGCTCGTGTAAACTTTTTAAATGTGATATTAGCCTACCAGTGATGCGCGGGTTGATCCAAAATGAGCGGGTGCCTGCGGTCACCCGCGGTTACCCGCAGTTACGAGTCATCCAAAAATATTTTTAATGATATTTGGGTCGCGGTCGGTCGGGTCGTTTGAAAAAAGATGCAAATTAAACCTTTGTATTTATATAGTACTAGACATAATTTTCTATGAAATATATAGGCCTACACTTTATTGGCTGAATAACTGGCACGAAGATGACACACAAGCTCACTCAACAGTTCTCGGTTCTGTACTGGTGATCCGAGAACCACTGTACCTGTGCGTTCGGTAGGCTACGCGGACGCGCAGCTGCTCGTGCTCATCACTTCTCTCAGCAGTGGCACCAACATGTCTCAGTTCAGTGAACTGTTCCTGGAGTAAAATATACTTCGGGAAATTGGTTTATTTCGATTCGGAGGGACTGTCAGGCATGTCTGAAAGTGAGTAACTTTAGTAACTTGTGAATCAGCACTGACGCAAGACGCGAACTGTTTTGAACGATTCAGTTCGATTTAGTGTAGCTACTGGTTCGACCGGTTCACTAAAAAGAACCGGTTCAAAAGAACGATTCGTTCACGGCCATGTCTATGAGCACTGCAGAGAGATGGAGGCGGCAAGAGAAAAGGTGAAGATGCAAGCAACTCCGGGGAGTGGAAGCTCCGAAATAATGAAAGATGCTGGCTTTGTTATGTGTACGTCTTCTTGTGATGCTGTGTTGTTACACGGTTATGGCCCAATGACGCTACGATGAGCATTTACTACTTTTAAAAAATGCGGTCAGGAAGCGGGTCGGGTACAATATTTTCATACTTTTTTTTGCGGTCCGAGTTGCGGGCGGGTTAGTTGAAAACGGCGGTCGGGTGCAGTACATTGACCCGCGCATCACTGTAGCCTACTACATATATTTCACTCAGTTTTGAGATTAGTTTATGACACTGATTATCAAGCTAAAATACTGCCTTATGCGTAATTTATTTTGTTTGCGAATAACTGCTTAGGTTATATAATGATTTAGTGAAATATAATTCAGCCTCCGGTAAAATATGTGATACTGTCTAAATACAATAGCTAACGTTATATTATTTATGTATAAATGTTCAGTTAGGCTTACTGAAATAAAACCATGTCTATATTGTGAAGGGTAGTCAACTTTAGCATGGGTGTGTTCACTTATTCTAAGCACTGTGTGTGTGTGTGTGTGTAATCTGTGTATATATTATATATATATATATATATAATTAAATCGCAATTTTAACCAGAAAAATCTCCAATGCATGCCCAAAGTCGTGCAGCCATATAGTTTCTCTTGATATCAGCATGTTCAAAGATGTTTATTTTTTTTTTACAGGGAGAGATGCCACTGATGAGTCCTGCTGACTTCAACATTCAACAGTCTCTGTACATGAACATGGTAAAATGAACAATCAAACATCTTGGAAATGACAGGTATGTGTTTCAATGGCACAAAGTTGTGTGACTGTTCAAGCCTCTGTCTTTAGATCATGTGTGTTTACTAATGTGCTTTTTTGTCCTTTGTTGTGTATCTTTGGATTATGTTGTGTTGTAAATAAATCCAAACAATCTAAAAGCCATTCTTTTTTAAATCTCCTCATTCTTTGTGCAAGGCTCCTCATAATGATATGGCCTGATAGCACCTAATAGGGCCATTATGGGAGGGTCTTTGTCTTTCTCAGGTGTGAAACGCATACATATTAATGAGAGATCACGCCTCCTCGCATAAAGCTTTCTGACACAAAACACGTCATTAAAAATGTAAAAAATGCTTTATTGTCTTATCTGAATGAGTAGTCAGGATGATTCTCACATAGTTTTGGAGCAAATATTCTAGGCTATGTGATACAATTTTCAAAAGTCTTGTGAAGAAATAATCAATATGTGTTTTGTGGCCTTATTTCAGAAACTTTAATTTTTAGTTTTTTCAATAAACATGCATAAACAATATTCTCTCAAAAATACAAATATGTACATGTTGCTCACATTTTATGGTAGCCCTGTTTGTGCTAAATAGTAGGGCTGGGTATTGACACAAATTTCACAATTCGATTCGATTTCGATTCACAAGCTTGCAATTCGATTCGATTACGATTCGATTCGATTCAATATTGATTATTTTGGATATCAGGTACGATACATGGCAATTTTTTTCAAGGAAAACAAATCTCTTAACTAATGCTGTAAACTATGGGAGTCAGTTGTAGCCTACTAGGCTGCATTAGCCTACTATAATTTTGAAGGTAAAAATGAACTGATTTGTAGCTATACAAACACTTAAATTACACTTATTTATTTTTATAATAAGTAAGTTATATGAAATATAAACATTTAAATGGTGGCTGTCATAAAAACTTGCCAGATTTATTCAAACATGCATTAAATATTGAAGAACATTAAAAATTATAATGAATATGTAATATGGTGCATATATTTAGCAAAATTCTCCTCTCTAGAGTTAATTTTTCTAGCTGACTAACTAGTCTCGCGTAGCCAGACCTTCAGACTGACGGCAGAAGGTCTGGAATTCATAGCAGCTTTCTTTGGCCAAGGCCCGCCCATAAGGCCGTTTGACCGACATGTAAAACAACCAATTACAGTTCGTTTCGTTCAGTGTCACGTTTCGGTGCGTGGAAATGTCCCCACAACAACAGACCTGCGTGCAACAAGTCAGTCAGCATAGAAAATCAAAGAAGGAGAAGAAAACTTCAAGAGTCTTTCCCGTGAACCTCGCATACTTTTGAGAATTGTACGTTTAGCTGATCTTGATAAATGCTCATTGTCACTCATGTAAACACAACAGTTTTTCTTCCGCAATCACACGTCTGCGCTTTGTTTCCCGGCGGACCAAAAATAAACACGACACTCGCGCCCCCCGGAAATCCGATTAAATTCAACCAATCAGATGATGACTTCGACATTCCTGAAGTGTTTCCAGTTAAGTGTAGGCTACCATATGCATCAGACGTTTAGCCAACGTTCTGCGGGCGTGACGTCTGAGGCTGAGACTACTGACTAACTGACTAAGTTACTAAGTTTAATGTTTTTTTCTGAGGTAAATGTGACGTTACATGCCATTGTTTACTTACTGTTTAACTGACGTCTTTCCACGGATGAAACATTGATTGAGCGACACCATGTTACATGATACGGATTTCGAAGTTGTACTCTATCTTTTAACACACTTTCAGATGCTCATTGATGTTTATTTGGCGCTGTAACTGGTATTATTAAGGCCGAGTAACTGGTATTATTAAGGCGGAAGAGGAGAATGAGATCATGTGCGCTCCGTGCTGCTGCTTCTCTTGAGCTGAGCCAGAGCGATCTCACGCCATAGCGCCAAAACGGTATTTATGTTTTTGAATTTCGTAAGAAAATGGACGTAATTCGAAATTTGAGACTTTATTTCATAATAATAGTCACAAAGCACAAAGATTATTTCGATTTATTGGATGGGATGCACGATACAATGTTCTACGCGATCATTAAATGAAAACAGGATGACTAATCGATTCTTGAGATTTAAGAATCGATATCGGTTCGTAAAAATGAGAATCGATTAATATTGAGAGTGAGGAGTCACGTGCCGATTTGGGCGGGGTCTGAGCCGGTCGGCCATGATGGTAGGAGACGCTATCGGTTGCCAGGGGCAACGCCTTCAGAACTTCACAGATTCGCGACTAAACATTCCAGAAATAACGAAAGAGAGACAGCGCAGCTTAGTATTTGTTTACATTTTTCATTTTAGCGATACGCCGCAGTTTCTTTGGAAGATATGGAGAAGGAGGAAGAGAAATGAAAGGGGTTCTATCGGGAGAGACTAAATAACAATGCTAGCCAGCTTTATTTAGAAAAACTGCTTGTCAATAAACTGACAGCAGCAACAGCGAGCAAAGCATGATTTCAAAAGGAACACATTTCAGCACAGTTCGCCTTTTATTTAACACAAACGAACGAAATTAATTCTCTGTTATTCAACTAGAGTTGTTTAATTTGTTATAGATATATCTGTACCGCGAAAGGTTTTAAAAATACACTTTTTTTAATGACGTACGTCTCGCAGTGACGGGAATGTCCGATCTGTCCGCTTAATGTTGCACGGCAGGTGAAAATGCACGTATCTGATTCATATCAGATTTATTTCCACATATGAATGAGGCCTGAAACATCAAGTATGACTGAACTCTCACAGTTTAACGTTACAGGTTTGGGGGTTTCTAAGTCTTGCACCCAGCCGTAGCAGAATTGTTCATAAGCTTCTAATGACTTAAAGCTTCTGAACTCTTGCATTGTAATGTGTAGGCAGTAACTAACGTTAGGCACTGATTCCATAAACCAGCTAATTGACTGTGTCAGGGTATGTGAAAGGTGGTAGTGCTTTGGGTCTTTCGTCCATTCTGTAGCAGGTCGTACGGGTCCATGTTGTTGATGTCAAGTAGTTTCTCTAAATAACGCTGCTTGGTGTTGTTGTCTCTCCCGATAGAGCCCCTTTCCTTTTGCTTCCCCCTTCTTCATTTATTCCCAAGAAACTGTGCCTTATCGCAAAAATGCAAACAAATATCAAGCTGCTCTCTTTCTCTGTAGCTATTTCTCTCGGTCTCGCGGTCGAAGTAACCACGACAACGGATAGCGTATCCTTCCAAGATGGCGCATCCTTCCCACAATGCAACGCGGAGTGATACGCGTGACGTCACATTCTCATTCTCAATAGAGAAATCGATATTTTTTACCCAGCCCTACTAAATAGAGTGTAATTACACCTGTGCCATTAATATGTTTATAAACAACTGAAAAAAGCACAAATGCCAGGGCATGTCAAAACATCTCAAGGAACCCAAAAACACCTTAGACCCCAGAGGGTTAATACCAGGTGTAAATAGCAATGTGTCTCAGCTGAACGCTTTGTGATCAGAACACCCGAAACAGAGCTTAATAATTGAAGATATAGAGAGGGCCAAAATTGAAGTTAGCCAATCAAGAAATCCTAAGAAGCCTTCGGTAAATTATGTAAAACAAGGCAAGTGACGACAACTGCCCTTTGAGTCAAGGTACAAAAACTATAAATGCCAAAGTTAAAACTTACAATGATTACTCCAGTCTTCAGTGTCACATGATCCTTCAGAAAACAAGCTGATTTGGTGCTCAATACATTTCCAAACAGCTCATCATAAGAAAGTGACAAACCAACCAATACAGCTTAGCCAGCACAAAATGTCTAACGTTACTGCTCTGTTTCATGAAAAATTGAACATGAATTGTATTACTTAAATAATTTACATCCCAAAAAAGAGAAGAAAATTCTTTAATTTATATGACATGTATGACTTACAAAAGAGGATGTCAGAATGCCATTTTAGTCCCCATTAACTTTCATTGTACTGTTCGGCAAAACGATGCAGTAAAGTGAATGAGGCTGCCAGAACCTCACATTCCCCCTAATATCTTAGTTTATGTTCATTTAAAGAAACAATGACATACAGATTTAGAAGAATATGACTGAGTAAATTGGTGATTCATTTTTCGGTGAGCTATCCCTTTAAATCACGCCGCTAGATGAATCCCCTTAAACGTTACGTTAGTCAAATTCAAAGGACACATAACGTTACTACAGATCACAACAGTGTTACTTACGGACTAATTTGATCCATGTAAAACAGTATATTCATCACTACAGCGTTGTAAAACACGACCTAGTTGATTTCCAATCATTTAATAATAAAATATAACCCATAAAGTGATCGAAGTAACACGAGGAAGAAAGAATACAGGCAGCCATGACTTCATACTGACACATCAATGAAGAGAGATCCGTGCATGTGTTTGTGTGCGAGTGAGCGCGCGCGCGCGGTCGTATGTATGAGTGTGTGTTTTAAATCGCACTCACCCAGAACCACCGGGACTGAGGATCACCTTTGGGTCATGATGAGAGCGCTATGATCGCGGACAAAGAGACGCGGGGCTCGGCTAGAATATACTACTGTCAGCAGAGCAGATGAGTGTGTGTAAATGTGCCAGAATCCACAGATCTGCCTCTCAGCATGTACAGGAAGTGATGCAGAGGATATGAGGTCACCGTGTGGAACTGCGTAAGGTGGGCCGGGTGGGCCATGGACAGGGGGTGGGCCAGAGACCTCATGAAATGGTAAAGAATCTTATATTATTCAACATGTTGGATAAATGAACCGTGGCATATATGTGTATGAAGGAACATTTCATTTAGTATAAGCATATTAATAAAGATGCCTTGGTATGCACTAAATAGTGTACACTGAGAAGCTGTAGTTAGACTTTTATTAGATGGAAGATTATATAGTGATTTTGCTTTGTGAACATTTGGTTGGCTGCAGCTGAATTATCCTAAAAATATTGTGAGAAAAACATTAATATTTAAGTATAATTGTATTAAATAATTCATATCTTATTCAAACATAACAGTAAAAGTATTATAATATTAATAAATATTATAATTATTTTAATACAATCACAAATTCACAGACAAGTTACTAAAAAGTCTTGTTGTTAAATAAATAAATAACACTTTTTAGATATTATACATTTATTCAATGTATTAATCACAATATTATTTGACTAAACAATGGTTTTATATTTGTATACGTTATAATATAATTGTTTTATTGTTTAACTTTAGGGGTATTTGGGGTACATATACTTTATGTTTTACATGTTTTAATACTTTAATGTTAATGTACACTTAAAGGTATTTCACTATGTAGAAATTGAATTTCAAATACAAGTTTACTCTGAAAAATATGAAGATTAAATCGTGTGACAACTTACCCCAGTCTCTTCTGTTATATTATGAATATAAAGATTATCTTCAGAAAGTGGTAGGATGATGTGAGAAGGATGCATTGTAAATTTGTTACTTTCTCAATATAATGAACTGTTCATTTGAGAGTTGATTTGAAAGCAAAGTGAATGTTTCAAGAATGGGTTTGCGGTGACATTCAGGACGTGACATCACCACAGAGCTATGAGACTGCCCTGCGCCTGTCCTTATTAGTGCTGTGAGAGAGAGAGAGAGAGAGAGAGAGAGAGAGAGAGAGAGAGAGAGAGAGAGAGAGAGAGAGAGAGAGATTTATCTTATCATACATGCTATACTGCATTAACACACCATACATACTGATAAACAGTGAACAACCTTTCCTCTTGTACTCCCTATCCTGATCATCAACAATAGTTACACTATCTGCTTTAAAATCAATATAATGTGCACCATGTGATAAGTCAAAAGTGGTGAGCGGAGAAAAACTGAAATCATAATGATATGAGAAGCTGTATTGTTTTACTGAGTTGTTGTATTACATAACACAAGAGTTGCTATCCATTCAAAGGTCACTAACCTTTCAGACCTGCTGTTTTAAAAGTCGAAATCTCTAACCACTAACTGCTCTTTTATGAATTACATTAAGAGGAAGTGATGTGACAGCCACTTATTTAAGTGACTGAATACATTAAGCACACTAAGCATTGTACATCCGATTAGCCTATGTTCAATATGTTTCTGACATGATGTTGTTGGAGATCTTGGGTGTTTGTGGGTTGTGATAAAACCACAAGCCTTAAAAAAAGAGACACTATCCATTCAAAAGCACACAGGAAACGGATGAGCATAGCCTACAGCATTGGCCTAATAACACATTCAGGTTGTCTTCTCGAGTAAGAAGTACGGTGGCTGAGAGAGCTCAACGCGCTGCAACTCAATCAAACACATGCAAATAGAAAAAAACACGTGTAAATAGAAAAAAACGCGTGCAAATAAAAAAAATCACATGCAAATAGAAAAAAAAACACCTGCAAATGAATAAAAAACATCATCATCAGTTTCACAACATGTGTGCTCCAAATACAGAAACACGCTGCAAAAGTTCACAACACAACCAAATACAGAAACGCGCTGCAAATAACACAGACCACAACGGAAATGTTTCCAGGGGAACCAAATAAGTGACGAACCCGGCTGGGACGTGCTTATTGCTCGTGAGCTTCCCTTTGCCTACTCCCTTCGAAGGGCAGATGGCAGCAGGGTTGCCAACTCTCATGCATCTGACGTGACACTCACGCTTTCAGCATCAATCTCACGCTCTCACGCACACGCAAGAAATGTCACGCCAAAATCCATTTTTCTCACCTCTCAATCCTTTAATTTTCTGTTGATGACTAGACCACAGCGTATTAATGAAAGGAGAGGAGTTTAAGGCCCACAGATGTAACATCTCCCAACAACGTTCTCACAGCAGTATTCTCTGATCGTTGATTCGCTGAAAACCTTGCACTTGATACGTCAGTTGCGTGTGAAAGGTTCAGAGAGAGTTCAGAGCATAGGTTCAGGTGCGGAGTCGGAGCCGACTGATGCACGTTTAAAAGTTTGGATGACAATCAAGGTAACCAGATAATAAAATGGTGTGCCTTGTCACTAGTGTCGTAGCCTTGCCTTATCAGTCTGTGTGCCGAGAGTACAGACGTCAACTATAGTTGCAAACGTTGTCTGACGTGCGTTATGTGGGCTAGCTAATTGCTGAATGAAAATAGGCTCATGGTACAAATTACGTTTTGGCAAATCGGGCAAGTGGCATTTTAAACTTCCCCAAATGATCAAAGGTTGGCCAGATTGTGTTAAGCCTGCCACACTCAAATGCGGATGCTGAGCGAATCTTTTCAGTTATTGGCCTAAACAAGACTGATACCACACACTGCACTTGATGGCACACTGTGATGGGAAGTTCGGATCATTTTACTGACTCGCTTGTTCGATCTCGTTCATTAAAATGAACGAATCTTTTTTTCGAGTCATTTCATTCATTTAAAGGGCTGAATGTTATACTTACTTCTAACAGCCAAATTGATCATATTCTGAATTAAGAAATCATTATAATGCAGTCAAAAAGAATTTACAGGGAACAAATAATTACTTTACCTTCCGAGTCTTTCGTTAATTTGTCACGTGACAGACGCAATGAATGGATTGTTCATGAACGGGTCGAACCCTGCTTCAGATACAGAGCTCTTGCAGAGGCAGTGAAGCAGGCCAAACGGCCACTGTGGCATAACAGGCCTAATTTGTGAAACTTGTGTGTTGTGGTTTTCTGAGGAGGTGGAGTAACTATTATGTGTCCCTTTTTGTTTTGAGATTTCTTATTGTTTAGATGTTGTTGTTTTACATGTTTGTTATTTAATCACCTCTATCTTTATTTATTTTTATAGTCCAATCAATAAATGAATTGTACATTTTGAAAAAAAAAAAAAAAAAAACGTTTCCATTCTATTTTTGTAGTTGTAGCATAAATCAAGGTTTATAGGTAAACAAGGACTGACATTTGTAAAATTAGGGTCAGGGTTACCAAAAAATGTCTCCGCATGCACACTGAAATTTTACAGTCTCACTCCAGCCAAAGTCCCAAAGTTGGCAACCCTGTGGCAGAGCCCTTAAAGTGGGACTTTGGAGTGAGCAGGGCTAGTGTGCTGGTATGTAGCCGTGTGGAACGCACTTGATGAAGGAGCAACGAAAGACTACGTAATTCCTCATTATTTTCACCTGGGATGTCCCCATGGCAACGCAGCACGGGGTGTCCATCAGCTGAAGAGAAATATAATGCTGTTAACATAACGGTTGCAGATAAATTTTAATTTACAAAAAAGCTTTTAAAATATGCGTGTATATATCTGTCTCAACTTTAAAATTTTGGACCCTACATTACCTTACATTTCTTATGAAACTTTTCTTTATGAAAATTTAAACATAACATGAAACAATTTGTACAGTGTAACAAGAAAGATCCTTCATGTTCTTCTTCTCTATCTTTTTTATTTATATATTTTAGTTTTCAGCTCGTTGTTCTTCTCTTGTTTGTAATCTGATGACATTGAACATATTGTTAATACATTTGTTAATACATTTTTTTATATTGTTATACAAGTTGTATGTCATAAAAAATCTCTGTATGTTTTGCAGAATAAATAAATAAATAAAGTAGAATTTTAAAGGGGTCATGACATGAGAAACCAAATTTGCCTTTTGGTATTTAAGAGGTCTTTGTACTATTAAAACCTCCTGCAAGTTTCATAGCTTAAGACGTCCTCCCCATTATAAACGAACCATTTATTTAATCAAGCTCTAAATACAGCTCGTTCTAGATCCTTTGAACTTCGTGACGTCACGGTACGAAGTGACGTACCAGTCGTTTGCATATGACCGCCTCCAGCGCAAGACAACTACGCCTCATTTGACATCATCGCATGCGTTGAAGTGCAGCGAGGGGGTCTGTTTACAAGATGACTGCGATGCCACGCAGATGTGCTGTTCCCGGCTGTGGACAAACAACATGTTTGAATGCTGCCGAACGATCCAGAAGTCAGGGAAAGCAGTTGGATGCAGTTTATTTGCAGCATATGAAGGTGACTAAAGTTAGTTTGACTTATCCCTTTCAAGCATTCTAAACGCTATAGCACAGCCGCAGACTGTCATGTTTGATGGTGGCTAGAGAAGACATCTATCCATAAAATACATTTTTCGTCTTCTTTGTGCTGCGTGGTGATTGGAGACCAACAGCCAATCACAATTGACCTTTAATTATCCGATTGGTTGATTTTGTGGCACACTTGTAACCAGGGGCGGTTTCTTCATTAGGGCGATTGGGCGACGCACCACCAAAGTGTGAAAGTGATTTTTTTCAATCACATTCACAATCTCATTCAACAACAGAGTTACGCTAGCCGTCACTATAGTCCAATCAGCGGCATGTCACGTTCTGTGGAGTACCGCCTCTTTTTGGGCGATTTCACTCTGGCTGAGAATCGCCCCGAGTGTTCCCATAGACTTCCATTCAAAGATGGGTTTTTTTCGAACTGGAGGCACTGCAATGCATTCTCTATGGGTTCCGGGAGGGCTCGCACTAACGTGCTTACGTCATCATACGTATCCTTAACTTGTGCAGCGATTGGTGGGAACAAACATACACTATTAAATATCTTTAAGATTAAGTGACAAATAATATTTAAAAACAATTTGAATTTGAATAACAAGAAAAAATGAAACACTACAATAATATCTTTATCAAATGTGATTAAAAAAAATAAAAATAAAAAAGAATGAGAGCGAGAGCTTGAGAAACTGTTGGGATAGGGATCTCGCGACTCACGCGTTGAGACCAGCTGAACTTGAACAACGTCATGGCAAACGCAGTCATAACGCAGTCATTTATCGTGTCATTAAAATAAATACCAGTCAGCCCGTCGTAGTAATCAGCATACATTGAGCAGGAGCAAGTAGCAACAGGAACAACAAAATCTAGGCGGGCCTTGGGAGAAGAAGACAAGCGGAGGCTGTCTAAAGAGGTATTGCTGAACATTTTAATACTCGAGTGTTAAAAAATCTCACTTTGTTTTTACAATCAGTTGAGGAAAGGATGGTAGCAGTCTTTTTTACTCCTAGCATTTTACTTTGAAATTTGTACATTTCCATTCGAACACCAACACAATCTTGTATGTCCAAAACTGTTACTTTTCAGGAAACGAAAGAAAACCTTTTTTTTCCCCAAAATAATTTCCAAGCTCTTTTAATGCTTTCCATTGGTAAAATATTTGTAAAACACATTGACAGATGTAAAGGGTGACCAATAGCATTAATTTTTGAAAAAATAGGGAGATAATACAATATGGATTCTGCCTGATACATTGTTGCTGTCGGGATGGAAACCTTGTATCTCTATATTTATATTATAATAAATAAATTATTTTATAACTAAAATAAATGTATTTATTTTGTCAGGTCTGCGACACAATCTTAAAGTAGTGAAGTTGCCTTTACATGCTTAAGCTGTTAATTTATCCATTGCATGGGTGGACCTTATCCTTATCAATCATCCAAACATTTGCCCCCCCCCCCCTGAGAGATTTTGCAGGAGCCGCCACTGACTCTTGGTGTTTTAGAGTGTCACCCCTTCATTGTTGATCACTTTTCTTCTGCATCGTGGCCGATTTGTAGATTGTACACACAAAAATTCTCAGACTTTTTGTGTTTTTGTCAATTTCCCATTCATTTCCTATGGTCGGTCATTTTTGACCGAAGAGCACAAGTGTGACTATTTTTTTTACGACCACTTAGCCTGCTCGGATCATGACCTCAATTTTTTTGTGCATACCCAATGCCATAAAAGTCACAGGGTCCCCAAAAAGTCTTAAAACGTCTTAAATAAAATTTTCGCTTTTTAAGGCCTGAAAAAGTCTTAAAATCTGAAATTTCCGAAAAGGAGGTCTTAAATTTCACGTACGGGCCTTAAATTTCTTGTCCGACTCGTCATCCGTTATTTTGTTTTTGTTTTTTTGAACAGTGCGCACCATTTGGGGGCAGCACTTTTCCATGTGGGTGCAACCTGCTTCATTCCATAGGTGACTGAAGATGAATGCGTCGCGTTGATGGTTTGCCACACCATTCTGTGTCGTGTCGCAGTGTTAATTCCGTTATTGAAAACTATGACGAAAAATGTTTGTTGACTACTTTTTTCCCCCTGACTAAGACAAGACCATGAGAGACGATACCCACGTCATTAAACGATAACTGTGACTACCGGTATTATATCAACACGTACAATATCGTTGACGAAAAAAGACGAGACTAAAGTGTGTTTAAAAAATACAAACTTGACTAAAACCACTTTTTTTTGTCGAATAAAGGAGACAACAACACATTACAGACTGTTTACGAGCGAGCGTTCATGCTTACGGTTGCCAGATGTACATAATTAAATCCCCAGTCAGAGCTTTTCTGTTAAAATAACACGTTTTCTAGCCGGTCTTGTCAATAGTATCTGGCAACCATGCTCGCGCGCGCGCTCTCTACACTGCTGAAGAAGCGCGGATGATCTGAAAACACAGACAAGTAAGCTGGAGTTCAGTGATCTTCATTTGATATTTTCTACTTTAATTAAAGTGTCATTCAGTTGGTCTTTATTCTGTCACGAGCCGCTTGCGCTGTTTGTGCGACTATATCTGCGATCAATACAGGCTGATATCTAGCAGTGTTTTTAATGTTGATCATATTATTGCTATTTTGCAACGAAAGCCACTGCAGAACTGCAGCACACAGCGGTGATTCGAGAACGAATCTGTGGCTTTGAACGAATCGTGAGATTCAATGACCCGTTCATAAATACAGCCACTTGCTTTGTTACCATAGACTGTGTTTGTTACTGAATGAATGAATGACTCGATGACGGATGACTGGCTCATAAAGACAGTGACTTACCGCCACTGGCGATTTTAATTTAATGTTTAAAAGTATTACCTCGTTTTTACCATCATTGCATATTTATTGAACATTGTTTCATTTAAAGCATTATTTATTTTATAAAAGTATTTATAAAGGTAAAAAAATAACTGGAAAAAATCGATTAAAATGGGCAGATATTGTCCCTTAATGGTAAAGGTGTGACTGCAGTCTAAGTGCAAGAGGGGTTACGGCACTATAAAAGATTGGAGAACCACTGAACTTAGGAACAGGGATATGTAGAATTGCACAAGTGCTACTGCTAAAGAGTGCATTGTCAATACAGCCTGTTACCTTGATTCAAATGTCTCATAAGCTTAATTGAATCGGCCTAAAGCGAAAAATTATAATGTCATTTTTTGTCTAAAGACTACATATAAAATAGCTACCAAAATTAATGTCGGTAACTGAAGTTTGACTTTGTCAACTAAAACTATGAAAGACAAAATTACTCAAATGTGACCAATAAGACCAATAAGCATTTTCATCTGAAGACTAAGACTAAAAAACAAATGGCTGCCAAAATTAACACTGTCGTGTTGAACATTTTCCTGTTTTTTTGTCGTGGTAAAGTCTTAAATTTGGCTTTTAGAGGACTTAAAAAGGTCTTAAAAGTCATTAAATTTGCTGTTAAAAAATGTGCACTCATAGAAATACAGGCTGATGGTCGACCTGCCGGGCATTGCTGCCTGACGCACCTCCACCAGTGCCTTTTGTGCAGGTGTACTCCACCTCTTTGGGCATAAAACGGGTCATCAGCTGGGGACCACCAGTCATGGATGTTTCGCTCCTTTAACCCCAGTACATCTCCTGGTGGCGGAGCGATGGCAGGGATCACTCCCTGCCACCCCCTGCTGATGCCCTAGGTGTTACTTGGCCCCCATCCCCTATGCTTCCTCCTTAGCCAGAGCCAAAAGCTGCCCCTCTCGGCCTCCTCTGCCAGTTCTTTAATGGCTTTTCGACACCCTGCTCCTGTACATCCCATTTCGCGGAGCAGGCGAACCGTTGAGGACCCAACGAAGCCCCTACATCCCACTTCAACGGGAAACATGGTGGCTTTCCAGCCAGCCTCTCTGCAGTCTTCTACCAGATCTGCATACTTGGCACGCTTCCGCTCGTTGGCAGCCTCCATTCCCTCCTCCCATGGGACAGTGAGCTCCACCAACAAGATGGACTTGCATGACTCTGACCACATGATCAGGTCTGGCCGGAGCAAAGTTTCTACGATCTCCCTGGGGAATTGGAGCTGCCTCCCCAGGTCGACCCTCATGTTCCACTCACTGCCAGATGAGAGGACTCTAGATGTTGCTCTCTGGTGAGGGTGGTTGATTTTCTCTCCGGCCCTTGCAAACAGGATGGGACTTCTCGTTGGCTCAGAAGGTCTTCTATTAGCTTCCTGTCTACATGACTCTGCAACCTCTGCTAGCTTCCTCAACGCCAGATCATGTCGCCACCTATAGCGGCCTTGGGACAATGCTGTCTTGCAGCCCGAAAGGATGTGCTGGAGGCTTGCATTGCTGGTACTGCAAAGGAGGCAAAGTTCTTCAGTGCCAAACCACTGATGGAGGTTTCTGGGACAAGGTAGGGTGTCATAGGTAGATCTAATCAGGAAGCTAAGCCTGGCTTGGGGGATCTTCCACAGATCAGACCATGACAAATGCCTGTCTGTGACGCCTTCCTATGACATCCAGCCTCCCTGCCGGCTCTGAGACACCGCCTTGATGTTAAGGCGCTCCTGCTCAGTCCTTGTCACTTCTGCCACCACCATGGCTCTCCGCTCTTCTTTGGAGGCCTTTGACCAGAAGAGGGGGGTCTCGCTCCTCCCAAGGCCTGCTCGACCCTCTTGGACTCTGCCGACTATTTCACAGTGTTTCAGCCTGCTAATTGCCATGTCAACCTCTTCCTGGGCTTTCCACTTCCTCCCTGTTTGTATCTTAGGGCCAGCTGCTCTCACCAGTCAATCAGTGGATTCCCTCAGCTCCAGCACCATCTGAGCCTTCTCCTGCTTGTAACCCAGGCCAATGGATCGCAGTGGCAGCTGTAGTGCGTTCCTGCCAAAGAGGCCTACATCTGATAGGCATCTTGGCAGACCCAGCCACTTCCTGATGAATGAGTTTGCTAGTCCATCCATCTTGTTTGCCACCGAGGAGGGAACTTCGCTCATCTTCAGAGGCCACATCACCCTTGGGTACAGTATGAACTGGTAGCTCCACACTTTATACTTGCCGGGGAGCTGGCTCTGATTGATCCTGGCGAGGCCATCTGCGAGCTGCTTCCTCACCGTTTCCCCCATCTGCCTATCAGAGAGGTCTGCTGTATAAATACGACCCAGGCTACGGACGGGCTGATTTGCCAGCAAAGGGATTTCTTCACTGCCTGCGACAAAGATGGTATGGTCATTTCTAACCCCTTTTCTGAGGGACAGGCTGCGTGATTTGGCGGGTTTGATCTTCATCCTCGCCCACCCCACAAGCTCATCAAACCTCTTCAGCAGTCTTGTTGTACATGCTGCTGTCTGAAGAATGGTGGTAATGTCGTCCATATAGCCTCTCACTGGTGGTAGCCTTTGGCCCGATGGTAGCTTCATACCTCCAACCATCACCCTTGCCCCCATCAGGATAATCTCGAAGGCTGCTACAAATAGGATGGGAGAGATCGAGCATCCCATGGCAATGCCTACTTCCAGCTGTTGCCAGCCTGTCGTGAAGTCCTGATGAGTGCAACACATCTTGATGTCCTCAAAGTACTTGGCCACCAGGGCACGAATGCAGTCAGGGATGTAGAAAAAGTCCAAGGCATACTCGATGAGTTGGTGGGGGACGGACCCATATGCGTTGGCAAGATCCAGCCACACCACATGCAGGTCACCTTTCTCTCTTTTTGCTCTCTGGATCTGCTCCCATATGGCTATAGAGTGTTCCACGCACCCTGGGAACCCTGGCACGCCTGCCTTCTGGCAGCTAGTGTCGATGTACCCATTACTTATGAGGTAGGTGGTCAACCTCTTGGCCAGGATGGAGAAAAAAATCTTGCCTTCTACATTCAGGAGTGCAATGCTCCTGAACTGGCTAATGGTGGTAGAGTTTGTTTCTTTCGGGATGAACACTGTAACAGCTCGTCGCCACTCTGAATGGATGACCTTGTTCTTCCAGGCCACTCTCAGGAGGTTCCACAGATGTCTCAGGACCCCTGGGCAGTACTTGTACAGCTTATATGATATCCCATTGAGGCCTGGAGCTGAGGCTGCTCTCGCTTTCCGTACCACTTCTGCTACCTCACTGAGTTTGGGGAGATCAGTGTTAAACAGGGAGGATGGGGGGGGCGGGACGAGGAACATAACCTGGTGATCCCAGCGGCGTCGACTTCTCTGGGTCACTGTACTGCTCCCTGATAAAACTTTCCAGCTGTGATTGTGTGATCTCCAGCTTCCCGTTTCTCTTATCCTCCAGTAGCTGTCTCACATGCTTGAAGGGGTTTTTGAAGAAGTTGCTCCTCTCCTTCTCCTTCCGCCTTCTGCGTTTGCGGATCCGCTCTGCCCTCCGAAGGCTGGCTAGGTTCTTCTTCACCTCCTCCCACAGTGGCTTCAGGCCCTCCTTCTCCTCTTTGCTTGCCTTCCTCCACTGCTTTCGGAGCTGACGCCGCCTCTTTACCAGTTGCTCGATCTCTCTCTCCCTCCTCCCGCTTTGCTTTAACCCCTTCTGCTTCTCAGCCACTACTCCAAACCTGCTTCTGCACTCCTCGTACAGGATGTCTCCAATGCGATTCAGCTTGGTTTCCACCTGGCCACGCAGTGATTGCTCCAGAATTAAGCTTAGGTCCTCATCGAGCTGCTGCCACACAGCCACCTCATTTGCTTTCGGCCATTTAACTAGCTGCCTCCGCCCAGGTTCGTTCCTCTCTGGCCTCTGGCCTGGCTCCTGATTGCTGGGGTTTAATGATGATGGTTTCCTAAAGATGTTTTCTTGTGTGCCACCCTCAGAGGAATACATATTGACCAAAGACTCTCCTGTGTCCTCTTCCTGCCTTCCCTCAGCAACGTTGGAACCCACAGCGCTGTGGTTAGCGACCTGGCTTTGGGCTCCTCTTGTCTGACCTGCAGTTGCAGAGCAATGTTGCTGCTGGCCCCCCACTTGACACTTCTTCTTTCCTGTTAAAAAATGTGCAGATACCCTGAGTCACCAAGTTTCATAACATTCCGATGAAACTGTGATTTGTAGCATTTCGAAACAGAAAATCTTTCGGTCAGAAATGAATGACTGAAGAGCACACTAAAGCAGGATGGATTCTGTCAGTTTCAATGTTTTTAATCATTTATCAGCTGGGAAAAAAATCATTGATTCCAATGATATAGTTTTCTGTGCCATTTGTGGTGTGGACTGCTATTCTTAGAACCATTTGTAAAACTAGGTCTATATCTTTATCGTTATTATTTGTAGGTACTGTTAGGGATGCAAAAATGGTTCTTCCCTTTCGGAACCTTTATTTTTAAGAGTGTAGTGAGTTCAAGATGACGTACATGCCAATCCAAAAAACAAACCTTTCTCGCGCACAACGGCAGCTTCAGATGTTCTAATCCGTGCTTCGAGTCAGATGTGCAAACAGAATTCCACCTATTTAAACAAAGCGGCCAGTTTGCTTTCATTTCTCCAAGTTCAAGGGGGGTAGAGGATTAAGTACAAACTCAAGCCCCTCAGGCAGACCGCTCGCGGACGCCAAGCCAGAGCTCAGTGACATCAGATGCGCATCACCCACGGCATGTTGCGTCAGACGCTCTGTGAAATGATGGCTCAGCAATGTCTGTGTCAAAGAGCACATTGCAACCAGTCTGACTGGACTGTCATGCACTAAAGAAAAAAGTGGATAAAACAAAGATTGAGAGAACAAATGGAGCTAAATAAAATTAGGTCATTACATTATTCAAAGATATGAATGTTAACTGTGAATTTTTGTTTACAGCTTAAATGAATAGTTCACCCAAAAATGAAAATTCTGTCATCATTTACTCACCCTCAAGTTGTTCCAAACATGTTTACATTTCTTTCTTCTGCTGAACACAAAATAATATATTTGGAAGAATATAGGTAACCAAACAGTTGATGGACCCCTATGACTTCTGAAAAAAAACAACAACAACTTAAGGGTGCGTTCTCTGTGCTGATATTGTTGTGGTCTGGCTATTGTTTTACATTTATAATGATTTTTGGAACTATATCTCTATAGTCCTTGGTGCACACGTGCCTTAAAGGGATAGTTCACCTAAAAATAAATATTTCACCTTCATGGCATTCCAAACAAGGTTATTAGAGATATAGTTCCAAAAATCATTATAAATGTAAAACAATAGCCACACCACAACAATATCAGCACAGCGAACGCACCCTTAAGTTGTTGTTTACCTAAAAATAAATATTTCACCTTCATGGCATTCCAAACAAGGTTATTATAATTAACACACAGACACACTTATATAGTATACGGAAGGTGCCCACTTGAAGACCCTAGAGATGTCCCCTACTCGGCTCAATCCAGACGGTTGTCGTGCTGGTCCACTAGGGAGACCACACTGTATAGTTGCAGCCGTTGTGTGTGCTGACGCGCCAAGTAGCCTATACTGAAGCCGTTAACGCCGGACAGAAGGAGATTCACATCACCATATGGAAAGAAGCGTAAATGGATGGAGAGATGGAGAGAGAGAAGCATAGGTTACTGTAAAGCTACGTCTTAGTTTGTGCGTATCTTGGCGAAAGCCGAGTACAAATCAGCATGAGGTTTAACATCTCGTGTAATGGAAATCATTATATTTGTGTGTGTGTGTGTGTGTGTATATATATATATATATATATATATATACACACACACTGAGTATATATACAGTATGTATTAATTATAAAGCTGAAATAAAATAAAATGTACGTGAAAATTTTAAATTAAAATTGGAAACGTTACTTTTGCAAATAATTGAAATAAGTTTAAGTTGAATAAATTACTAACTGGAAATAAATAAAAACTACAACTAAAATAAAACATTAAATAAAACCCAAATAGTAATATTAAAATATAATACACATAACAAAATGACTAAATATTGAACTAAAATTAAAATAACAGAAAATATAAAAATAAAAGCAAATTCAAAATCTGAATAAAAACTATTATGCTAGAAAACTTGTTCCAGGAGATATTTTGAAAGGCAGGCCCACTGTATAATAACACTGGACCCCTATTTTTATTCAATGAACAACAACAACAAAAAGTTATTCAGTGAACAAATATGCAAAAGACACAGACTTAGTGAATGACAGGCATTTCAGTTTGTTGGAAATTTCTGCAGAGTTCCACAGATTCTGTGTGAGCCTACGCATTATTCACATCCCCAACGCAAAGCCACCAGGACAAGAAATGTCATGTGCTTGACATACTCTAATCAACACATTGTCTTGGTATCATGCTTTGAGGAAGTCTCCTGAATACCAATCTGTTAAACCCGACTGACTGAGATACAAAGAGCATGGGAGGCAAAGTCGCAAGCCAAGGCAGGCCGAGTCTGGTACCAGCTGGGACGCTGAATACACTCATGGTCTCGTCTACGCCTTATCTCGGGCTGTTGGGCCATGTCCAGTCCAGCTCAAATAAGTCGACAGAAACTATCAAAATAAAGGAAGTGACCTCCCGACCTGGCGAGCCTGCAAAACGGTGATATTGCTTTTATTAGGGCAGTCAATGTGACACCTCCCTTCATTTGTCAGTGTTCTGTATCGTCTATGCAAACGACAGGTCTGATAAGGTTTTCAGAGCCATCCCATTAATCAGCTCTGGAGAGGAAAGGGGACGACAATGGAAAAAGCCCTCAGCTTGAATGACAGGGAAGTGCCGAGAGCCTTAGTTGCCACGAGGAAAGGATACAAGGGTAGTTCAGCCTTCTAAAGCTGGTACTCCAACAATAGTCAGACCAGCTCTGAGGTTTGAGTCACCGTCAGTCTTCTCAAAAATGTGCCTGATGACATGAGTTACATATAAAACCTGATGTAAATGATGGCTTTATACTGTAAATGAACATGACATCCAGTTTTACACTGCTTTATTAAACTTACACTCAAATCATGTTATATAATTAAGGCATGATCATTCAACTTAGTGGGACAGGGTTCAGTTTTAAAATTATTTGGATGCCAACTTCTCCATTAGCTGTGGGCGGTTGCAGATGCAAATACGAGTGGCAGGTCTGCCGGTGGACTCCGAAATGGAACCCACTGGCCACTCCTGGAGAGGGAACGCCTCTGATTTCTGAAGACCTTCAGGAGCTTCCTCTACCGGGATCCACTGCGTTTTTGGTTCTTCAAAGTCCCACTGCATATATCAAAGAAAACAAAAATGGTTTATAAAAGAATTAGACTTTAGAGCCTATTAACAATGATACAAACTTTCAAGCAAAATTTTTTTATTTTTTTTTATTTTTTAATAAATGAATACATTTAATAAATTAAATAAATGCATTTAATAAATAATTGGTTTCATAAATAATTAATTTAATAAAATACATAAATGCATTTCATGAATAAATGTAATAAATAAATGCATTTAATAAATAATTCATTTAATCCAATAAAGAAATACATTTAATGAATAATTTAGTAAAATAAATGCATTAAATGAATAAATTTTAAATAATTAAAATGAAAAATAAATAAATAAATCAAATTGTGTTATGCAGAAACAACAAACTCATATGGGTGAGTAAATGAAGACCATTTTTATTTTGGGCTAAACCATTCCTTTAAGGCATGAATACCTGACAGGAGTGTTTAGTTACTCATATGCACAGACACAAACAGCCCCTCCTCAAAAAAACAGGGTTAAGAAAACCCCTCAGCCTGTCCACTGTTCTCAATGCATGGGGCGGGCGACAGACCCGCTCTTAAAATAGCAGCCACGGGCCGAATCTCCTGTAGACTGAACAAGCATTTTGTACCACTTCCGATGCAGAGAGGTCCTGCCCTGTTCCTTTATTATAGATCTTTAACAGCAGAACAATCAAGCAACAACATGAACTTCTGGAACACCAAGCCCAGCTTTCTCTTTCACAGCTGCTTACAGTAAGTGACTCAAAGGAATGGAATTGCAAGAAGTCACATTTTTGATTTGTCAGAAATGTGCCCACATATGCCCACGATCTTCTCTCATTCAGACACTTTTAGATCCATGTAATCATTTTATTCAACTCTCACAGCTAGTTAGAAGTCTTTATATAGCCTGTTATTACAATTTCACCTGATGGTGACTGATGCTGTTGGCTCAAAAACTAAAAGCTTAACCTACGGTAAGAGCTGTCGGAAAGCTTACATTTATCACTGGAATACATTGTTGACATCAAGAAAGATGTCATGGTCTGAACTCTGGGTTGTCCTTTATCGCACACTGTGTCTGAGGAGGTTCACATGCTTAGCTTTTTCCTGTTTAGTGAATAAAACAAAGTTCAATTGTTTTCATCCAGGGCGATTTGCCTTTGTTTTAGATTAAATGACATCCTCAATCACTTGGCATTCTCAAAAGCTACTTGGAGAGCCAAGAAAGTACTAGAATGCAACAACAACATTTTCAGCAATACGGTTGCAGGTACATTTTAAATTGAGATGTTAAATTGAGTGATTAGATTGTAAAGTGTGCACGCATTATGTTAAATAAAGTCTGTAGATATATCCTTTTGAAAGACTATCAAGACACTCAAACAGTTTAGTTTTTTTCATATTTTCCATGAGATTTGTTTCAAGTCACCAGCAAAACTCTGCTACCATCTACCCTCAGAGAGCAGTACTGCAGCCTGTTCAATAGAGGTGTGGCTCCCTCTGAAAAGAAAAAAGAATGGGGTTCTAACCTCTAGTTCAGAGCCGAGAGAGGATGAATCAGTCGAGGTACCAGATGAACACGGTTCATCAACCCGCACCACCCTGACAGTCCTCTTCAGAGGAAGACTCTCTGATGAGCCGTCCCGTGAGATGGTCACCTCCTTTAAACAAACCTGGAAGAGGCACCAATCATGACAATCATTAACATACCTTATAGACTGTTCAAAACACCATATAACGACTTGACCAACATGAAAAAACAAGTGCAAACCTTCCTCATTGGCTGTATGTTGACATCCATGTAGAGTCCCATGTCAGTCCCTTTAGAAGAGATGCCTCTAGCTGAGAGCCTCTTGCTCAGAGGCTTCTTCCTGCAGCATTCAACATTGTTGTTGCACAGCTGACCCTTGATAGAGGAGTCACCTAGTAAAGACTCAGTATCCGAGTCTAAAGACCGGACAGAACGGCGTTTATGGCAGGATCTGAAACAGATGGTGACCACGATCTGAAAGATCAAAGTTAAAGAGAGGATGGAGAACAGGTACATCATTTCACATGTTTAGAATTGCCACAAATACTATAATGCTATTTTAAAGATTCCTAGTTTGTCTCCTACAACAGGTTTACATCCATCCAAGGTAAAAAAAACACACTAATTTTCTCAATATACTTTGCAGCATCACCTCTTTTCTTTTCTCATCACCTCTGAAACAGTTCGATAAAGGATCCGATTTCTCTAAACCCATCCTTTCCAAGAGCCTACTCTGCTCTGATTGGTCTACCACAGCACATGTTGGAAAATAAAATGGACATTTCCATATCTGAATTCCAGCTCCAGAGGCTTCCTCAGCACTTGTATACACAGTGATACGAACAGTAACGATGACGTCGGTTTTACTTTATTAATTCGAGCCCGAGTCCTCATCGTTTGGAAGTGCATGCAAAGTGGATTTGTTTTTGCAGAGCAGAAAACAGCGTCTTCTCGACATGTCAACAACCTGAACCAAACTCTTCCAGACCTCAACTACAACTACAGTGTTTGAGGGCGGGTCAAACAGACGTTGTTTGTTTTTAAACTTTTTCAGACCTTTTACATTCACAAACAGCTATATTACACACTACATGAAAGGTAATTTCTGAAAAAGCATAATGGGGCACTTTAATGCTTGCCTTTGCAGGCCCTAATACTTAAGGTATAAAAAAAGCACCAAAGCAAAACATTTAAATGCAGACCTACATTCACTCACACTATTTGTCAAAGGATACAGAAAGATCCAGAACCGCACAGCTGATGGCAGAGAGTATCCATGGCATTGCTCTGATAACTGATCTTAGCTCTGTGTCATAGAGAAGAATGGCAGAGCCGTACAGAGCTCCAGCAACAGAAGACAGAACTCTAGAGGACACTTGCACAGCAGAACCCTGCTCTCCTCTATTCTGAAAAAGACATAACGGCACATTTTAAACAAAGTTAGGGTTAGCATGAGGACTCGGGTATGATGCTCACATGCATTGCGTGCAACAGTGGTTTGTGACTGTATTCTTTCATTTAATGTTCTGTTGACATTATGAAATGAGTCCACAACTATTTTATTAAGCCAAACAAGAGGACAGACATGATAATGTGCTCAAAATTATTTAGAACAAAAAAAAATTGCCACCCACAGCTTTCAGGATGAAGGGAAACTTGGCGGTCCAGTTAATTGCGAAGGACAGAAGACCCAGCACGTAACCAAGGTTCTCAGTATGGTCCTGTTCCCAAAAGACACATGTAAGGTCCAGGTGGTACTCTTGCTTAAAACACTTATCAGTATTTTGCATAAGTCATAAGTTTACATGTGGTATGGCTCCATATATACTCCTCTCTTTTAAGAACGACTTTACTTACATTGAGGAAGAAGCCAAGTAGTCTCCTCATGGATGGAGTTAGAGATTTTGGACTCGAATGGACTGGTAGACCCAGGTAAACACTGCCGCCCATTACAAACAGCAGACACACAGCTAGGAAATTCTGCCGCCGCCTCCTGGAAATCATTCTCATTTTCTTTCCTTGAGAGCACAAATGATACACCATTTATTGTGACAATTACACCAATGAGTGATATATATGTGTGTGTGTGTGTGCGTGTGTGTGTGTGCGCGTGTGTGTGTGTGTGCGTGTGTGTGTGTGCGTGTGCGTGTGTGTGTGCGTGTGTGTGTGTGTGCGTGTGTGTGCGCGTGTGATATCTAACCCTTACCTATTTTTGACTTATACCATAAATAAATGGAGAAAGATATTGACAGGAAATGAACGACATCCAAAATTGCCATAAATGAAGCCATAGAAATCTGCAACAGATGCACAGAAAGTGACTTATTCAAAGGGCCGTTTATAAGAAAGAGTAGACTGTTAGCATTGCTTTCTTGTAGTATTTGTAATATAATAAATTTTGTGGCATATACAATAATCATTTAAAGTATAATCATTCTTCTTATTGAAAAACTGTCTGTTATGCTCAAATTCACTCTGGTGATGTTCAAACTTCTCTTTTCTGTATTTTACAAATAACTTTGGTCTGACGTGAATTACGTGACATGGCAGGGTCTGACAAGGCAGCATTACAGGTTCCCAAAAGCTGTTACCTCTCTCTATTTCACACACAATTGCTTTAATGTTATTCATATTCACTCTGATGATGTCTGAGACTCCTCTGTTTCATACCCCAAAAAGCATTTTGGTCTGACGGGAACAGCTGCACGCATACAGCAGCGTCATCAAATCTGAATCTGTGGTTGAACAGCACCTGTTCCGGCCGGTGGGTGGTACCATCAGTCGGCAAGTTTCAACCGTCATTGAACCAAAGCTCTTGCAGGGATAGTTCACCCAAAAATGAAAAACCTGTTATTAGTTAAACACCCTCAAGTCGTTCCAAACCTGTAAGACTTATTCATCTCCAGAACACAAATGAAGATCTTTTTGATGAAATCTGAGAGCTTTCTCTACCTCCATTGACAGTCTACACAACTACTATATTGACGCTTCAAAAAGTTCATAAAGAGATCGTAAAACTAATCAATATGAATTGAGCGGTTTAGTCCACATTTTCTGACTTAAGATTAAGAGACTTAAGATTTATATGATAACAAATTTAATTTATTAACATATAAACCTTGATCAGCGAACATAAACAGAAGCTCAAACGAACCTGCTAGAACAAACCTTGCAGAAGCTCAAACGTGCTGCGTCCTAATTCTCGTAGTATCCGCCCTAAATAGTATTCAAAATTAGAATTAGTGTGTCCCAAATCATAGTATGTTGAAATGAGTTTTCCAAAGATACCTGGTAAACTTTTTCAGATCAGTGCACAGCTAATATTGCACACAACTCATTGTGTTGGGCGAGGACTTGGGTTTGACTGATTACTTATCTAACCTGACAAAAAGATATTTATTCCATGTTATCCACATTATATTTAATCTGCAACAGCAATGTGAACTTGTGTAAAGATACGTTTGGTCATTGACATTTAACTGCATCATTATGCAAATTGCAAACACATGAGGAGTGTTCTCAGCATTAAAAGACCACGACTGGTAGATCAACGTGCTCCTATATTTCTCTCTGAAGCAGTAGGAAATTAAATTAATTGAATGTATTGGATTTTAACTGTGACAAAATTATTGACATTTCAGTTTAAAAAGTGACAGGATGCACGGAATGCGACAGAGCGTCTGTTAAAGATGCAATTATGACAAAGTAGTAGTCTATGTCCCAAAGCTCTTCTACTACACACTCAAAAGTATGTACATTTTCTTCACAAAAACAGTACTTTAGGGCAAAGTATAAGTAGGCGAATTTGGGAAGCAGCAGAGAATGAACCTCATTGGTTCTCGCACGTCAACCAAACATTGAGCTTCCATTTACCACAAATGATGTGGCAATTGATGAATGTTTTTTATGTGAATAAAAGCCTAAATTTAATCTGTTCATCTTATTGCACCCTATAATGCGATCGAATCTCTTCAGAAAATGTTGGACTAAACCAGTCAATTCATATGGGTTAGTTTTACAATCCCTTCATGAACTTTTTGAAGCGTCAAAATGGAAGTTGTAGCTGTCAGGGAGAGACAGAAAGCTCTCAGATTTAATCAAAATAGATCTTAATTTGTGTTCCGAAGTCTTACAGGTTTAGAAAACGACATTAGGCAAGGGTGAGTAATTAATGATAGAATTTGAATGTTTGGATGAACTATCCCTTTAATTAACTTACAATACGAAGGTACGAACGTGTGTCTAATTTCTCACCTGAAAATCAAACTGTTTGGAAAGGAAAGCGCCCACTGCGCTGCACAAATTGCCCACGAAACAATATAAGGCGAAGAATGCTTCATCGCCCACAATCCTGCTTCGCGATTTACATCTGTAATAAAGAAGACTGAGAGGGGAAAACAAATTATAAGTTTATCCATTTACAAACTCGGGTAATTTTAATAACATGACACTCACAGTGAACAGGAAACCAGTAATATAAAAGCAGACAAGACGTAAAGAGCAGCCGAGATGCAAATATGTTCTTCATATGTCGAAAGACAACCTTTAACAAACTCTGGGCTCCATCGGTGGACAATGTCTAAGAATGTAATTTTATCCATATGTTTCACTTATACTGTCACCCATTGAGGGAGAAGAAACTCCGAGAAAATCCAAATGTTTGTTTCCAACTTCTATCATTAACTGCCAGCTGTATGGATGGTAGCGATCCCCCGTCAATCACCTGTATCTTTTTGGTAACGCCCACATGCTTGACTCATACATATTAATTACGTACCGTAACGTTCACCCAGCTGATTGGCTGCGTTTTGAAAGTGAATGCTAGCCTATCCTGTGAAGTGGCTCGTACATACATCCCAATTATTACATTAAAATAGTTAAAAGTTAAGATTATATTTTACCTCCCACAATTTGTAATTTTTAAGTCGAAGTATGAGGACTCCACAAAAACATTTCCTAACAGACTGTTTGTAACGTATTTAATGTAATGCAAGTTTATGACCTGTCATTGAGATACTGCAGGAAATAATTCTAAGTGTGATTAGAAGGAATGGAAAAACATGCAAGGGATCTAAGCATCTAAAATATACACATTCCCTTATATATTAAGAAACATTTTACCCTTTAAGAGGTTATTTACAACAGACAATTCAACAATACCTCATATTTCAATAGCTTCGGAGAAAATTACAAACCGCAGTTCTAATGATGAATTTGAGCAAAATTACACTGAGAAACCGTCTCTATACTTCAATGATAATTGTCAGCTTTGCTAGACATCCATATATTCTACTGAAATTAAATCAGCAATTTTTTTAAAGAATAAAACTAACTACATTATCAAGGAGCTTCATTTATTATCGTTTGTCTGGGACCATTAATCTTGTCATCCCATACACTGATAAAATAGTGACAATTTTTTTATTATTATTATTATAAGTGATGATATTTCAAACAAAGAGGAATGTCCAAATGTCCAGCAGCCATCATCAATCACTTCAATGTATGGTGAAATTTGAAAATTCATTAGAGTCTTTGCATTAAAGAGGTCATGAAATCCAGACATCTTTGAGGGTGCGCTTGCAAATTGATTAGAACAGGGATCACGCATCCAGATGTTTGGTGAGTCTTCTCACTTTCTCCTTCTTGTTCCAGTTGCCATGTTTTTTCCAGGGCTTCCCAGCCTGTTGTTCTGTGTTTGCATTTGCAGGCCCAACAGGACCACTTCCAGGCTTATAACCCATCACCATCTGCACACCCTTGGTCAGCGCTCGCACATTTTCCTATGAAAAATAACAGATTTTGATCACAGTGAGTGATTTAGACCTCAAAATTTGTAGCTGTGTAATGTACTGCCAGCTCAATATTATTACACAACAAATCCCTTCATGGGTGGAATCTCACTTGATGAAAGAAACTTTTATCCACTGTGTTCTCTATGCGTTTGACTTTTGATGGTTTGTTGGCATTGCTAGAAATCTGTTCGGCATCTGCAATCTGCATGGCAAACCTGGCGTGCTGAGGCTGGAAGTCTTTAGGGTCAATGTGGGGTGGAGGGTGGCAGTAAAGGAGTTTTCCCTGCAGAGATTCAGAAAACATCAGATTACAATCTCTTATTCACCATGTTCATAACTATAAAATTCAGAGCTGGTAGTGGCAAATGTAGAGGCACTTACACTGACATAGTCTTTCAAAACATAACGGGCTGATCTTGACTGGTCTGGCTGGCCGTGTGCCGTCATGAAGCCTCTCATATCTGCATGAAGAAAATAAATGATGATTGTTCAGTAGTAGCAGAGTTTAAAAGCAGGTTAATTAATTTGTGTGAAATGCCTTTATGTGTACATCATGCAAAGTTAACTGACATCCATATGCCATTAGCAGCTCCTCATAGCTAGGCAGTCGATCAGGGTCCTCATCTTCCCTCGGTCTGATGATGTTGATACCGTAGGTCCCCTCTAGCACAGTTCGAGGGATAGTCTGACATACGTATTTAGGTTAAGGGCAACATCCTGCAGTTCAAACTTTGTCAGATGTTATGATGCTTCAAAAGATTTCTATTACAAATAAATGCTGTACTTTTGATTCTTTCTATTCAAAGAATCCTGAAAAAAAAAGTATCACACTTTACACAAAAATATGAAGCAGCACAACTGTTTTAAACTTTGATAATAATAATAAAAAATGTTTCTTGAGCAGCAAATCAGCATATTATAATGATTTCTGAAGGATCATGTGACACTGAAGACTGGAGTAACGGCTAGGCTATATTTAATTAAATATACTAAAATAAATAAGTATTTGAAATTGTAATAATATTTCACAATATTACTGAACTTTTCAACAAATAAATGCAGCCTTGGTGAGCATAAGAAAACTTACAAAAAAAACCCCATACATTTTAATGCATTTAACATACTTAAAAGATCAAGCAAAAATGCAATTGTTATGGTCATTGCTGTTTAAAAAGGATATCAAAGAGATGGCTGGAACATGATCTCTTATCTGATCGATAGGTAGGATCCCACAGCAAATCATCTCGGCTTTGGTGGACACAAAAGATGGCATGACCAGTCCAGGACAATCACACAGGCAGAGACCAGGCTCAACAAACAGAGTCTGAAACAGACACACCAACAGTCAATTAAACCCCAAGAACGTAAACATGCTTGCTTATACATCGCTAGTTGCTAAATTCTTGAAGCAGATTGGTTGACCGCTATTGGTATACAGCTTGAAAATGGGTGGTGTGAGGAAGTACTTAGGAGTTTCTTAAGAGTAATTTAGGAGAAAACGTTCAGAAAATATCAGCAACTCCATTGTGAATTGTTCCTTCATTAGAAATAGTCACCTGAAAATGCTTTGTGTGTCCAGGTGTAGCTGAAACTGAGACTTTCTTATTCCGCATGATGGTGTTGATGGTGGAGCTTTTTCCAACATTAGGATATCCCACCTTAATGAGAATTTAGAGTGGAAATATGAATATGAGTTCTGATGGACAGTGTCTTAAATGTTTGATACATTATAGAACTGTTGTTTAAACCCACCAATCCAACTGTGATTTGTCCATCTTTGCATGTCAGCCCAGAATGCACAGACTTAAAAATTTCCAGCAGCTCGTTTTTACGTAACAAACGGCTCGAGTTGTAAAAAGCCGCTGCGGATCCTGGGTTCTCCTCAGCATGATCTTCGTCTCCTGATTCCTCAGAGCATGTCTGCCATTCTTTCTCATCAACACAGAATCTCCCTTCTTCACCTTCCTCTTCTTCATCCTGCTCACTCTCATCTTTCTCTTCATTTGGTGCAGAGCTATTTTCCTCATGATGATCTGTGGCATTTTTGGAGGCTGATTCCTGTTCTGTATCACTCTGATCCTCTTGGTCCATCAGCTCTTCTCCCTTAAACACCAGGCATTGAGGAGAAACAGAATAATAAACACTCAGTTCTCAAAGAATAATGCTGGTGACAAGGAGTCGCTTCAAAACTTACCAATTCATGTGCATCATAACACAAATATTCAGGTAAGCCTAGTTCTAAAATTATGTACAATACCATGCAAAAGTTTGGGGTCGCTACGATTTTTTTTATGTTTCTGAAAGGAGTCACCAAGCTTAACAAGGCTGCATTTTTCTCAAATATAAGTATAAACAGTCAAATTGTTAAATATTATTACAATTTAAAACAACTGTTTTCTATTTTAAAACATTTTAAACTGTAATTTATTCTTTCAGTCTTCAGTGTCACTTCAGAAATCATTCTAATATGCTGATTTGCTCCTCAAGAATCATTTCTCAGTACTTTTTTCCAGAATATTTTGATGAATAGAACCTTTAATATAAATTTATCAGATGCTTTTATCCAAAGCGACTTACAAATAAGGAATACAAGCGATTAATCTCTAAAAGGTTCAAAAGAATAGCATTTATTTGAGATACTATTCTTTGTAACATAAATGTCTAACTGTAATTTGTAATCAATTTAATGCATCCTTATAAAAGTAAAATAAAAGTACATTTACATATACATATAATAGGTAATATCTTACCTTCTCCTCTGCCTCGAGTCGTTGAGCCTCAGCTAAAGCAGACCAGAACACCGCTCTGATCCCCTCTTTCTGGAAGTATCTGGCCCAAGCTCGCCGCTGTTCTCTAGTGAGCAGATCAGCTTTGTTCAGCAGAAGCATGTTTACTTTGTAAATAGAGACCTCTTTTACATATTTTTCCTGATGGAGACAGAAAATGAAGTATGATTATTTAAAATAGGAAGAGCAAGTGTAATTGTTTTGAGCCAATGTTTTATTGTTACTTACCAGATCTGGACACCGGAAGAGAAGCGGGTTTCTGGCATCAACAATTTGAACCACAACATCACTGAGGATTAAACAAAAAAATTGTATTCTAGGATACTAGTTTTCAGTTGTAGTGTAAATGTCCCCTAAGAAACCATCATGCTGACATCAGTGTGATTAGATAGTAAAAAGTATCAATAAAATATCCATTGTAGAAAAGAGGCAATCAAAAGCTCACCTCCTCTCAATAACTCTCCAGAGTTGCCTCCAGAAATCGAGATTTCTCTCAAAAGGGGTAAGAATCATCTTCTGTTCCTCTTCCAACCTATAACAGAGTGTGCATTTGCTCACAAACACTATCCTGTTGGAGAATCTGATTTGCTAGTCTTTGGACTAAATTTATCAAACATTCACCCAGCCAGTTCTCTTCTCCATGTAAGGAAACTGTCCCTCTCGGTTTGCTGTAGAACTTCAGAGCTTGTGTTCTCGTCCCAAGGAGGCCTGCAGTGACAGAACACAATCCTGAATACATTTGCTTTTGCATAATTGAGTATATATGGCAGTGGCAGATCAATGGAACTTTATTAAAAAGTCATTTAAAAATTTTTTTTTTAATTCCACAACAACATACCTTCGGGGGATTCGCAAGAGCTCTTTGTTTTCCTCATGGAGTTTCTTCAGTCGTCTGGACTCCTCAGCGGAAAGCAAGCCAGCCCTCGCTTCAGCTGGGACAAATTTTATGTTCATTTTCTCTGCAAAAGAATAACACATATTTGTATCTGTTACTAGCAGGGTTATTTAAGTATTATTTATATACTATTATCCACATATTTTTGCAAAGCAGAAGGAATTATTTTAATGTGCGAGACTTCTGATTCATTAGCCACTATAGGGAAATAACTGGAAGAATAAGAAAGTGCAGGAAACAGTAAATCTATTTGTGTTACAAACCAGTTTGTTTATGATTATGATAATTAAAACAGTATGATCGCAAATACCAGTTTGCAATATAAAGCAGCATGAAATGGAAACTGTGATAGTCTTTTCTTCTCTATTGTGACGTATATCCGAGTGAAACAGCTTCTCGAAGAAGAAAAAAATGGTAGGACGGGACTTGATTTTGTCCATTGGGAATTGATTGGATTGTAGTGGTTTGCTATTGAATTAATAATTCAATTAATAAAAATGTTATTAATCATTTTAGTTAACGATAATAACCCTGGTTCCTAGAAATAATCATATAAATAATCCAGAGATATCATTACGACCAACCTGCAACAAATTCAGTTCCAGCGAGTTCAGCTGTGGCAAGAAAGTCATCCAGAGAGCTCTGCTCTGTGACAGACTGTAGGTTTAGTCGACCCCAATCATACCCATCATTCAGCTCGCTGGTGTGCAGCTAAAAGACATAAAACAATGAAAATACATCAGATTTATTGAACAACACTGGCTAAAATGTACATCTACTGAATCAAGTTAAAACTATATCTGTTTCCCTCTTGTCTAAACAAAAATAATATATTTCAACAGGATATTTTATAGTCCATGTGTTTTGGTTATGATGAAAAACCTTTTAAATCCATAAATATTTGTTTATTACGCATATCGTACGTTTGTCGACCCCTAATCAAAAATTACAAAAATAATACGTCATAGTTTCTCCAATTATTTTATAAATGTTCTATATTAACAGAACTTTACAATAATCTAGACTAATGCTATAGGTGAAAGAGCAATTTTATGATCAGACAAGTGACTTTTTCTTACCCATGTGTCATTTCTCCTGTATCCGCGGCCTGCGTTCAGTCTCTCCTTTATTAAAGCTCTCCCTAACCCTGAGCCTTCTCCGTGAGCCTTCTTCTTCCCCATATTAGATGCCTTTACACGGTTAAACAGCGATATAAATGTGTCAGCGAGCTGTTCGTGGACATACGAATAGACAGAACTGCACCCATGTGGGATGTTTGTTATGGCAAAGGAAGGAAGTCACACGGACTGGTGTATGAGAGGAACCTCCTCTTTAGAGCAATACGGCGTCAAGAATATATCCCCTTTTTAGGTTTGTTCAGCTTAATCGAGTGCATATATTTACTTTTTAAAGGTTGACTGAGATTACAGCGAAAAGATACATCTTTTGGGTTGTTCTAGGGCTATGGTGTCTCATTAAAATATGTCCCTAGGAAACCCAAAAGCGTTGCTTTGAATAGTTCCGGATGTTTGCAAACTGCTTGAGTCATGTTAGCATGTCACCAGCAGAGTGCATCACATAACAAGTTTCAGATTCGCCCAAAACATTCTTCCTGCTCTATGCAGAGGTAAAAAAAAAAAGAGGGGCAATAATAATATTAATAATAATTAAATAATATTGTCAATAATACTTATGTGTAATATATTTAATCATTGTAATATTTCATTAATAATTACATTTTGTTGTTGTTGTTGTCATTGTTATTAAACCTATAATAACAGGATGCATGCTTAAACTTTATTACTTTCATTATTGTAGAATATGTCGTAATAATTATTATTATCATAGTTGTTGTTGTTGTTACATATAATATCAGGTTGTATTCTTAATTTTTTGCCATTTTTAACCTTATAGAAAATCAAATAAGGGTTTGTGTTTTGTTTTACGTCGGTATCAGTAAAGAAAATTATATTAGCAAAGAAAAACATTTTATTGTCACCAAACTAAACAGTCTTTACTGTCTTACATACGCATAAGTATGTGCATAAACGAGAACAGATGAGCCGATGTGAAACACTTAAATAAATAACTTTAATTAAAAATATATGAATTACAGTGACGCTTAAAGATAGATAAATAAATAAATAAATAAATAAATAAATAAATAAATAAATAAATAAATAAATAAATAAATAAATAAATAAATAAATAAATAAATAAATAAATAAATAAATAAATAAATAAATAAATAAATAAACGCTGTCATCCTAAACTCATCTCTTGTTGTTCCAAACCTGCATGAGTTGCTTTCTTCTGTTGAACACAAAAGAAATATTTTGAAGAATGTTGGTGACCAGACAGTTGATGGGTTGATTGGGCTCCATTGACTTCCATAGTCGAAAAAATACTATGGAAGTCAAGGGGTGCCGTCAACTGTTAATTCTTTAAAATATATTATTTTGTGTTCACTAGAAGAAAGAAAGGCATACAGGTTTGGAACAACATGGGGGTGAGTAAATGATGACCACAGTTTAATTTTTGGGCGAACTGTCCCTTTAATCCCCGTCTTGGTATCGTCCTCGCTCCCCTCTGAGAGTCTGAATTGGTTCATTCTGGTATATAAGTCACTGATTCACGCTTGTACTGTACAGTGTGTTATTTAGTGATGCGGCGATTATAACGTCTGACGCGATATTCCATCGCTCACAGGTCAACGAAGTGCTCTACAACTTTGAAAATGTCTTAAAGCAAGTCGATAGATGACTAAAGCCTGTTTCGAGGTAGAATTTAGGCGTTATAGAAACAGTACAGTAGATTTAGTATCTTCACTGTCCTCAAGACGACCAGTATGTTGCCTTGGAAGAAGAATAAGTTCGAGCTGATCGAGGAAGACAAGCAGCAGTCCAAGCAGAAGGGCTATGCCGTGAGCCTCAACTACTCCGCGCTCACCTCCTTCGCCAAATCCTGCCCAGAAAGCGCACTCAACAGAGTCGGGAGCATGTTCAAATCCAAGAGGAAAAAGGTGAAGATCACCAACGAGGACCCTACGTATACGGTCTTGTATCTGGGGAATGCCACCACCATTCAGTCCAAGGGGGACGGATGCACGGACGTGGCCGTCAGTAAGATTTGGGGCAAGAGCGAGATGGGGAAGAACGGCACCAAGATGAAGTTGACCATCAGCTCGCAGGGCATTCGCATGGTCCACGTCGACGAAAAGGCGAAGAGACCTGGACATCTCTATTTATTGCACAGGATCACCTACTGTGTTGCAGACCCGCGGCTCCCCAAGGTATTCGCCTGGATCTACCGGCACGAGATGAAGCACAAGGCGGTGATGCTGCGCTGCCACGCCGTGCTGGTGTCCAAGCCGGAGAAGGCGAAGGCCATGGCGCTGCTCCTCTACCAGACCTCAGCGACAGCACTGGCCGAGTTTAAAAGACTCAAAAGAAGGGACGATGCCAGGCACCAGCAGCAGCAGTTGATCGGGGAGCAAACGATTCCCTTGGTGCCCTTGAGGAAGCTGCTAAACGGACAGTGTTACTATAAACCCCCGGTGGAGCGCAGCAGGAGCGCACCGAAGCTGGGCTCCATCACGGAGGACCTGGTCGGGGAAGAGGAAGAGGAGAAAGCCATGCACTTTGAGTGCGAGGATATTCTGGACAACGACAGCGACTGTGTGTCTAACGGCAAGCAAGAACTGTGTCAGATTATCAATGACTTGGGCTCCATGAGTATAGGGAACGACGTGCAGACGCTAAAAGCCGATCTGAGAGTGACTCGCCTGCTGTCCGGGGAGAGCACGAGCAGCGAGTCCTCCATAGACAGCAACCAAGAGACTGTTTCTCTGTCTAATGGCATTGTGGATAGGAAAATGCAAGAAGTCGGCTGACTAAAGTCAATCTGTACCCAGCAATGACAAGCGACATGGTAATGACGAAGAAGAGCGTTTGAGTGCATGAATGTGCCACTTTATCCATTTGACTTGAAAGCGCGCTTATTCACGGGACGTGTGTGAAAACCTAGTGAGCTGCCTATCTAGACATCATGTTTAGGCCAAAAGTGTAAAAAAGTTCACTTAACTGCCGCCTTAAGTCAAATCAAAGTGGTGCCAAAATTACAATCTGCACTTTAAAAAACAACATTTTAAATGGTTTTACTGATTAAGAGAATTGAGTTTAAATAGCAGAATTATTGTGACAAGATGGAAACCAAGACAAATGTAATGCACTTTTGTTTTTTACAGTGGAGGTTTTGCACCAATATGCTGTCTAGGTAGGTGGCTCACTATTTGAGACAAGCCATGGATATGTTTGTGGACTTACAGACACTCGCACAATAATCCCTCATTAGGGGTCTGGATGGAAGTTGCTCTGCGCAATAAGACGCTTAAAGTCTCTGTTAACCTCTCTATGGAGAAAGAGGTTTTAGGAAAGATCTGTTTACCTAATACGTTTCCCTCAAGGAAATGTTTTTTTTTTTTTGAATGAAAACACCAGTCCTGAAATATGTAACTCAATCTTTCTTTCTTTCTATGTTTGTTTCTTTCTTTCGAAAGAAGTGTCTAAACTAGCTGAACAACGAGTTACAAAACTACTTTCCTTTCAGGATGTTCCTTTGTTTTTTTGTTTGTTTTTTGCACTGTGGTGGATTTCAGACAAGTATTATGTTATTTATGTGCATAATATTGTTCTCAAATGTTCTTACAAACATGTTTTATCTTTGCTGTGCAAAAGAGCCACATTCCTGATGTACAGAGATGTATATTAAATACATAATGTGTAAACAAAATCCATTATTTTCTAAACAATGTGGTTTGTTTCTGTGAACACCAATAAAAAAAAAGTCAATTGAACATCGATGTCGAACATTTTCTGCTGTAAAAACCATACATATTATTTAGACAACTTGAACTTCCAAGCAGGTTTAAATTTGCTGTCACATTTATGCTCTCAAGTGTGCTTTCAGAAGCATGCAGGCACCATAAACGTTCCCTTTGGAGTCTCACAATAGCTGGCACGTTTGCACTTGAGGGGGCGCCGCATGTTCCCTGTGGTGAGAGTGTTAATAATGCTGGCAGAGAGGTCACTTCCTACAGTAGTGCCACACACCAGCAGCTCTTCATCGCTCTACATGTTCTGAGGCCTCCTTTCAGATCTGCACATGTAAACAAGTTCAAATTATGGCAGAGAAATGAACAATTGAGTGGCAGAATCCATACATCAATAGAATCTTAAAATGCTAAACTAATTATTAGACCTGCCGCTGAATTTAATCAGGGGTAAAATAACGATTTGTACATTATAAAGAAATAAACCCGCTACCTTATTAGACATGATAATATAAACTACGCTAAAAACAGGGCAGTCAAATTTCAGATCTGAAGACTTTTCCAGCAGTCTAAGCATCAAACAAGTTCCCATGTTCCTCTGCTCTCAGTTTCCCACCTCCATGGGATTCACCATCAAAAGCTTCCATACGCATATAGTATATAACCCTGCACAGTGCAGAACAATAAACGGATATGCTAAAATGAGCCTGCATGTAATTAGCCTATAAGGGATCAACCTATTACCTAACTATTAAACTGTGTTTCAGCTTCTGTGCTGGGGCTTCCTTTATGGAGCTTATTAAATGTACGGTTAATAGCAGATGCATTAACAGATATAGGCCAGCTTCACAAATGATGTAGGTCACAGATACATTTACAGAATGATTGAAAGATGAGGATAATTTCTGTCTCCAGTTATGAAGAGTTAATCTAATAGCTGTTTGAAATAAATGTAGCAAGTTTTGTGTGCGCAAAACTAACTTTTAAAATACCCTTCGATTCAAGGGTTCGATTTACATTCAGAGATGTAAACAAAAATGAAACATAGAAAGTTTAAGCAGTCTTCGGAAGAGTCAAAAGTTAATTCTCACCCATGGAAAATCCATCTTGAAGTCAACTTTGTCTCTAATAGAAAATTGCCTAATTGATTTAATGGCTCATGCATGAAATTGAATTAAAGAAAGCGCATTATTGCAGTGCATCAGTGTTGATTAACTAAAGAAATAGCGAGAGGCAAATGCTAAAATCTTGATATCTGCCTCCGTAAGGGATTTCTGCAGGAAGGTGCTTTTTAATAAGTGCTAATCTTCATTATTTTCTCATTATTATTTTTCTATTGAGACAGGATTTGGCATGGCCAAGGAAAGCAATGTGAACTTAAATAATGCATGCTGTTGTTCAAAGCCAATGCGGCCTCACAGGTTAGTCTCCTGTTACACCCGTCTAAAAAAAGAACAACTCACCCACACACACAAACGCACAGGATTCCCTAATGTCTTGCATCACATTTAGCGTTGGTGCATATATGCACAAGCCCTAAATATGCAATATCATCATAGCAACCATGGAGATTGTTTAGATTATAGAATCACATTGTTTTATTTTGATCCCATTTCTTTATTGAGTTTTGAAAGCAGACAAACTGTCATAGATGAGTCCAAATCAAAGTCAAATACATCAAAAGGTCCAACTTGTTTGGTAAAACAAAATAGTTGCTATTAAACATATTGGAAACAAAAGAAAAGAAAAACAAACAACAACAACAACAACAACAAAACCCAAAGCAAATCAAAGCAAAGCAAAACATTGTTTGGTTATCTAAATGTACGTTTAGATTTACATGTTTAGCGTAAATGCCTAATAATCAAATGACCTTATTGTGACAACACAGCCTTTTATATTTCAGTGTCAATAAATATAAAATAAATGAAATCAAATTACATAAACATCTGCCTCCACATATTTTTAAGAGAAATGTGAAATGGGAGGAAAAGTAATAGGTTGTTTTTACCTGAAGACAACAATGAGCATCATTTTTGACATTTGATGAGAAATAACAGATATTACACCCACAATCTTTCTCAAGGAGACAGAACGTTCACCAAACAATACTGTCATTTTGAAAGTAGGCAAGAGTGCAAACAATTGTTATCGTAGCTCTCTTAGTGCGGGTGTCAATGTCATCATTACATATGCAGTCACAAAGTTTATCTTTCACATCTTGTTCCTGACATGCCCACATTTTCAAGAGTCAGTCTCAGAGAGCTCATGAAATGTTAACGCTATAGGGGCCTTCACCTCTCCTTAATGTTTTCTACACAAACGGTCCCCCCAGAGAGCAATACGTTTCAGTACGGTTATTTTAATCCTTCTGCTTACAGACAGGAAATGGAATAATAACAGGAAAACAGGGAGAATCACAAGACACGCTCCAATCTGCACACTTAGATTGGGAGATTTCATGGAAATGTCCCTCTCCAAGGGCTCGTATTTCATTTCCACTCGGCCAGAGTGTGCTTACTCTGTAGGACACAATAGAGTACACAACTGCTCAGTCGTGTGCAGCCCAGAAGACAAGAAGCAACTGCTGTTTTAGATAGTTACGGAAAATATGATACAAAGCGTGTCAAGTTTTATGAAATGAAATAAAACCATGACAAAAACAGGATGACGATTATCAGCTGTCTTACTTTAAAGAATAAATGTCAAAGTACACTTTGTCATTTGAGATGTTTTGCATGATATCTAGTACAAAATATTATGAGACATAGCTTCTCTAGCCAACATCAACAACACTTAGCAACTGAAATAAAATAAAATAAAATAAAAAAGATGATTGTACTTGTAACTATTAAACTGTGTTTGAGCTTCTGTGCTGGGGTTAAATGTACGGTTAATAGCAGATGCATTAACAGATATAGGCCAGCTTCACAAATGATGTAGGTCACAGATACATTTACAGAAATGACTGAAAGATAAGGATCATTTCTGTCTCCAATTATGAAAAGTGAATCTAATAGCTGTTTGAAATAAATGTAGCAAGTTTTTTGTGTGCGCAAAATTCACTTTTAAAATACCCTTCGATTCGGTAGAGATGTAAACAAAATGAAACGTAGAAAATCTTGAAGTCAACTTTGTCTCTGGCGCCCTAATAGAAAATTGCCTAATTGATTTAATGGCTCATGTATCAAATTGAATTAAAGAAAGTGCGTTATTGGAATGTATAAAAAAAAAAATATATATATATATATATATATATATATATATATATATATATATATATATATATATATATATATATATATATATATATATATATATATATATTAGGGCTGTCAAACGATTAAAATATTTAATCGCGATTAATCGCATTAATGTCATAGTTAACTCGCGATTAATCGCAATTATTTTTATCTATTCAAAATGTCTCTTGATTTTCTTTTTGTCCCATTATTTTTTCTCATTTTAATGCTCTTATCAACATGGAAAAGTGGTTCGGCTTGCTTTGTGCAAATGTTTTTCATTGAAAACTGTCTGTATATTATAAATATGTATGGTATGAATGTTTGGTTTTGACTTGTGCAACCACTGTTTCTAAATGAGGTATTATTATTACTATTATTATTATTATTTTTTGTATTTTTTTTTTTATATATATATTATTTTCTCTTTGAGATTATTGATGAAGGAAGCAGCCATTATTTGTTTGTATAAATTCTTTGATAGATTGGGGTGGCGTTTAATAAGTTTTACTTCTTCCCACTCCATTTTCAAGCATAAGCATATAATTTGTTATTATTGACATACTGTGTTCAATTTCACACTAACACTTGGAGCAAATAATCTCTCAATGCACAGTCCATTAATAAAAGGGTGAAAGAAATACTAACGAGGTCCTGATATTGACGAGGGGGCGGAGAATTCGCATCAACTGTGTGTGTGCGTGTGTGTGTGCTTGTCCATCATCAAGCGGTATTTCAGACTGGACGTGCTGCGATGATGATAGCTCATTTCACAACGACAAAACACACAGATCACTTTGGTCTTGTCAATGGAACCATTTGGCAACTTTTTAAAAGTAAACTTTCCATTCAGCGCTCGCCATCCACTCAAAGCGTAACGTTAACCAACTATTTGGCCGGCTCGCAAGCCCAAACAAGTGTGTGCGGCGCGCACTGATCTATATAGAATGTTTATGACGTCATGAGCTATCCAGTCATTCTATATAGATCAGTGCGCGCCGCACACACTTGTTTGGGCTTGCGAGCCCAACAACAACAATAAAATAAAAATAAATAAATAAAAAAGTCTCAACCAGGAATCATGAAAATAAAATGTAAAATATCTCACCAGGGTATCATGAAAATAAAAGAAAATGGTTTCAAACAGGATATCATGCTGCATTCATAAATAATATTAATTAAAAAATAAGTGTCAAGAGAGAAGTGAGAGGCTCAATGCCATGTTCTGTGCAAGCACACAAAAATAAACCATGTCCAGACAGCATCACACCACCCAGTCATGGTTTATTTTACTACATGTAATGTTATGACTTTATTTTTACCACTTGTATATATACTCCGAACACAGACACACCAACATCAGTAGATAACTTCAAAACCAAAACAAGAACATTGTGCCAAACAGGGTCATTTATACAGCGCTTTTCACAATACTAAAAGTGCCGAAGCAGATTTATAAATGGTGCCTTGCAATCCAACAAAGAAGCTTATTAAACAGGAAAAACACCAATAGCAGCTTACCTTTGCTAATACACATGCACATATAAGAGAACATCAACTGAAATCTGCAGTTGCTGAGCATTAACTGGATTGTTTGACGTCTGAAAGTGTCATTGACCGGGGAGTTCCGTCACTTTGATGTGCTAGTGGTTTGTAGGAGTATAACCAAAAACGCAGGTGAAAGACAGTGGAAAATTTGCACTATACCCATCAAAGACCAGTTTGGGAGTTTGGGGCTTTCCTCTGTGATATAGTTGAGGATTTCGCAACAGTTAGTTGACTCAGCAGTGCAATATTTAAATCCCTGAGAATTTTAAAGCAAACTGAGATTGGGTTTGAAGCTTGAACAGCATTAATATCAGCCAATCGTTTCCATCTGCATGGTTTTAAGAGATTATTATTAGGGTCGGGAGAAAGGAATCATGTTCCAGGAGTCAGGACCAACAGAAAAAAAGCCAACTTTTACTTGGCCAACTCATGGTGAACATCAGTCTCTTGAATATGGAGTGATTCACTTTATTTTCTGTCGTTTCTCTGTGTTCATGTTGAAAAATTTTACAGATTGAAAAGTAATGCACACCCCTTAAAATTGCACTCTTGAACTAACTCCCTTTTCGAGTATCACAAGAATGTATGTAAGTGAAATATGTAGTAAGATATCACCAGCATTCATGGAGTTTTTTTCTGTATTATTAGGCCTATTATTATTTAAATTGTGATTTATGGGGTTTATGGGATACCAACCTGGGCTTTTAATCCATTTCATAAAAATCTATTTCAACTTTTTGTGGGGGGTTTTCAGTTCAAGAAAAAAAAAATAGCTGCAGGAACATTTTAATGTCAGAAGTTCCTGAGTTACACTGATGTAGTGGTGTATAAGACCAAAAAAGTTGGGAAACACTGTACACGTTCAGTGTAATATCAATGATATCTCAACTAAATCCTCCTGCTGCATTGTTCAGAAAAGTTTCCGTCACTGATGTGGAGACAGAGGGAGACTGTTTTAAAGTAAATCGCCATCACTTCCTTCCTGTTTCCTTTCATTCAGATTTCCTGTGAACTTTGTAGACAAATAAGCCGCGATTTGATTCACAGGGTCCCTATGCAGTGTTCACCGATTCCTATTGAGCAGGGGATATCTGGAGTCTCTTATGCTCATCAAGGCTGCATTTATTTAATTAAAAATACAGAAAAAAATTTAATATTGTATTATTAATTTAATAAAAATTTAATGTAATTTAATAAAAATACAGAATTTTTTTTAATATAAACACAATATACACATAATATTGTGAAATATTATGGCAATTTAAACTGATTTTGTTTTTAATATATTGTAGAATGTAATTTATTCCTGCGATAGCATAGCAAAATTTTTCGCATCATTACTCCAGCTTCAGTACATGATCCTTCAGATATCATTTTAATATGCTTGTTTTATACGTAAGAAACTTTTTTATTAGTATCAATGTTAAAAACGGTTGTCTTGTGCTACTTATTATTCTTGTTGAATCCGTACAGTTTTTTGTTGGGTTTCTCTGACAACTAAAAAGTTCAAAAGAACATTTATTTGAAAAAGAAATCTCTTACTGTCATTTGATCAATTTAAAGCATCCTTTCTGACCTTACTGACCAAAAAAATATAATAGTTATAATGTCCGTTTATAATATATTTAAATGATAAACCTCCCTATGATTTAGAATCTTACTTAAGATGTGCAGTGAAGACAGTCATTGTCTCCACGTGGTTCTTTCTGAAATGTAGCCCTTGTCACCTGCATAACACACAAGCACAAACACATAAGTCATTTTGTTGCATACATAAGGTCACTCAATGAAAGCACAAAATGTGTATAGCTTGAATATAGAGTGCACAAAGCCACCAGTCTGGCTGTAACTCTGGCTGTAAATGTCTCAAACTTGACATAAACAAACAAATTAGTTCTGCATGACAGTTTTGATCCTCGACTGTTTTGCCGAACTGCCTCAAGTCAGTTTGCAACCGGTTTGTCCCCTTATATAATTGCAGTGTGGCTGTGAGCTCTGCTGCATGTGAACTCAGTCTTGAAGCACAGCCAGAACCCAGTGTGATATCAGAGCTATGTAGTATTTCAGGTAAGACTTGTGACTAGACTGTATCTGTGTGTGCACCAACAGTTCATTTGTGCACAACAACAACAAACTGTATGTGCTTTTAACTGTACAGTAAATGGAAAAGTCATGGCATGATAGTGGACTTTGATTTGAAAGACACGTCTTCATCTGTCCTGGAGAAAGAAAGTGACGCTATAGACTGTACGTCTGACACCTCTCCATCTGACATGTGCTTGTGAAGTCTAATGCTTTACGGGAGGAATTCCCATCATTCCTGCTGAGCTTTGCATTCCTCTGTGAAGTTTGATTATGCAGAAAAAAACCTGTTTGATCAAAACCCGAATGACTTTGTGTAATCTTCCATGGAATTTAAATAAAATGTATATATTTATTTATATATACTGTATATATGTATGCATTATATATATATTTTAATTCTCAACAAGACAGTAAAAATACATTATTGTGAAATATGATTCAAATTTAATATAACTGTTTTGCATTTGAATATATTTAAGAAAGCTGAATAGATCCTTTGACTTTGTCAGTCATATTTTTGTCGCTTCCCTGTGGATTCTGGGATCACCTGTTGCGTAATGATTTTGCGTCTGCATGACTCCCTCTGATTATCATTCTGAGAATGTTACATCATGCTTGCAACTGCTTGATATAATAGACGCACAATGAGCATTATATCCTGCAGGTGTGATTCTGACTGTTTTCAACATTGATAATAATAAGAAATGTTTCTTGAGCAGCAAATCATCACATTAGAATGATTTCTGAAGGATCATGTGACCCTGAAGAGTGGAGTAATGATGCTGAAAATGCAGCTTTGCCATCACAGAAATAAATAACATTTTAAAATATATTAAAAATAGTGTTTCACAATATTACTATTTTACTGTATTTTGGTGTATTAAAGTTTTTTTATTTTAATATTTACAAAATATTACTAACCCCAAACTTTTGAAATGCATACTAGGTTGTTGTCATGGTTTTGTCACATCTGCTTTTGTTATTAGTTCTGTGTGGTGACAGAGCTATGACATTTCCTGTCTGTCTTGTGTTTATGTTAGTCTAGTTTCATGTGAGCGCATGGCTCTTGATGATTCCTGTGCCATGTGCTTTCTGTCTAATTGTTAGCTCCTCCCTTCTCGTTATCTGCTTAAGTATTAACATTCCTCACCTGTTGTCTCGTTACCCTCCTGTGTGTGTTTCCTTTATAGCTTCCTTTGTGTTTTCAGTCCAGTGCTGGTTCGTTTGTCTAAGTTCCTGTTCCTTGTTCCTAGTGTTTTGCCTTGTTAGTATTTGTTCTGGTTTTTCCCCCATGTGGGAGTTTTGTTTGTACTTTGTATTTTGTTTGTTTGGTTAATTAAAGATCTTCCCTTTGTTTTCCTGCAATTGAGTCCTCGCTTCTGTTTCCTGATTATCCCGTGACAGAACGAACCAGCCCGAAAATGAGGACTCAGCGGAAAACGTCATACCAGTCACCAGACTCTTCGATGACCTGCTCTCAATATGAACGGGTTATGAAATTCAACGCGTTGATTTCTCTTCATCAGGAGGGTATGAATATCCGTGACTTTGCCCTAAAATTCAACTCAGCGGCTGAGGGACTGAGCCTGGGGAAGATGGCCCTTAAGGACCTGTTTAATTTTGCACTTGATAAACCACTCAGTGCAGTGGAGATGGGGGTACTGAAGGAGTTCGACTTCTGGGGTTTCATCAAGGCTCTGGATCCTGAGAGGAAAGTTCCAGAGTGGCCAGCCATTGTATTCCCAGAGGCAGAGTTGCCTGCACCGTCTCGCACTGATCATTGCAGGAGGAAGAATACCCCAGTGGTTCTGGAGGATTCGTGTTTGACGGTCCCAACCCCGGGGGTCCTGGTTGATCCTACTTCGAGGGTTCCAGAGGGCTTTACTCTCCCTGCTATGACCTCAGGGGTCGTAGAGCAGCTGATAGAGACTACCCGCTCACGAAAGCGGAGGAAGAAGAGGGTTCAGGTCACGTCTGATGATCCAGAGATCGTTCAGGTCACGTCTGAGAATTCAGAGCATATTCCCTTCACGTCTGATGATTCAGAGAAGGTTCCTGTCACGTCTGATCCAGAGACTGTTCCGGTCACGTCTGATGATTCAGAGAATGTTCCCATCACGTCTGATCTAGAAACTGTTCAGGTAACGTCTGAGGATCCAGAGACTGTTCCCGTCATATCTGGTGATCCAGAGACCGTTCATGTCACGTTGGATGATCCAGAGACTGTTCACGTCAGGTCAGCTGATACAGAGACTGTTCAGGTCACGGCTGCCGATCTAGAGACTGTTCCTGTCATATCTGCTGATAGAGAGTCTGTTCATGCTGTGTCTGTCGATCCAGAGACTGTTCTTGGGCTGTCCGAAGGGGATTCTTCACCAGGGTCGCCCGAACAGCCTGTTCCGCCCTGGTCACCTGCACGACCTGCTCCGCCTTGCTCATCTCCACAGCCTGTTTCACCCGGTTCGTCTGCACAGTCTGCTCCACCCTGGCCGCCTGCACAGCCTGTTCCATCCTGGTCGTCTGCACAGCCTGCTTCACCCTGGCCCCCTGCACAGCCTGTTCTGCCCTGGCCGCCTGCACAGCCTGTTCCATCCTGGTCGTCTGCACAGCCTGCTTCACCCTGGCCCCCTGCACAGCCTGTTCTGCCCTGGCCGCCTGCACAGCCTGTTCCATCCTGGTCGTCTGCACAGCCTGCTTCACCCTGGCCCCCTGCACAGCCTGTTCTGCCCTGGCCGCCTGCACGAACTGTTCCATCCTGGTCGTCTGCACAGCCTGCTCCACCCTGGCCGTCTGCACAGCCTGCTCCACCCTGGCCCCCTGCACAGCCTGTTCTGCCCTGGCCGCCTGCACGACCTGTTCCATCCTGGTCGTCTGCACAGCCTGCTCCACCCTGGCCCCCTGCACAGCCTGTTCTGCCCTGGCCGCCTGCACGACCTGTTCCATCCTGGTCGTCTGCACAGCCTGCTCCACCCTGGCCGCCTGCACAGCCTGTTCCATCCTGGCCGCCTGTACGACCTGTTCCACCCTGTAAGCCTGCACTACCTGGTTTAGCCCTCCCATCCCTCCCTGGCTTTCTAGGACTTTTTGCCGCTATGCGGTTATGGACTGGTTTGGGTTCTCTCCCTGGTTTAGTGTTTCTGATGTGGTTGTCTGATCTGTTTGTTTTCTTATGTGTTTTGGGTTATAGTTCCTGATTTGGGGACGCCAGGTGGCGTCCCCTTTGAGGGAGGATAATGTCATGGTTTTGTCACATCTGCTTTTGTTATTAGTTCTGTGTGGTGACAGAGCTATGACATTTCCTGTCTGTCTTGTGTTTATGTTAGTCTAGTTTCATGTGAGCGCATGGCTCTTGATGATTCCTGTGCCATGTGCTTTCTGTCTAATTGTTAGCTCCTCCCTTCTCGTTATCTGCTTAAGTATTAACATTCCTCACCTGTTGTCTCGTTACCCTCCTGTGTGTGTTTCCTTTATAGCTTCCTTTGTGTTTTCAGTCCAGTGCTGGTTCGTTTGTCTAAGTTCCTGTTCCTTGTTCCTAGTGTTTTGCCTTGTTAGTATTTGTTCTGGTTTTTCCCCCATGTGGGAGTTTTGTTTGTACTTTGTATTTTGTTTGTTTGGTTAATTAAAGATCTTCCCTTTGTTTTCCTGCAATTGAGTCCTCGCTTCTGTTTCCTGATTATCCCGTGACAGTTGTTCAGTTTCTATTTATGTTGCATGTTCTGATAACGGAAAGGACTGAGTGGACAAATATTAACACAGCTGGAATTTCTTTTTCTTTTTTTTTGCAGTGCTGAGTGATGGCACAGCTGGGCAACATGATTCGCTGAAGGAGTTTGGTCATTTGTGTTAACCTTACAAAACCCTGAATAACAAACAATTAGGCGCAATCTGTCCCTAGCTAATCGTGCAACCTCCTGGAAAGCTCAGGGAAACTATTGGACTGTCAGCATGGAAAGATCCATTACAAAGACTGTCCATTTATTTAAAAAAAGACTGTCTAACTGTTTAGCCTACAGCGATTTGCTTGAAATAGGATGCAGCAACAGCATCCACGTCCCCTGCACACCCTCAACTCAAACGTGCTAAACATGCATTCGGTAAACAAGAGAACACGGACTAAAAATAGAGCAGTCTTTCAGCTGTGGGCGCTGACTTCAAGGAAATATGTATTGGGACAGGGAAAACAGCTGGCGTCCGTTTCTCAGTAGGCCTATTTGTTTCTTGCTCTCTAATAGAGAACGGAGTGGAAGGGATAAGTCGGTCCCCAAGCTGGTTTCCACATGCTGACTGAGACTCATTAGTATTCACGCAGTGCTGCCTTTCTTAGGTCATTGGTTCGAACACAGCCCACGGGCCTGTAATGACAGATGCACAATGTTCTGATTTATAGCTAAGACGAGAAGTAGAGAATAAGGGATGGAGGAAGACAAAGGAAGGAGGAGTTGAAGGTAGTATGGAAGCTTTGGGAGAGGGACTGATGCAAAACAGGAACCGCAGAACAAGTGCAGGAAATGAAGGAGATAAACAGGTGTGATAGAGGACAGTGTAGGCGCCAAGGCATGCAGCTATTCCAGATTCCATGTTCTGCGATGCATATCTCTATTTTATGATCATAGAAATTGTGACATATATCACCAAGGTTGCATTTATTTGAAGGAAAAAAAAAAAAACAAAAAAAAAAAAAACAGTAAAAACAGTTCTATTGTGAAATATAAAAATTTTAAATGTTTTCTATTTGAATATACTTTAAAATGTAATTTTACAGTCTTCAGTGTCACATGATCCTTCGGAAATCATTCTGCTGATTTGCTGCTCAAGAAACATTTAATATTATTCACTTTAAGAAATCAGGCATTAATTGTTCACACTTCAAACAGGTTTCTCTCTGTAGAAGTACCATAGGAAACTATATGTTCTCAGATCACTCAACGCCTCAAAATTACACCGACACGTGACTTGCAACATTTCTCTTTACAAGCTGTAAGCTTTCAGCAACTCTAACTGTCTGTTATCCTTCCTCTTGTTCTTACGAGCCGTGCTTTTCTACCTCCGGTGGTCTGAAAAGCTCAGGCCACTGCACAGAGCGTAAACAGGAAGTGGATGTGGAGGTTTGAGGGCTCTGGGGACTCGAGATCAAGACCAGCAACAGCAGAGGGGAAATTAGCCCGACAGCTAGCAGCTAGTCAAAAAACAACTTCAGTCCATCTGACGAATGACTTGAGCATTAGAGGAATGTCTGTGAAACAATGGCTTTGAAAGGTGATTTAGCAAACAAAGGAATTTTTCCATGATTTTCCTTTGGCAGGGAGAAAGGCAGGCAAGAGCTGCTGCTGGGTCAAACTGGACTGTTAATTAGGTCATTTCAGATGCCATAATGTTACTACACGTTTGTGTACAACATTGAGTCATGCGTGAACAGTTAACAATGTTAACTAGATTTTTAGATTCTCTGTAAGAGGGATTACCAGGATAAAGCTATATGCAGTTTTTAGTGATTTGCTTTGCAGATGCTTGGGTGATCTGGGTGGTGGCTATGGCATTGATAAGTGGTTGCTAGGGCATTTGGTGGTTGCTAGGATGCTGATAAGTGGTTGCTAGGGTGATCTAGGTGGTTGCCAGGGTATTGTGTTGTTATTTGGTTCATAAGGTGTTCTTATGGTTGCTGGGGTGCTGCTAAATAGTTGCTAGGACGCTGCTAAGTGATTGCTAGGATGTACTTGGTGGTTGACAAGGTGTTTTGGTGGTTACCAGGGTGTTCATGGTTGCTAGAGTATTCTGGTTATTGCTAGGGTGTTGGGAATGTTGATAGAATGTCCTGGTGGTTGCTAGGACTCTGCTAAATCGTTTCTAGAGTTTATAAGGGTTTCAAGGGTGTTGCCAAGTGGTTGGTAAGGTGATCTAAATAGATGATAGGGTGTTCAGGTGGTTTCTATGGTGTTCTAGTTGGTTGCTAGGGCATTGCTAGGGCAAGTGGTTGCAATGGTATTCTGCTGATTGATAGGGTGCTCTAGGTGGTTTCTATGATGTTTCCAAATGGTTGCAAGGGTATTATGGTGATTATTAGGGTGTTCTAAGTGATTGCTAGGGCGTTGCCAAGTGGTTACAAGAGTATTCTGGTGATTATTAGGGTGTTCTAAGTGGTTGCTAGGGTGTTGCCAAGTGGTTGCAAGGGTGTTATAGTTGTTTTCTATTATGATGTCAAGTGGTTGCAATTATTAGGATGTTCTAAGTGGTTGCTAGGGCGTTGCCAAGTTGTTGCAAGGTTATTCTGGTTGCCAAGTGGTTGCAAGATGCTAGGGTGTTCAGGTGGTTTCTATGGTGTTCTAGTTGGTTGCTAGGGCATTGCTAGAGCAAGTGGTTTCAATGGTATTCTGGTGATTGCTAGGGTGTTCTATGTGGTTTCTATGGTGTTGCCAAGTGGTTGCAAGGGTATTCTGGTGATTATAAGTGTGTTCTAAGTGGTTTCTAGGGTGTTGCCAAGTGGTTGCAAGCTTATTCTGGTTGCCAAGTGGTTGCAAGGTTATTCTGGTTGCCAAGTGGTTGCAAGGTTATTCTGGTTGCCAAGTGGTTGCAAGGTTATTCTGGTGATTGCTAAGCTGTTATCGGTGCCACCCAGCCAGAACACTCCACAAGTCTATAATATTCTATGGCTCAGGTCTCTCCTGGAATCAAACACCTTAAAACCTCACCTTAAAAAACACATCCATCATTAATGTCTGTAGCACAAATAGCACAGGATGATTTAAGTTTCTCATGTGTTCACTGCTTTTTACTATCTAGCTTCATAAGTAGTTTTCCATGCCTCCGAAAGTATGCTGCTATTTTGTACCAACTCAGAAGACAAATCACACCGCAGGGCTTGAATGCACCTTATACATATTTAATTTTTAGGTATGACTCATTTCTATTTCTTTGTGTTGTTCACATTCATACATGTTCTTAATTTAAAGTCACACCCAACATGTTGCAAATACATTTTCTTTCACCAGTGTGACAGGTTCAATGTCTCTAGTGTCATGGAACTGAATAACTGAAGTTTTCACACCCATCTCACATGCACTGCCTGCACTAGAGTCATGCACACATGACTTCCCTCAACCAAACACTTCTCTCCCATTAAGTCAGATTAGTGAGTATAAAGAACTTGAAACTGTTTTACAATCCTAGAGCTCGTATTCAAGGCTATAAACTTCCCCCAAAAAAGCCAAAAACATAGAGCACTGTGTGTCAGTGCCAGTGGAAATAAGCATTTAGGCCTACCTTTATGCCAGCTGCAACCCCTGGAGCGAAAACACAAACAATTCCTGTAACAGAATACTCAGAGAGGGTAAAATGAGTTATTGTTGTTGGATGAATATAAGGGCCTCATGGCCAACGGAAGCTAAAGTGGGAAATGCCCTAGATCTGCCAACATTTCAAAACAATAAGAACTAAATCTGACTGACTGTATAGCCTTCAAAACGTCCTGCTGGTTTCCAAACAAACAATAGCCAGTACCTATTTCCACACACACACCAAACATCTGATATAGTTTATGTAATACTAGTTAATATGTATATGACAGTTGATTTCGGGAATGCAGACAGTCTTCATGGATACAGTGCCGTTTCAGCTCCCAGCGGACCGATATAGTGTTACGCCTCCACTAAATACGAGAAGCCACTGAAACAAATTGGGTTCAACTGTCCCTGGCAGTCACTACTGGTAGTCTGTGCTTGGCTGTGAGCCCTTTTACTGTCCCAAGAGAGAAGTGCTGATGATGTTACTAAGTTAGACAGAATGTGTCATACACACTTTCAGTATTCGCAGAACTACAGTTAAACCTCCCAAACGAACGTTTATAGTAACTGAAACACAAAGTTCACAGACACTCAAACACCATGAGACAGCTGCACACTGAAAAGAAATCCCTCAACACCTGCTATATGATCAGTTCCTCAAATGATCTCACAAGCATGTATATTTTGCTAGATTTGACACTGAGAAATAGTCCAAAATTCAAAATTCTGTCATTATTTATTCACCTTTAAGTATATTTCCATGAAACACAAAAATACCTGAAGGTAAGTAAATAATGAAAGTATATTTCCATTTTTGTGTCAACTATTCCTTTAAAGTATATGGGTAGGTAATTTCGGAGAGGCTAGCGAGCTAGCTTTGAAAGGATTCGATCCCTCCCTTCAGAGCGTCTCCAAATCCATGCCTCATCCAAAACACATGAGAGCAGATTCTGAGAGACAAATTACCTCATGTCTCAAAGGACATAACATTACAATAATAATGAACGTAAACAACTTACAGAGCTAGTACTTGTACCACCTGACTGCTGCAGATTTATTTTGCCGTTGATAGAACATCACGGGTTGCCGTCTTGGAATTACGGTTATGGCATGAACGCAGCATAAGCTTGTTGTTTTGGTTCAGGAGGAACTGTAAAAGGCGGCTGCTGTTTGTTAGCGGTGCCCGGTGACTCTCTGCACGAGCAGGTGTGCGGAGGTGAAATACATAGATTTACAGACAGGAAGGACATTGTATCATTTGAAACATTTTTGGTCCTGAGACTTGTACATTTTCGTAATATTTACACCACTTCTATTACCACTTCTATTATTGATTGCTATCAGGATATGAAGATAATTTAGGCCAGAATAGCAAAAAAAAATAAAAATAAAATGCCTACCCAACCTTTAAGAGATGATTTTAGAAAGTAGCATACAAAAGTACAAAACACAGCTATACTATAGTAGAGAGAGTAAAACTAGGAGAAACCAGTAAGACCCAGATGAGGTCTGTCAATGTTTCTTACCGTCACATGCCAGGACTCCTCGCTGAGCGGCCATCTGTAACATTACATGGTGCTTCAGAGCAACTTGGCCGCATTTTGATTCACTCACACAAACACATGCAGAAAAACACAAGAAGAGATCTCTGTGGAGAACAAATTGTAAAACTGGCATCTTCTTAAGCAAAGCCAAGGCCAGTAATAATAACGCGGACTCAGCAAACTCAGAAAATGTGTTTCACAGGGAGTTTCACAGCCTTTGCTTACCAACATTCCTGATGTTTCTCAGAGCTGCAAATTACGTCTGGCCTTGAGTACGGAAAAAACCCCAAATTGAAACAAATATAATGAGACAGTTTTGCCGCATTTCACAATATATAATATTGTAAAATTATAATAATATAATATAACAACATAATATAACAACATAATATAATATAATATAATATAATATAATATAATATAATATAATATAATATAATATAATTGTTTAATTCAATTAAACATTTCTCTTCAGGTTTATGCATCTCACATTACTTTAAAGTGTGTAGAAAAAAAATAAACACTTAATACAAAGTAAACCTTTTCTTTGGCTTCAGTACAGTGAAAATAATTTGTTTTGGAAACAATTAATTAATATCACATATAATATTTTTCTCACACAGTAAAAACATATTTATACATAAAACTGTATAATTGTTTTCATATTTGGGGTATTCCTCAAAGGATCAGCATTAATAATTGGGGATCCTTGGCCTCAAAAAGTTTGAAAACCACTGCGAGGAAATTTCATGAACTCAGTTCGCATGAATGCATTTGAATGCTGATTTAATTTACACATGACTAAATGAAATTGCATTCATTTCAACCCGATAGCACTCATAAACAAGAAAGATGATTCTGCATATCAATGTAAGATTAGTTTCATAAAGCCACCAAAACTGGGCAATCCTGAAACTGGCCTTTAGTGAAAACCCTCAAAGTATCTATTCCCAGTCTGAAAAAAAAGTCTGTTTTTATCCATTTAATCTCTCCAATCTAGGGTTAATATTTTTTAACAATCACCTCGAAATCTTTTTAACTCGTGTCCTAATCGCACATGACCTCTTTTATTTGGATATGAAGCGAAAAGATCATGTTCTCAGCCACAGTCACCCTTTAAAACCAATAACTGGATGATGTAACCCGTTAGAAGTAGAACATCACTATAAAATCTTTCACATCTGTGACTGTCTGCTACAAAGCTGTTTCATCTACTCGCAGTGTTTGTGTAACAGGTTCTTGCACTTAAGCCCCTGTCAGAATACATCATCACTGTGTTTACTTCTATAAATCACCTACTTCTATTCACCGCAATAATGAAACAGACAGACCTGAGCTGCTTTGTCAACACCTTATGCACAAGCAATGGAGGAATTGAACCATTATGGTCTTAAGAGCAGCATATTACAGAAACACTTAAGCAAAGTTCACTGGCTCATAGAGTATCACAAAATGTGCCCAATAAACAGGAAAATAATACAGTACAATGTCCAAAAGACCATGGTATTTTCTGGTAAGTGATAGCACAGGAGAACTACACATTCGGGGATTTTATGGAACGCGTGTCTGACAATCATTGATTAATTTCGAGGAATCGGGAGGACTACAAAATTATCCAAGATGCAAACTCTCAGAATTTGAACTGAAAGACACGTACACGTACACGTACACCCACACACACGCGCACGCACCCAAGGACGCACGCACGCACACACACACACACACACACTCACGCACGCACACACAGACACAAACAAACAAACAAAAGCATTTCCCTCAATTGATTTTGAGTGCTTTCTTGTCTGCTGTAATACATGGTAGATATTGTTTCAAAATATCAAATAGTTTTGCTGAGGCAATCACTATTATTTTTGTGCATATTTTGCTCAATCCCTTGACCCAAGCTTCAATGCATAACTCACCTCAACTTTTCTGCTACAAATATGCATGAGAATCACATGAGAACATTTTTACCTGATAACAGAATGAGTCATTCATTAGCAAGTATTCTCTGCACTCACATTCATAACTAGTTTTACCACTTTAAACTGCTACGAGGTGAATCCAGATGTTGAACATGCTTTAACCCATCTGTTAAATGGGAACTAAAGGGGTAAATGTATATTGGCCAAATGATTTTGTTATGAATTAAAATTATTCACACATTTTTCATATATCAAAAGTGTAGGATAGGTTTACACAAAGGATTGGATCCTGAATACAACACATCCAACAAATGAATAAATACACATAAAAGTAATGAAGACAATTTTTGAGGTTATTCCTTTATGACAATGCCAGTGGCAACAATAAAGCCTGTAATGCGCTTCATAATGAGCATGACATTGCTTGTGTTCTGTGCAGTGCATATTTATGTGTACCTGATGCAATAACATGTAACAAAAGCACAAAATGAGGATGCAAAAGTAATCCTCTATTATAATCCGTCCATCATGCTGCAATACAAGTGGTCTGTTACTCAGTGCTTTTAAGCTGATGTAGAAGCGTATTTAAAACACAGGGATAAATAAATAAATATATTTTTTAAATAAATGAAATAAAATAAAAAATATTTCATGAAAATGACCAGCTGATATACATTCCCTTTTGAAACACCCATTTTACACCAGCCAAAGCTGGTCAGGCTGGTATGTTGGCTGGTTTTAGACACTTTTCAGCTGATTAGGCTAGGAGACCATAGCTATGTCAAACTATAGCTGCTGTTATTATTACCATGGTGGGGAAAAAAGGGTAACACTTTATTTTGATGGTCCCTTTAAGACATTCTGTTAATTATAAGTAATGTTTCACCTACATGTCAACTACCAGTCAGTCTTAGACATGTCTGTTTTATATCTGCTAAAACTATAGAGATGCTCCCACAACAGGCATTCTAGTAACTTTACAACTACATGTCAACTAAAAATCAAAAATTGAAAAATCAAAACAAGTTATCTCGGTATGACAGCTAAAAATTACCTTGCCAAAGCTGTTCCTACCCAGTTTTTTAAGTTGGAAGACCAGCTGGATGATCAGCTAAACACCAGACTGATTAAACCTATTGACCAGTGAACTAGTTGTTTTGCTTACACTTTATTTTCAACGCATTCTCATCCCAAGGCGTCACTAAAATGACAATTTTGACCATGCTTCAATATTCGACGCTTTAGGCACCCTTTAGCGTCAGTTACATGACGCAATCCTAGGGCGTCATCTTAATGACGCTTTACCTTAAGCGTCAGTTAGATGACGCGGGTAGGTTTAGGTCTGGGGTAGGGTTAGGTTTAGATAGCGTCATCTAACTGACGCTTAAGGTAAAGCGCCAATAAGATGACGCCCTAGGATTGCGTCATGTAACTGACGCTAAAGGGTGCCTAAAGCGTCGAATATTGAAGCATGGTCAAAATGATTCCCAAGGCGTCAGTTTCATGACGCCTAGGGATGAGAATGGGCTGTTATTTTGATTGTCCCCTTTAGATATTCTGTTGACTATAAATAATGTTGCATTTACTTGTCAACTAACTCTCTTTGGAGTATTAGTATACTGGTAGGGTTAAGGTTATTCTACTCTTTTTAGCTGTCATACCGAGATAACTTGTTTTGATTTTTCGAGAATGAAAAAACGAATAGCGAGAGAGAAAAGAAGGTGGTGACATCTGCACATTTGTCATTTACCTCTCTACAAGGGCAGCGGTGTAAAGAAATTAGACTGCAATAAGGCCTGAAATCTGCAGCTAAAAACAACCCTATGTCCCAGATCCCGGCCGTGCTCCCAACCGCACGAACGCTTTCAAACTCACCCTTACTAAAACAGGACCGTTCATTGCCCTCTCCTGATGACAGAATCATTGAATGACGAGTGATTTCAAAGGTAACTGGGCCTGGCTATTGTATTTTTTTTATCAGCATAGGGGCCGAGCGTGTGGCCTAAAGTCATATTCTACCGTAGTTACATAACCTACAATAAACAGCAGACATGATCATGACCTGATACTACACACACACAATCACTGTGACATAATTACACCACATACACTTGATCTGAGCTCACATCCTAATTTTATCAGAGCTCATCAAGTTGTTTAGCAGCTAATGACCACATTCTCAATGGATTTGATTTAAAGCCATGGCACAGGACATAGTTTAATTAACGCCTAAAATCTTGTTCAGATGCCCATGACCTACATTTTTGTACTGTACGCTCTCATTAGGGAGAGGGGTTATATAAACACATGGAGCCGATAATAGAGCACACTTTCAAGTTTGAGAAATCAGTGGAGTGCATCCAAAAAATACTCTAGAGAGTAAGAGAGATCTTGCCCAAAAGATTCAATCCTTTTTTTTAATGGAAGCTTGTTTCCGCCACAAAAAAAAAAAGAAGAAAAAAAATAGGTAATTGTGACATTTCATCTCATAATTCTCATCATCTTTTTCTTCGCAATTGAAAGTATCTTACCATTTGTTTTGTTTTTTTGCAATTAAGACTTTTTCTCTGAATTGTGACATAAAAAGTCTGAATTGTGAGATAAAAGGTCACAGTTCTCAGAAGAAGTTTCCAAATTGTGAGATATAAACTTTTGTGAGAAAAACTTCCGAATTTTGAGATAAAAAGTCAATTGTCATAAGGTGGAAGGTGAACCCAGGCGCAGACTGCAGTGACAGGAAGTTTATTATTAACAGAAAACAGAGAAAACAAAACCCACGAGGGGGCAAACAACACTGGTAGGGAAAATAAAGACTAACAACACTAGACTAAGACAGAACAGTAAACTAGACAATAAACTCACAGCAGATACAAGACTAAACAGCTATTTGACAAAACTCTTACAGGATACTCACAAGGGTGATTGCAAGGTATGAAATCTTCTTCTTCTTCTTCTTCTTCTTCTTCTTCTTTAGAGTTTATCGGCAGCTTGCATCCATTAGCGTTGCACTACCGCCATCTTCCGGCTTTATTTCCTGTCATGTCCAGTTACATCATATTCTTCTCATCAGTCCTGTTCTTGATAAAAATAATAAAATATTTCCTCTGCTTTGTTCATTATCCCCACTTTCCAGTATTTCCTTCATTCCTGTCCCTATTGCTCCAACTTTTCCTAACTCTTCCATCATATTTTTCCTCTGTTCTTTATATTGTCTGCAACTCAACAACACATGCTCTATAGTTTCTGGAACCTGACAACAACCACAAAAACCAGTTGGGTGCTTCACTATAATGTGTAGTGTGCTATTCAAATTACTGTGACCTATCCTTAATCTGGTCATAACTACTTCTTCTTTTCTATTCCCTCCCCTATTCTTCACAGCCCCAACTTTACTTTGAATAGCATATAAATGTCTCCCTTTAGTTTCCATATCCCACTGATGTTGCCATTCTCTAACGGCTATGAAACAACATCAAACAATGAACCGGCACAAGACAGCAAACACAAGGGGATTAAAAAGGAACACTAATGATGAGAGGAGGGTAACAAGGGGGCGGAGTTACATAACGAGACAACACAAGCACATGGCCCAAACAACAGACCATGCGCTTGTACACAAAACATGGGTCTGTCATGATCCTGCCACAAGACTAGGAAAAAAATCAAGGACATGATGGCAGAATCATGACAATAATTACCATTTTAATTTTTTTCGTGGCTGAAAAAGTGAGATATAAACTCAGAATTCCAAGATAAAGAGTCTCAATTACCTTTTTTATTTTTTTTCATTCCGTGGCGGAAACAAACTTCCATACATTTCCTTCCTCTTCACAATCTAAACTTGTAAATATAAGTATATATAACTTCATGGCTGCACTTTGCGACAAAGAAATATGCACTGATATTACCTATTTCTAGTGTAGTATGAAGGCCAAATAGGGTCAGATCTGAGTTTTAGTGTCTTAGAAATCCCTCAGCTTTTATAACAAAAGTCACTAATGCTGCACACCCCAGACATCCTATTTTTACACAGGTTGTACATCATACTGGCTTCCATTACAAAAGCAAGCACGTGCAATGTAGTCACAACACAGTTGGGGATTTTACCCCATTTGGCAACACACCAAAATTAGACATTACATTTAGTTACACTTACTGCACCACTGAGGGCATCCATCCTCATTAGGATGGCATGAAATACTGTCATTGTTGGCGCCGCCCATCCGTCTGTCGGCCTTGGGAATAGACTAAAGCTTTCAAGCCTTATTGTGACCAGTTACAATGGGGAGTAGAATAATTAACCTTATTATATAAATATTCAACTGCTTATTTTGAATGTAGAATATACCATAGTGGTGGAAGAATGAAAAGAAATTAGTTGCTGGGTCAATTTAACTGTCAAAACAAACGATGAACCCCCTTCACACACCTACCCTGCACTGGGTCAATGTAACCCAATGTTGGGTAGTCTGTGCCAAACTAGTTAAAACTGGATAAATTTGTCAATGGTCATTTTGTGCTCTGTGCTGAGAGAAAACTGCCTGAGGGAAAACTCCCTGAATGAAATTAAGGTACAATGTTTTCATATCAAATTATTTCTGTACAAATCTCTAGTCTCAAATTTGACTTTTTGTTTACATGTACGTCGCAGCTAAGGTTTGCTTGTACGTCGCAGCTAAGGTCTGCTTGTACGTCGCAGCTAAGGTCTGCTTGTACGTCGCAGCTAAGGTCTGCTTGTACGTCGCAGCTAAGGTCTGCTTGTACGTCGCAGCTAAGGTCTGCTTGTACGTCGCAGCTAAGGTCTGCTTGTACGTCGCAGCTAAGGTCTGCTTGTACGTCGCAGCTAAGGTCTGCTTGTACGTCGCAGCTAAGGTCTGCTTGTACGTCGCAGCTAAGGTCTGCTTGTACGTCGCAGCTAAGGTCTGCTTGTACGTCGCAGCTAAGGTCTGCTTGGAACGCTAGCCTTCTACGCCATCATGGAATTTTCACTTCCCGCCAAACGAATGCTGCGACGCCACATCGCTGTCATACGTAACAAAGTTGCCACCCGCTCCACTGACTACTACAATTGGAGCGCTATTGATCTAGTGCGTTAGCGTCGCGGCTGTGATCACGCTATTCGTTTCACAGGTTGAAACTTAAATGTCTGTCAGACAAGGTAAAGCTGTTTTTGATGTAGCCTAACTTTGCTAAATGGAACAGCCTAATTCCAGTTTTCTTCCCACCGATTCCCAGAGAATGCTCTTGTTGCCTCCTAAAACGTTTACTAAAAGTTTTTGAGTATTAATATAATTGAATAAAAAATATTTTATAAGAACTGTCCCTGTCTATAGCCTTAGAGTGCGTTTTTACTATTTAACCTTAAATTTCAGGTTGACTGACCTAGAAATATGCCACAACCCAGCGTTAACGTATAAAACCCAAAAAAGCTAGGTCAAAATAACCCAGCACTGGATTGACGAATAAATAACTAAGAGATTATAAATAACCCAGTATTTCAGATGTACATGCTGTTGTAAAAATTCAACCAATCGCAAAACAAATAATTAAAAAAACACACATGCTGATCAATGTTAAAATGCAGCTGTTGCTTTCAGACTACAATGCATGTAGAGCTCTGCTGAGAGGATGCTGGGAACCTGAAAGAATACAGATAACAAAGAGAAAAATGTTTTTGTGAGTCCCTCAAACCTGACGCAACCTACTCTCCCAGCCCTCCTGGGTTGAGTACAAATACAATATAGACAAACACATTTTTGAATAATGTGTCCATCCACTTCTTGATTGTGAATGTTTTTCTAACTGAGTACGGAACATATGCAGTCTACACTTTTTGAGTGTTTCCAGCGATCAAATCACATGATTCTGTTCCGTGACCGGGTGAAATGACATCTAAGTGTCGCTCACGGACAGAGGTGTATGGAGTGTAATAGACATGTTTTTGGTGGGGGTCAGGACGGGCAGCTTGACTCACCATGGGTCGTGTTTAGTTGTTTTTCCTGCTTAATGCCCCTCTCACCTTGTCTCCCGAGAGCTTTAAATGCTCCCTGCAGGTTGTTGTCATTTATCTGACAGCACATTATAGCGACTAATTCAATCTTATTGTGTTTGGCTCCAACAAGCTGTTTAAATTCAATTTTCTCCGCAGACCTTTTGTTAATGACAAATGTGTCAAATGATTACTGTAACATTGTCCAGTAAACATGCAATGCTAACTGAGAAGCTAAGACCAGTAACAAACAACAATGCCATTCTTATTTATTGGATGGTATTAAAAGGGGGGGGGGGGGGGGGGGGGGGGGGGACGCTTAACAGTGTAGATACAGCTAGTATCACTATGCTCAGTACATTCCAGTCCCTCTTAATAATTGATGTTGCTTAAGGGTTCCATTAACATTTCTTTTAGAACTTTTAAGGAATAACGATGAGACATATCATTAAATAAAATAAAATAAACAAAAAATCTAAAGTTTCCACAGACTTTAAATTGGCCTTAACTATATTACACTAAACAACAAAAAATATATTTTAAATGCACATTTTGCAGCTCTATAGAAGACAATAGTGTCATTATTCAGCCTATTTTTTCATCTCATTATTCAGTTCAGGTCAATTAGTTAGAGAATCAGACTACACTATTGAGCTACATGTTTTTGATTCACCAAAAAGAAGCGGCTCATAGTTACCCCACTGAGGGGCCTAGAAACACACATTACGTTATTCAGTGTGTTGACATCCTTTCCACTGAAACAGGAAGACAGGGCATAACATATCATACAGCTCCTCCCTTTTAAAAATAGCTCATAGCATTTAGTTTATATCACAGCTCGGCCAGAGCCGTTGAACCCGGTGATCTGATACGTTTTCTGGTCTGAGCCGATTCGCACATATGATCCGCTCTCGTGTCTCTGGACCGGAGCCGCGGCGGTTCACGTTACACTAATGTGAAACCAGACTTCATTCGCCCCAATGGAAAGCATAATTACACTGTCTTAATCGTTCTCTATCCCCTATATAATGCACTATGTGCCATTCACCATATAGAAAATAGTAAATGTGTGAACAAATGACCGATTTTAGCCCCAGCTTCAGCGTCTATTTAGGAGACGGGGCACTTCAGATTCCAGAGCATTTGATTGGACAGAAAATCTGATGAGAAGCTGAAGTGCAGAGTGATGTCGTCAAAATCATTGATCATATTGGCGGAAGTGAGAGACTGCAAAGGTCCGTTCACACCAAGAACGGTAACTGTAAAGATAACTATATTAGCGTCCACACCAGTGGACGTTATTGTTCGGTTTATTCTAAGCGTGTGCTTGTCTGCCACTGTAAATGCTTGAGTTTGTTACACCAGGATGTATTCTGATTTGCTGTCAATGTTTTTATCGTTTATCAGCTGGATAAAATCATTCTGAAAGAGATTCCAATGAAATCGTTTCTCTGTGCCGTTACCGTTAGCTGTGGTGTGAACTCTGCAATTCTTTAATATTGACAACGATTTTTAGAACTATATCTTTATCGTTATCTTTATAGTTATCGTCCTTGTTGTGAACGGGCCTTAAGTTTTGAATGCTTATATCTTCTAAATGTAAATGTTGTCATTGTTTTGTAGCACAGCTTATAGATAACAGTAAGACTAACATATTCATACTAAAACCAAAAAACGTCAATTTTGGTTTCATGGGGACTTTAATGAAGCACATGCAAAAGGCCTGAAGCAGAAGCGACGCAACGTGTTTTACAGAATACAGAAGTTTGTTGTGCATAAACCTGTATTACACAGGATGTTCTGCACTGTAGATTCGGTAAAAGTGTTGCAGCACCACAGAACACTGTGCAACAGTATATTAGTAGCCAACTGTAAGCACATGCGAGAATGGTATTTTTAAAAAGAATTCTCAATCAGACAAAAAAAAATGCCCAATGCAATTCTGGAACAAACAGATCAACTGAGGTCTAAAACCAACGCATTCTCATCCTTTGGCGTCATATAGGTGACGCCTGACAAAACGTCGAAATACTACGCACATGGCACCCTTTAGCGTGAATATAACACGCGAAGTGATGGGTAGGTTTAGGTGTGGGGTAGGGTCTGCATCTCATATTCACGCTAAAGGATGCCAGTCAACTTTATGACGCCTTGGGTTCGCGTGTTATATTCACGCTAAAGGGTGCCATGTGCGTAGTATTTCGACGTTTTGTCATATAGCGTCACCTATATGACGCCAAAGGATGAGAACGGGCTGTCTAAAACACAGTGAAAGGCAGCTAAGATGTTCACAAGCACATTTATCTGCTCTTCCTCATACTGAATGATCACAATACACCTTTTCTGTCCAGACACACCTTCACACACATTCCATCGAGCACAATCTACAGTCGCCTGGAGACAGCAGTGCAACTCGCCCATTTACACTGATACACTCACAGTCCATAACCCACTATCAGTTGTGTCAGACCAATGATAGTCCACATTTGTTCATATATAGATACTGCACCACACCGACAGTTTCCCAGGCCTGTTCCCCTCATCAAAAACCATGTCATCTTAAACGAGAGACTGAAGAGAAACGAAATAGCTTCTGAGGGAGTTTAAATGACTGTTCTGGCCCAGTGTCTTCTTTTGATCTCAGCATGTGATAATTCACAGCTATCAATTGATAAATGTCATCAGCAGTGTGGCATTTGTATGTTTCTCAGTGCAAATCTAGCTCGCCATTAGAGCTCTGTGCAGTTATAGATTTATTAACATCCCTGTCTGCAAATAAAAACCCTGCATGAGTTTTATAATCTACAGTAGTTTGGCATCTATTTTCTTTCTCCCATTTCATTGTCTTTCTTTCTGTCTGTCCCAAAAGATATGGCTCTGTGGCATTGGAATATTGTTCCATTTGTTTGAGCATCCAAACAAAACTGATATGCACTCCCCAAAAGGAGAGTTTCACGGCAATGCAATAGAAAAACTACTTTGAGTTCCACCATTCAGTGAACAGTTCTTAAATTTCCACCATAAAGAACCTTTTGTCCAATGGAAAGGTTCCATTGACGTTAAAGGTTCTTCATGGAACCATCAATGCCAATAAAGAACCTTTATTTTAAATAGTGTTGTTGCAACATCAGCTAAACCAATGGCATGAGTCTGTTTGTTAAACAATGACTAATGGGGTGTTCAGGAATCCTGTTTGAAACAATTATTATTTTTGGCGCAGAAATTTAACACTTCAACTTTAAATAATTCCAGTGAGGTTTTCATTAACCTTAGCCTGATGTTATAGCCTGACTCACCTCTTCAAAAAATTCAGCATACACCCATGATAACATGACTGATTTGTTATCTTGGACATTGTTATCAGTGGTCATAAATTTCAGGAGGAATCTGTGACATAAGCTCAAGTGTTATTAAATCTCGAAGAGCATTACACAATACAATTTAGTTCCAAGTTCCAATTGATTATCAAATCTTTATGACAAATAAATATGGCAGCATCCAGATTTTATATACACTGTAAGGAAAAAATACTGGTAATTTTCTGCCAGGTCTTGCAAGTTTACAGACATTTCCTTTAACCCATAACACAAAAGACAATGCAATGCGTAATTCAAAATACAGGTAAAACCCCTGTAAAATCTCAATACAGAACATTCCTTCATATTAACACAGTACATCGGCCCCTATTTTAACAGACTTTTCTTAGAGTGTATGTATCATTTAGTCAGGTGATAGCTAATAGTTAACACACTGTTTCACTAAACTAGGCATTGCTTTCTCATTTAGAAAAACACATACAACATATTTGATAATTATTGCTGATGCATGTAACTGCTCTGTCAAGAATTATTAAAAATGTAAGTTAAAAAAAAAAAAGAAAAACACATACAATAGTGGTTCAAAGCTGTAGGTCGCAAAGCAAAAAAGAGCTGCATCTGTATTCAGCAGGGAAAACCAGCAGGGGAAAATGTAAACTATCTATATAATCATGCACACTTAGGACAGCAAAATAAATAGACTTAGCAGCTTTAAAAGGGGAAGAGAAAACACTTCCCATATTTTGCTCTCCACATCAAACTCTACAATATTTTGGATATTATACATACATTGGAGAAGCAAGGCAAATTAAACAGATGCTAACATGAACACGTTTTGTGACTTGTCCTCATCCTCAAAAACCACGAACAAAACAAACAAATTTAAATTCAATAATATGAAAAAATCATACTGTCCAATGTAAAAGCTGAGTATAACCAATTGAGTACCAGATTTATGAGAGAGAGAGAGAGAGAGAGAGAGAGAGAGAGAGAGAGAGGGAGCGAGAGAGAGAGAGAGAGAGAGAGAGAGAGAGAGAGAGAGAGAGAGAGAGAGAGAGAGAGAGAGAGAGAGAGAGAGAGAGAGAGAGAGAGAGAGAGAGAGAGAGGAATAATAAACAACCACATAAAACTCGATACCGGACAAAGGAACAGAAACTCAGGGCTTAAATACATGGGGAACGTAATTAAGGTGAACAGAAACAGGTGTGTGGAAACTTTTAACCGCAAGGGAAACTATAGAAACTCGACAGACAGACAGACAGACAGACAGACAGACAGACAGACAGACAGACAGACAGACAGACAGACAGACAGACAGACAGACAGACAGATAGATAGATAGATAGATAGATAGATAGATAGATAGATAGATAGATAGATAGATAGATAGATAGATAGATAGATAGATAGATAGATAGATAGATAGATAGATAGATAAACTTCAGGGACAAGTAGGTCGTGTCATGACAGTTCACTCTCAGAAATGTAATGCCAGTAGCTTAAGTTGTCTTGTAATATATCAGCTGCAGCCAGTCAGGCTTAAGGATCATGTGCAGACTTTATTAGTCGGAAGAAAGTTTTTGAAGGATGAAATAAATCGGCTTTGAAATTTTTGACACCAGAATTATCATCACACCGGATGATAACTGCTATCTGCTGCATCAAACCAGGCTTTATTAAAGGGTTAGTTCACCCAAAAATGAAAATTAAGTCATTAATTACTCACCCCCATGCTGTACCAACCCCGTAAGACCTTCGTTCGTCTTCGGAACACAAATGAAGATATTTATGATTAAATCTGAGAGGTTGATCACTCCTCCATAGGCTCCCTAAGGGAATGACACCGGACGGCCCAGAAAGTCATTAAAGAAAATGTTTAAATATTCCATGTCACAACAGTGGCTCAACTATAAGTTTATCAAGTGACGAGAATACTTTTTGTGCGAAAAAACAAACAAAAATAACGACTTTATTCGACTATTCCTTTTCTTCCTTGTAGGCCTGAAACGAGACTTCAAGAGATTTCCACGACGCATGCGCGAGAATTGCGATCTCCTTCAACTACTTCAGTTAAGTTCTCGCGCATGCGTCGTGGAAATCTCTTGAAGTCTCGTTTCAGGCCTACAAGGAAGACAATTCATTTTTGGGTGAACTAACACTTTAATAAAGCCTGGTTTGATGCAGCAGATAGCAGTTATCATCCGGTGTGATGATAATTCTGGTGTCAAAAATTTCAAAGCCGATTTATTTCATCATTCAAAAACTTTCTTCCGACTAATAAAGTCTGCACATGATCCTTAAGCCTGACTGGCTGCAGCTGATATATTACAAGTCAACTTAAGCTACTGGCATTACATTTCTTGGTACAGCATGGGGGTGAGTAATTAATGACTTAATTTTCATTTTTGGGTGAACTAACCCTTTAACCTAATTTGTATTTATTTTATTTATTTATCTACCTCTTTTATTGTTTATTTATTTAATAATGTATTAACTTATTTGAATCAAATTTGCATTTGTTTGTTTTATGTTTTGTAGTTTATTTACTCATTTATTCCCTTATTTATTTGAATCAAATTTGTATTTATTTGTTTATTTAAAATATTGATTTATCTACTTATTTGATTGTTTGTTTATTTATTTATTTACTCATTTATTTACTTATTTTTTTAATCTACTTTTTATTGATTTGTTATTTATTGATTTGTTTATTTACGTAAAAGCCCAATGTGAACCCGCTGCAAAAAAGCGCATGTGCTGCATATGCAGTGTGAACAGGCCTTATTTCTATAGTATGTGTTTGTATCATTTGAGTTTTAGTTCAATGTTATTCTCATATAACTTTGGCACTCCTGCTGAACACTTTCCGGCCTGACATGTGAAAATAACCCTTTGAAGATCCAAAAGTCTCCCTGAGCTGAGGAACAGAATCTAAACTCAGTGCAATAGGTCCGCAAAGCATGGAGTCTAATCTCTCAGGACAGACAGGTTTGGTGGACACCGACTTTCACTTATGTGCTTAGATCTGGGTAATTCAATTCTTAAAATTGAATGATTCTGAATCTCATAAAGTTGTCTATATGTGGTCAGTACACTTGTGGTTAAAGAGGAAATGTCAAAGTAAACATTAACGTTTCTGAGCAGGCATGTCTCTCCATCGCACTAGATTCAACACCGCTCAGCGATTGGCCAGTCATAGCAACAGCTACATGAGAAATCCATAACACTTTCTCAGAAAAATGACTCAACAGTTACAAGTTAACCTCGTAAGTACTACTCGGTGCATTAATTATTCATAATATAAGGTCAATGGTCACATTATCTGAAATCAAGACAGGATTTTTGGATCTGTGTCATTCATTTTTCTGTTGCATTGTGAATCTTTACATTGGCTTACATTGGCATTAAGAAGCTGTGACTATGCAAATCTCACTTTTAAAAGGAAGACAAAACATGCACTTCGTTCTTACAATTATAACTGTGGACTGCATGGATTAGCTTTCACAAGGTAAAAAAGATCATTCGTTTTTTCTAAGGCATGATGAATGAACGTGGAGAGCTGGTTTGGCCGGGGTGCGATGGAAAGAAGCACCTCTTGCTGTTGGGATGCATACCGGTAATCTTGATTAATTGTGATTTCTCTCTAAGACAAGGACAACCTTCGTTTAAAATCGGAACATTTGCCTGTAAGACCCTGCAGACTGTCAACTAAGACAAAGCAGCAATTCAGAATTCAGGTCTATTTTGAGTGCCATTTGATTTAAATGTGTCATTAACATATACAAGAGAATTAAGCTTAAGTAAGTCCAGAATTATTTAACAAGTCATTACCCTACATATTAAAAAGATGGATGGACTGTAATAAGGGGATATATCACCTGTCCGTGTTTTCTCTTTCAGCAGAATGCCAGCGGAGACATGGGGAGAGAGCTCTGAGAGCAGTGCAGCGTGGGAAGCCATTAGTGCTTTCTTCCAAATGCTTCTGATGAAAACACGGGAACACAACAGAGAACAAAGAGCGTGTTGATTCACACACACCAGCATCAGGTGGCCACGAAAACTTCATAGGACTGTTAATCAAGTAAAACAATTTAATAAAATTAATTATGATATACTAATTAATTAATTGAATTAATTACATATATCCATATTTTTTGAGAAAATGATAATTCAGAAGCATTATATTCCTGTGGCGATGCTTGTAGCTGGACTGACCAAAGACTCAAAATAATTGGAAGTTATGTATGATTTTATGATTCATTTTCTTTTTAACATTACTATTTGAACACATAACATATATTTAAATATTAATTCTATATTTATATATGTAATATATATATATATTAAAAATTATATAGGCCTATATATATATAAATAAATAAGAATTATAAAATATTTATAAATATGAAATATTATTATAATTATTATATATATATATTATATATATAAATATATGTAGGCTATATATGATGACAAATGATGACAAGATAACAAAACAACAAAAACATTGAAAATACATAATTTTTTTTATATATATAAGGGTCATATCATATAGGTATACATAGGCTACACATATGATATGTATATATATATATATATATATTTTTTTTACCTAAAATATATGTATATAATTTTAAATATTCTTATAATAATTAAAATATTAGACTATATATAGCATGATCACGATTACATACTGTAAAAAATAAAAAACAAAAAATATTATTTTCTGCCAGGACATTATGCAGTACTTTTACAGAAATTTTCTTTAACCCTAAAACACAACAATGCACAATGCAATGCATGAAAAAAAAAAACAATACAGAAAATTCCTTCACATTTATACAGAACAGTGTGCCCTATTTTTACAGACTTTCCTTAACAGTGTATGATAATGACACGTGATAATTACACTAAAAAGGCAACAACAACAACAAAAAAAAACATTTAAAAATGCATGATCTCATACAGTAAGACAAAAAGACTACACTACATCTGCCTAGCAACTGAGAGGACAGACAAAACCTCAGCCAATCAAAAGAGTCAACTGGTATAATGAGAATGCAAGAGTGTCTCTTGCACTAGCCTTGCATCAGACTCAGCACCAGACTTTCTCTGGCACTGAGAAACTGGCGCACCGATATAAACAAGTAATGGGTTTTTGACATATGAATTACCCTGACAGCACACAGGTGTTGTGAAGAGCACTCTCTGGGTACTGGCAGGGGAGTTTCTCAAGGTTGAGAGTGTCATTAATAGGCTAAACAGCAGCCTCAAAAGAAGAACTCAACTTCAGTGACGCCGTCTTAGCAAACTAAAGATAAGCAGCTGTACGAGAGGCTTGAAATGACAAAATACGAGGACTTTGCCATCAGTGATTGAAAAATTCTTAGTGGCTATGAATATATGTTAAAGAGACAGACCCAGAGACACACTAAATTGAAAAATATTATATAGCCTATTTAATCAAAAATACAGTAAAAAAAAAAGTATAACAATATTGAGAAATATTATTATAGCTGTTTTCTATTTTAATATAATTTAAAATGTAATTTATTCCTGCGATGGCAAAGCCGACGTTTACTCCAGTCTTCACTGTCACATGATCCTTCAGAAATCATTCTAAATATTAAATAAATATTCAGTTTTTTAAAATTAGAACAACACAAGCGTTAAGGATCTAGTTACAGAATCTTTCATTTTGGGTGAACCATTATTTATATTTTATTATTTTTAGTAGAAACAGAGATCCTGTTTGAATCACATAAAATGGCAGACGTCATTAGTTAATAACTGATAAAAACACAGCCATCCGATTATAGTCCAAATAGATTTCATGTGGTTTTTAATTATAAGCTCTTTAAGATTACATCTCGGATTAAACAGACTCAGCAGGGTTTCTTTTCATACTAGGACATTAATAGCCCTTACTTTCCTCAACGTTTTGCACAGTATCTGTGGGTGAAGCACTCAGCCGCTGTATAAATAGTTCACATGCATTAATAACAATAGACCTGTAAGTTTACAAAGTAGGCTACCAAACATGTGTCAGTACAAATAAAATGCAATCGGGTGCTTTGTTCTTGCAAGAGCAATTGCAAAAGAGTACTTCTAAAAAGAGCACAGGAGCATTAAAGGACCTTTAAATAAAGCTGAACTCCAGCCACAGTCACTGGGTGAAACAGGAGGGTTTATTTATAGACACCAGTCTCAGAGGAAGATCCAAGTCACCGTAACAGGAAGAGTCCTGTCAGGAACGTAAGGTCAATGGCGCTATCAACCTAACGCAATGTGCAGAGCTCTTGTTTTTCAAAAAAAACAACAATCGCCTGTGGTAAAAACTACATTAAAGTGTATAAGAGCACAACAACAAAAAAACAAGGCCTAATGGATTTGTGAAAAGAGAACATGTTTGATGCATGAATCCAGGAAGCACAAACAAACTTTTATGTGTTCCTTCCTCATAAAACCAGCATTTTATGCTTTTACAGACCAATTCACTACGAATTCCATCAGTCATTCACATTTGTGTCAATTCCACAGCTTGGTTTTTGAATTTGAATCTACATTAAATAAAAAGCTGTTGGAATCAAAACATATTTTATCACATTCCTGCGCTTAACCAACAATTGTATTGAACTCTTGCATGTTTTCACAGAGCTTCCTTAGCTAACGCAAGCTTGGGGAAGTAGTAGATTGCAAATAATGCATTGCACGAGAATCTGTCAATAGTAGGACTTGAAAATCAGTCAATAGTATCACTATAGCACAGGCAAAAAAAAGAGCAACTTTTGCTTAGTAACTATATTAATCAGGGATAAAAGAACATATTTAAACATATTTTAACCTTTAACTTAAACCGTAAAACTGTCTTTAGATGATTATAGACCATTGACTGGATTACACTCAAAAAGCACCACATTGGAGTTTAGCCACTCATGTTTAACCACAAGGGTCTGTTACTAGCTTTGATATTGCAGGTATAGTTTTTGAACAAACCTTAGTTGAAATAAGGAATAAATAAAGCAAATGCTCTTAGCAGACCGGTTAAATCAGGCTACGCCATGCCTCTGTTCCTTTTAAATTTATCCCCGTCTTATGAAATAGCTAGCCCTGACCTGTTAAGGCTAGCTAAGCCGGCTCTAACTTGGTTATGTTGTTGTCAGTATGTGTTTCCTATTGGTGTATTAGACCATTGACAAACAGGCAGGATGATCTTCTGATGTCATTCTTGCCACACAAACAAGAGAAAGCTCCGGGAACACATTGCATTGCGCTAATGGCCAACACTAGCAGCTTAAAGACGAACACACACATCGCCTCTTAGTGTCATTTTATGGATAATCAGTTCTGAGAACAGACGGATATGTTGTCATATTTGAAGTGATCTTGCTAAAAGCTCATAAAACCCTAAAAGCCATTGAAAAGCACATTTAAAGGGACAGTTCACCCAAAAATGAAAATATGTCATCATTTACTCAGCTTCAAGTTGTTCCAAACCTGTACGAGTTTCTTTTATCAGTTGAACACATCAGTTGAAGATATTTTAAACAATGTTGGTAATCAGACTTCCGGTAGCCATTGACTAGTAGGAAAAAAAAAAAAACTATGAAAGGCAATGGCTCCTGTCAACTGTCGGATTACCAAATTTTCTTAAAATATCTTCTTTGGTGTCCAACAGAAGAAAGCAACAAATAAAGTCCACTGGTGAAAATGCTTTTGAAATTTTCTAAATAATCAGCATTCTTTTCATTGCAAATTATATTATGAGAATAATTTTTTTTTTTATTGGTATGTCTCCCCTTTAGCATTGAAATCTGACTTTTTAATCAAAATTTTAATCAAATTGAATTTGCGTTATAACCTTTAAAACTTTCTCAAAAAATATCTAAAACCTTATTTCCAGATTTAAATGGAAAAAAAGGAATCCAAGATTTTCATGTATTTAAACCCCTTATAGGCCCCTCAGGTTTTGCAAAGGCCCAAGTTTTTGGAGAGCTCTAATAGCCGCTAATGAAGGGTTCGGGGTTGTGGACGTTCTTGTGATGTCATCAGCCAGTTGACGTTGACATGATTGAATTTTCTCGCAGCACTGTAGTTTATTAGTAACATGATTAGTCACATGGCATTTTTGGAACAGGTGATTGGCTCACACATCCTGAGTTAGATGTGTTCCTGAGTCAACATATTTTGCTGATCCTGGAAAAACATTCCCTAACCCTAAACTTAAACCTATAACTTATCCCTAAAATCAGAGGGAAATTATGGTGAACAAGACTGATGTGGAATGTTGTTCCAGGATCAACAAAGTTGTAGTTGGTGAAATCAGTTCCGAGATTGGGTCTTGGACCATTCAAACAACTAACATTAGCATTTACAGGTCATGCATTTTTAATGCGTACTTCTTTGTCAAAAGAATTATAAAGCTCATTGGCTCGTACACCATGTACGATAGAGAAAGAAAAAGACTGATGACTTTTACCTAGCTGTGATAATACAGCAATACCAAGACAACCTCATCCACATGCTCTTGGCAGGACTGCAACGAAACAGTATGTAGCTCCTGTTCCTCAGGAACTCTGTACGCCTCCAAACTGGGGAGTTTCTTTGTTGGGCTACAGCCGTCTCTATGTCTGATAACCTCCAGGACGTAAGCTCCTCACACTCTCAACTTGAACGAGTGCCACTGAAAACAAAGAGTAGGTTGTCAAGGAAGTCAGACTTACAGAGCTTAGGGGAGAGAGATAGACAAGATAGATGTAATATAAACAGCAGACCTTGCTTGCTAAGGCGTATTCTTTTTTCCTTTTTTGGAGGGTGCCCGATGAGTGTTTTCAGATGGAAGACAATAGGCTTTGTGTGGAAAGTCCTTGGAAGGGCTCCGTCCAGTGAATGCTGTTTATTTATTAACAAAAAGAGGCTGCAACACTTGTTAATGTCACGTCATCATCATCACTATGGTGTGTGATCTCTCTATTGAACACATATTGTATATTTTAAAGGTAAATTTCCAAAGCAAAATATAAAATATAAAATAAGAGTGCAATGTTAATTGCAGAAGGCAAATACCAAGTTTTGTCATGAAACGTTAGATGGCTCAGGCTAATGCGTCCTTAACGCAAGCTGATGGTATTCACAGTGTTAACTACTTGGCACAAGCTGATTCATGTTGCATCTACAGCCAATGAACTTGCAGCTCAACATTTAAATGGCCAATTAGCAATCACTATAGCAGTTTGCAGTGCACTTTCAGAGTTCCTCTGAAACCTCCCACCTTCCCCAGCTCCACCTGTATAAATCTGCTAGGGGTAATTTATATATATATATATGCTATTTTTACAGCAGCAGTATGTCTTACATACTTACAGCGGTGTATCAGCCTATGTATTGGCAGTAGCAAGTTCCTGTACTAATCTACAACAACAACAATAATCAACAGCAGCAGCAAATCTGCAGCAGCGTATCTGATCTATTCCACCAAGACCAAATATATTAACATTGTCATATCCATTACCATGCTAAACATCTTCAGAGTTTTGTCATGACTCAAGACTAAAGGCCCGTTCACACCAAGCACGATAACTATAAAGATAACGATAAAGATAACTATATATGCGTCCACACCAACGACTGATAACGGTCTTTTTAATCTAAGCACGCGCGCATCCGCGCTGCGGTTTCAAAGTAGACCTTTAAATTAGAATGGATTCTGATTGGCTGTCAGTGTTTTATCGTTTGGCAACTGGAAAAAAATCCCCTTAAGTACAAACGGTGCAGTTATAATTGGCAAGAAAATAAACAGTACCAGTAAAATTGTTCTCAGTGTGTCTCATTTTGACTAATACAATAGGTCCCTAAAATCCAGGGGTTATAAGATTTTCTACGATCAAGTGGGATTACAGGCTGAGAGGAAGATGAGAGAACAGTAGTTTTAAATCTCAATGTGTGAATTTAAGAGAACTGTAGTGAATAAAAGAAGTGCTCATTGCATTGCATGTTTGTAAAACTTTGTTCAAGCTAATTCAGAGAGCCAATCCATCAGTTGTTTGTCACTATAGGCCAGATTTTTGTGCCATTTTTGTTTACATGTTTGGGGTATTTGCACAAGCTCATTACAATGGTAAAGTGTGCAAACGGAACGTAGTTATCTGATCCTTTCATTTTTCAAGGGGCTAATGGGAAATCCTCCAATGCCATTGAGGCAAAGTATCTTAATTAGTAGATCACGTCTGAGCTCTCTGTTAACCTGCATAAAAGCAAGCGAAAGAGTTTCCTCTTTGCACAGCTCGATGCCTGACCTCAGTAAGATCCCTCAGGGAGTTTCTTTGTCAACTCCAGGGCATTGGCTAATAGAAGAGGTGTTTTGTCTATGAACATTTGGGGGTCTACTAAAAATGGCATGGTACATTTATGAGTCGTGAGTGGTGAGAGTGGTGTTATCTGTGGTCACTTTCCTTACTCAAGACAGCCACGGGTTTGCTCACGAGTATGCTGGTCTTTCACTTCCTAAAAATGGAAACAGTCTCATATCAAGGTTCCTTAAACAATAGGACTGTCTGATGAACCACTAGCATAACAGGGATAGTTCACCCAAATATAAAAAAAAAGAGGATATTTTGTAGAATGTTGGGAACCAAACAGTTTTCATGCCCTTTGACTTCCATTGTATGTACAAAAAGAAAAACAAACAAAAAAACAGACATGTCCCAAAATATGTTCTTTTGTGTTCCGCAAAAGAAGAAAAAAGTCATGCAGGTTTGGAACGACATGAGGGTAGTGAATGATGACGGAATATTAATTTTTTTGTAAACTAGCTGGTGAGGACAATGGCACTGTGGTGGGGATAATATTGTAAGCTAAATACACACTCATTGTGATGGGGACATTGTTGCACAAGAGGTGTGCAATAGATTGTCAGGGCAAACCAAAGGAATCTCTGAACTATAGAATACAATAATCAACCTGTGCTCTCAGTCTGTCACTGTTGAACTTGTTCCCAGTTGGACTGATGCTAAAGCCATCAACCTATCAGAGCAGAGCTCTGCCTATCACTATAGAGATCAACCTATGACAGCAAAGCTCTGTCTATCGCTATAGAGATCAGCCTATCAGAGCAGATCTCTGTCTATCGCTATAGAGATAAGCCTATCAGAGCAGAGCTCTGCCTATCGCTATAGAGATCAGCCTATCACAGCAGATCTCTGCCTTTTGCTAGAGATGAACCTATCACAGCACACCTTTGCCTTTTACCACATAATTTGTTGCTGAAACATCTGTATAAACAGGCTTGAAATGCACACTTGCTCTTCATATTATTGTACTATAGTAGATTCAGCTAAGCCAATCCAATTTACTCACAAGGGTATGTTACTTGCTTTATACCTGCAGAATTTTAACTAATTTTTCATAAAAGAGAATGTGAAAGAGAGAGAGAGTGTGAACAGACAACTTCACACAAAAAAATAAACTCATATAATTATCTCAGCAGTCGGCAGACAGGTTAAATGAGGCTATGCTCTGTGTCTGTGCCTTTATTTACTCCAGTCTCATGAGACAGTTGCCCTGACCTGTCTAAGCTGTGATAATGGTTGTGTTGTTGTCAGGTGTGTCTCCTCTTGGGGTGTAAGAACTCTTGCAAACAAAGCAGGATGATTTTCTGATGTTAGCTCAGAGATCCAATACAATACAAACATGAGAATATATTTAAAAAAAAACTTGCAGTTATATGCTTATATGAAAATGTGTATATTTTATTTCTAGGTCCACTGGGATTTCTCATGCTAGCTGCTTTTCCTTTTGTATCTTTCCATCCATTAGAGTGACTCAAATACAAAATTGAATCTTCAGGTAAAATGCAATTCCCCTTGGCCTCATGTAATACAACTGGCAGACACACGGGCAATAAAAAACAAATAGGAAAGGCAAATATTATTTTTTTTTACTATAAGCTTATACATGCAAACACAGTGTGTAAGAAGAAAACTTCTAGCTACTCATAGAGCGACCAAATTACTTATACTATAAATTATTTTAATATAAATATATGTAACATCAATATATGTAATATATAATTTATTTTAAAACTTAAAATGGTTGACCTCAGGCTGCTTAATTTCCATTGTTTTATTTAACTTTTATTGAAACAGTGAGCATCACCAACAGATCAACATAACCAGTTGTAATAAACTCTGTAGCATTCCAAACAACACCAGTCATGTGGAAGTATGTTAATAGAGACCTTTCCCCGGCTAATGAAGCTTTGCCGATTAAAAGAAAGATTTCACACAATTCCCTGCATTTCAATGGATCCCTCTTATCTGCCATTAGATGCAACATTGTCGACAAAATGTGTTAATCAGAAGATACTTAACATCTAATCCATGTTTTTGATTTGTGAAGCATATTTTTTTTAATACATTGCAAATATAACATTGGTATTAAAAAAAGTGTACAGATCTGAGCACTGCCTTTAGAGCTTTGCCTACAACAAAAACAGTGACACCTAGCTGTGGGAACTGAATCTGATTGTTTTGTTGTAGCTGATTATGTGCAATGTGGTTTAAAGTACATATTTTATGAATGATCAATAATCTGTAATACATTTATTTTAGGTTAGGCCTTGTTTTATAACATGTTCAATGAATCTGTCTCACACTGTGACCTATTTGTCAATCCAAATAGAACAGACTGTGAAGAATGTTCCTTTGGCTTCTCTCTATTCACAAGACATTTCCTCATAAATATTTGATAAGTACAAAATACACTGCACTAGACTGGACTATGTGAATCAGGGAAGATACATTGTGACATGTTTTTTGCACATCAGACATTTTATATATATATATATATATATGAACTTAATCGCACTTTGCTCAAATTGTGCACAATCAAGCAAAAGCAGTTGGTTTGAACATCTAAAACATGATGTACTTATCACTTGGCTCATCTTTATCAGGAATTCAGAACATTCAAAAAGTATGCCAAAGCATACTCGCGATTGTAAGTGTGGAACAAATGATCAGAATGTCCTTCAGGCTTTTGGATGATGCAATGACCTGTGAAATGACAAATGCAGAGCTGGTAAGATGGGCCAGACCTGGAGCATTGAGCTTAAAATGTGAAACCTTGATGACACAGAATACATTACACAATCTGTAAATAAATAAATAATAGTTAAAAATAAGAAGTTTTTGTCACTGAGCAACGTGGAGATTACTCAGCTTTCAGTAGAAACAGGCCGAGTTCACATGATGCATGACTCAACACTCTCTTTGTATAATTCAAACAGAGTAATGCCTGCTGAGTGTGAGAAACAGCATGCCTCCAGCTTCCAAATCTGCTTTTTTTAGCCTCTTGAAATGCCTGTATTCAGAGAAAGCCTTTTTTCAAGTGGTTCCTTTTGTTTGTCTGCTATTCTCACTCTTCTCTTGATTGTCTCTTATCAAACGCAATGACACAACCCATTCTGCCTGAGAATGAAAGGCTTCGTATTCAGAGCGGAGACTGAGGGAAAATGTATTTTGAAAAAGTATATGTATCTGCTGTTTTATAAACTATTCTGTAGCACATCTTCATGCGTTGCTCTTTGTTTATACCAGCAAAGTTCAGAGGGTTTAGTTCAGACAGAAAAAGTCTTTGTGTTGAAAATGTGTCACACCAGCACACAATCTGTCTGTTCAATATGTGTGAATAGCATCAACACTACGCTAATAGATTCAAAAGTGTTCTTAGAACTCTGCATGATGTTTACCCTGTTGTTTTTATTTAAATTATAAACGCAACACTTTTTCAAGAGCTGAACTCAAAGATCGAAGACTTTTTCTATGTACACAAAAGGCCTATTTCTCTAAAATATTGTTCACAAATCTGTCTAAATCTGTGTTAGTGAGCACTTCTCCTTTGCCGAGATAATCCATCCAATTGGCATGCTGACTGCAGGAATGTCCACCAGAGCTATTGCCCGTGAATTGAATGTTCATTTCTCTACCATAAGCCGCCTCCAAAGCCGTTTCAGAGAATTTGGCAGTACATCCAACCGGCCTCACAACCCTAGACCATGTGTAACCACACCAGCCCAGGACCTCCACATCCAGCATCTTCACCTCCAAGATCGTCTGAGACCAGCCATCCGCACAGCTGCTGCAACAAAAGGTTTGCATAACCAAACAATTTCTGCACGAACTGTCAGAAACCGTCTCAGGGAAGCTCATCTGCATGCTCGTCGTCCTCATCGGGGTCTCGACCTGACTGCAGTTCGTCATCGTAACAGACTTGAGTGGGCAAATGCTCTCATTCGATGGCGTCTAGCACTTTGAAGAGGTGTTCTCTTCACGGATGAATCCCGGTTTTCACTGTACAGGGCAGATGGCAGACAGCGTGTATGTCGTCGTGTGGGTGAGCGGCTTGCTGATGTCAACGTTGTGAATCGAGTGGCCAATGGTGGAGGTGGGGTTATGGTATGGGCAGGCGTATGTTATGGACAACGAACACAGGTGCATTTTATTGATGGCATTTTGAATGCACAGAGATACCGTGACAAGATCCTGAGGCCCATTGTTGTGCCATTCATCCACGACCATCACCTCATGTTGCAGCATGATAATGCACGGCCCCTTGTTGCAAGGATCTGTACACAATTCCTGGAAGCTGAAAACATCCCAGTTCTTGCATGGCCAGCATACTCACCAGACATGTCACCCATTGAGCATGTTTGGGATGCTCTGGATCGGCGTATACGACAGCGTGTTCCTGGTCCTGCCAATATCCAGCAACTTCGCACAGCCATTGAAGAGGAGTGGACCAACATTCCACAGGCCACAATCAACAACCTGATCAACTCTATGCAAAGGAGATGTGTTGCACTGCGTGAGGCAAATGGTGGTCACACCAGATACTGACTGGTTTTTGGACCCCAGCATATTAGAATGATTTCTGAAGGATCATGTGACACTGGAGACTGGAGTAATGATGTTGAAAATTCAGGTTTGCATCACAGGAATAATTTGCTGCTTATATTTATATGGCGTATATAATCTGCAAAGGTAAGAAATGTTAGCCCTTTAAGAAAATGAAACTTCATTGAACTTCATTGGGTCATTGGTCACTTGTAGCAAGCAGGCCAGCAAGGTAACTAACTTTGACTTGTGAAGATGGCAGGTAAGTGTTCAGCACTTGTTGTAAACTGTGCTGACATCAAGCCACACCTCTGGATAGTTTATGACTTTGTTCTTCACGTCTTTTGGCCAATGACAGTATTGTTTAAACAGTGTGTCTTCTGAGCTCCTTACAAGAGTTAACGTGATCTCAGAGGCTTAAACCGAAGGGAAAATGAGAGAGTGCATGAAGGACAAAAGTTTTCAACAGGGAAAACTGAGGACAAACAACTAGCACACTCTTGATTAATCTGTTTCAGTAACTACCAGTGTTTTGACTGTCTTTGTATGCTGTACTGTATGTCGTGTAGATAGACCAACACCGTGATGAACAGGATGGTGCATAATATGTACTGTACATTTATCCCATCCCAGAGATCCAGCTTTAAACCAAAGCATTTTCTTCCCAGCAAGTTGTATTTATCAGCTCTAAGCTCTGAGTTTATGAGATCACGGACAAGCATCTGCATCACTCTATTTATAGAAGCACATCAAGCTGAGCTACAGCGCCACAGTGAGGGACAGTAAATTGCTCCAATGACATTTCAATGCAACGCGATTTTTATCATTCTTACCTGAACACACGCATGGCATGTGAAGTACAGTGGCAGGCTTACAGCTTCAGCCAGAGAAACAGAGTAAAGATGACTGTCTCACAAAAACATATCAAAGTCACATTTGACAGCAAAATTTGGCATGGAGGAAAAAAAGCCCACTTTTAAGATTAATTTAGTGATTAATAAAAAAAACGTTTTTTTGCAGTGCGGCATTATTTTAATGAGAAGTAAGCACATTCCTCCCCAAAATTGTTCATTGCAGTAATGTATCCACTTTTTATTTTTGAAGATTATTACATATTTTTATTATATTTATTAGTCCTGTCAAATCGATTAATCGCGACTAATCACATCTAACATAAAAGTTTATAATTTATGTGTATATATATATATATATATATATATATATATATATATATATATATATATATATATATATATATATATAAATATATATAAAATCGCATCTAGCATAATTAATATATGTTTATATTATATTTATATGTTTATGGGGAGAACAAGTATTTGATACACTGCCGATTTTGCAGGTTTTCCCACTTCCAAAACATGTAGAAGTCTGTAATTTTTATCATAGGTACTCTTCAACTGTGAGTGACAGAATCTAAAACAAAAATCCAGAAAATCACATTATATGATTTTTAAGAAATTCATTTGCATTTTATTGCATGACATAAGTATTTGATCACCTATCAACCAGTAAGAATTCCGGCTCTCACAGACCTGTTAAGGCTGATTTATACTTCTGCGTCGGACCTACGCCGGAGCCTCTACGCTATAGACTATGCGTTGGTTTTCATTTATACTTCTGCGTCGTTGTCCGCGTCGACGCGCAATTACGCATGCAGAGGGAGCATGTGAAACCCGGGGAGCGATTCTAGCAGACCAATCACAGCGCTTGCGGTACGCGTAGAATTGACGTGTTGTTACATTTTTGGACAGGTGCACGTCAGGGTACGCACGTTACACACAGCCTACGATGTAGCTATGGGAGGTCGACGCAGAAGTATAAATTGGGCTTTAGTTTCTCTTTAAGAAGCCCTCCTGTTCTCCACTCATTACCTGTATTAAACTGCACCTGTTTGAACCTGTTACCTGTATAAAAGACACCTGTCCACACACTCAATCAAACGGACTCCAATCTCTCCACATTGGTCAAGACCAGAGAGCTGTGTAAGGACATCAGATAAGTGAGAAGGCAACAACAGTTGGCGCAATCATTAGAAAATGGAAGAAGTTCAAGATGACGGTCAATCTCCCTTGGCCTGGGGCTCCATGCAAGCTCTCACCTCGTGGGGCATTAATGATCATGAGGAAGGTGAGGGATCAGCCCAGAACTACACGGCAGGACCTGGTTAATGACCTGAAGAGAGCTGGGACCACAGTCTCAAAGAAAACCATTAGTAACACACTACGCCGTCATGGATTAAAATCCTGCAGCGCACGCAATGCTCAAGCCAGCGCATGTCCAGGCCCGTCTGAAGTTTGCCAATGACCATCTGGATGATCCAGAGGAGGAATGGGAGAAGGTCATGTGGTCTGATGAGACAAAAATAGAGCTTTTTGGTCTAAACTCCACTCGCCGTGTTTGGAGGAAGAAGAAGGATGAGTACAACCCCAAGAACACCATCCCAACCGTGAAGCATGGAGGTGGAAACATCATTCTTTGGGGATGCTTTTCTGCAAAGGGGACAGGACGACTGCACCGTATTGAGGGGAGGATGGATGGGGCCATGTATCGTGAGATCTTTGCCATGAGGTGCCATGTTAAACATCCAGTGGTCAGTATGAGAGAATTGTACTCAAAGCACAAATTTGAACTGCTCTAATACAAGATACACACATTTGTATGGTCCTGTCAAGCAGACAATCTATATATATATTTGTGCTGTCAAATCGATTAATCTCAACTAACATAAAAGTTGTAAAAAAAACTGTGTATATATATATATATTTATATATCAAAGTAATGTTCTATTTACCCCTATGATTTTGTGTTAAAATATGATTTGTCACTATTTTGGTAAGTAAACCTAAACCCTTCAAAATTACAAAAAAAAATTTGGGGGGTGTATTCAACTCAAATTAATTTAGCTTATAGTCTGAATGGTCTATACTGGTTGATAGGATTTCATAACGCAATAATAATAATATTTTATTTTTTCAAAGTTCAAGGTAATTTAAAAGAAAATCAAATTACATTCAATTAGACAATGCAACCATTATGTAACATCATGAAAAAATATGCATATACGTGCACATTTTACATTCTACGTGATGTTCTCTAAGTAATGAATAGTGTATGAATCAGTCAGTGGTTTTGGACACAGTATATGCATAAGGCAACATTTCTACACTGTCATCACATGCAAAATGACAGTGCAGACAGTCCAAATCGGATTTGTGTGTCGTGTGAACAGAGCCACAATGCAACTTTTGTTTACCATTGATGTTTTTCTTCTCCAAAATGATTAAATTTAGGCCTCCTAATCCCTTTTATCTGGTTAATCCAGTTGGTTTGGAGATTAGACCACTTTGCATGATTGGTGAATTGAGCCTTGGGCAAAATCCCACTGTCAGGAAAGAGCAAAAGAGAGCGGGATGAAGTGAGAGACAGAGTTTGACAGGCCATGAAACAGTCCACCTGATTTTAGCAGAAGCACCATTTTCCATCCACCATCAAGAGTAAAGAAAACCTGCCTTTTCTGCATTTATACGCAGTGATGTTACTGTTTTACATTCGTGAAGAGGCAGAGCAGAGATTACAGTGGTATTAGTTCACTTCCCAATGCCCGCATGTTTAGTTATCCTGTCAGTCACAGTAGCACCAAAGCTCATTAGAATTCCACTTCTAAGTATTACGGCTTCCTGCACGTGTATTGTACCTGTGATTTGTTCTCACCAGCACACTCTCAAAGTCAATCCAATGTTCAGATATGCAGCGCTTATAAAACAATGCTTAATTCGAGCTACAATAAGGGAGAATTCTGGTTACACTTTATTTTGATGGTCACCTTTAGACATTCGACTAACAACATGTCAACTAACTCTAGACCGTTAAATTAGCGGTAGGTGTTAGGTTGCAACATACTTGCTCTCAAACCAAGCCGCATGCACCCCTTGTCACCATGATGGAAATTATCCTAAACCAACATTAACAGAAATTCTTTAGCATAACAAAACATTAATCACAACCAAATCTCCAACTTAACATTAATCTTGCACACACACACAGACCAAAAAAAACATTACATTACACTTAATTTTAGCATTTACTCTCCCTTTCGAGTGCCATGGGCAAAGCATGCTGGGAAATAGAAATCCCAACTGTTTCAGTTAAATTTAAGTTTGTCTAAATTAAAAGAAATAATTTCATAAAACTCAAAACAATGAAACAGTTCAGTTTACTTAAAATATATCAGTTCAGTGAACTTGAAAGATAAAGAAAGTGCTAAATACTCATAAAAGTTCATTTGACTGAAATTCACCTCACAACCTGCCCACTGGAACCCATTCCATCTGCACTGGTCAAGCACTGCCTCCCCTGCCTCAGCCCACTCATCACTGCTATCATCAACTCTTCTCTCACCTCTGGAACAGTTCCTTCTTCCTTCAAAGTTGCAGCCATCACACCAATACTTAAAAAACCTGGCCTGGATCCTGACAACCCCAACAACTTCCGCCCCATCTCTAATCTACCTTTCCTGTCTAAAATCCTGGAACGCTCGGTCGCCTCTCAACTAAAACACCACCTCCTATCAAATCAGCTCTACGAAACCTTTCAGTCTGGATTCCGTACTCATCACTCTACTGAAACTACACTACAAAGTAACAAATGACCTCCTGCTCGCCTCTGACTCTGGTTCCCTTTCCATTCTCATCCTACTTGACCTCTCTGCCACCTTCGACACCATTGACCACTCCATCCTTTTACAACGCCTACAACAACATCTTGGCATCTCTGGCTCAGCTCTCTCCTGGTTCACCTCCTACCTCACCAACAGATCTCAATTCATATCCATCAACAACTGTACGTCTCACACCATACCTATCAATCACGGAATCCCTCAAGGCTCGGTGCTAGGTCCCCTTCTGTTTATCCTGTACATGCTTCCACTTGGACGTATCATTCATAAGCATGGATTAAAATTCCATAGTTACGCAGACGACACACAACTATACCTTAGCACCAGATCCATCACTCCTGCCACAGTATTAACCATCACAACCTGCCTCTCTGCAATAAAATCCTGGATGAATGCCAACTTCCTTAAACTAAATTGCAATAAATCGGAAATCATCGTCATTGGTCCCAAATCACTTCTCCCCTCCTTCCAAGACTTCACTCTCTCCGTCGATGACCATACAGTTACCACCTCTCCCCAGATCCGAAATCTTGGTTTCATTTTTGACCCCACACTCACATTTAAGCCCCATATCCGTCATATCACCAGAACTGCCTTTTTCCACCTACGTAATATTGCTCGTCTACGCCCTACCCTCTCCACATCTGCTGCGGAAACTCTCATTCATGCATTCATTACATCAAGACTCGACTACTGCAATAGCCTCCTATATGGTCTCCCATCCTCTGATATAAAAAAACTGCAATACGTTCAAAACTCCGCTGCCCGCCTCCTCACCCACACCCGCTCCAGAGACCACATCACCCCCATCCTTCAACAGCTTCACTGGCTCCCTGTACAACAGCGCAACCATTACAAAGTTCTACTCATCACTTACAAAGCCCTCAATAACTTGGCACCTCCATATCTCACAGACCTCTTGCAGCATCACTGCCCCTCCCGACGCCTCCGCTCTGCCGACTTGGGCCTTCTCAAACCCATCACCAAATCAACACACCGAACTTTGGGGGACCGAGCATTCGCCATCGCTGCCCCCACCCTTTGGAACTCACTCCCCATCCACATCAGAAATTCGGACTCACTGACCACCTACAAAAAACTGCTCAAAACCCACCTGTTTCACCTTGCCTACAATTTATAATAGCACTCTCATCATTGATTGTTTGTTTGTTTGTTTGTTTGTTTGTTTGTTTGTTTCATTTGTAAAGCGTCTTTGATTTCCTTGGAAAGCGCTATATAAGACTTATGTATTATTAATATTATTATTGAACTAATTAATTTGATTTAAGTTTGTCCTACTCAAACCAATTAATTATTTTGAGCGTTAGGGTTTCTACTAATACTCAAATGACTGGTAGTTGACATGTCGGTGCAGAGTTACTAATAGTTAGTAGAATGTCTAAATTGGACCATTGAAATAAGGTGTTACCAAAAATGTTACCTCTTTCCACAACAAAATTGTGTAGTTGATAATATAGCAATGTATAATGCACTATGGGCTTTTAGACTGAGGGGGAGGCAGAAACGACTGACAAATTCAGAAATATCAGAGGCTGTCATACATTTCCACCATGTCTGAAGAGCTTCAGGGAGGCACAGATATATTAAATGGCAGCATTGAGTGAGGCCTCTGAGAAAAGCCTGTCAGTGTGGGAGGTAGGTAGGGATATCACACCACGCCGGAGACCAGATCAGCATGACCGTCACGTCTCCTGGTGAGCTTCGGTATCTTGCTGCTCTCCTAAGCCACCGCAACTGTGTGCAGAACACACCCAGAGGGACATGCACAGCACAGATGATAACACACAGCTCAGAGACACTCAACAGCACAGCACGATATAGATACATCAATAAATACATCATTGATGGATTCTTGATAAGATCAAAAATGAAATATTCAATATTCATGCCTCTTGTATAGTCTCAGAAAGTTTTAGCATCTGAGAGCAAATGTCGAACTTCTCTGCATTTTCTTTTCTTTCTACAGTTCATTTATTTTATTTTTATTTCTGAAGAACTAAAGGGATAGTTTTCCCAAAACTGACAATTTCTATCATTAACTCATCCTCATGTCTTCCAAACACCTCTTCTTTTAATTTGCTCATTAAAATAAAACACAAAGGTATGTAAACCTGACAAATGTATTTCCTTGACTTACTGACATTTTTTTCTGCCTTTGTATTTTATATTTCTAAAAGAAACCTTTAGTTGGTACGGTGACGCATTGCTGCCACATACATATTATTTTTTTCCACTCAATTATGTCGTACTAACGAGATGCTATTTCGTTAAAACGACATATTTCCTTGGCCTTATAAGGACGTGTAGCCATGTACAAAATATGCCTTTATCCACATAATATTGATGTAGCCTATCACGCCTTTATCAAACTTCTACATTTAAAAAGCTTAAACAAATAGTAGCAGCCCCCAATCAGAGACGAACCTCTGGCAAAATGAATGGCCCCTGGTCCTTTTTTAAAATATATTTTATATAGCCTAGGCCTAAAAGTTTCTTTATGTAATATATTAATATATAACATTTTATTTTTGTTAATAGGCCACAACTTCACTACCTAGAGATATAATTAATAAAAAGTAGTCAAAACACATCTAACAGAACATGGCCCAAGTTTATTTTTTACAACATTGTGTTCTTATTTTTTTTTTTTTTTTTTTACGAAATGTCTGTATTCGTCTTTATAACAGAAGATACAATACAATACAAAAATCTTCAAGATAAAGCCTACAATCATCACATGTATAACAGATAGTCACTTTATAAACAGTGCTCTGTGTGGTGGAATAAGCAATGCTATATAGAAATATATGGTTAGCATCTTAATTTAAACTTTATTTTATTATTTTATAGTTCATTAACTAATTATGCTAAAACTAATTTAATGTAAAGGGCTGGATACTAATTACTAATTACTAATTAAATAATGTCAACTATTAAATGTAGGCTATCGAGTAGAGTTGCCATAGACTAAAGATTTTTAGCCTATATAGCCTGCCTATTCCGCGCTCAAGCGCATGCATAAATCTTGCCGCAAAGCACCGGCAAGAGTAGGCTAATGATAATACATGTGTCTGAAAAAATAACGAAGCATTTTAATCGTTTATTAATAAACTAGTGTTTTCTAAATCAGTGTAGGCTGCAAATATATCTCGATGCAAGTACAAGATTCTTATTAAACTGGATGTTTTATCCAGCTGATGTGGGCGTTTTCATGGCTTGCCTCAACATTTGCGTTTGAATAGCGCGCGTTTAGACCGGACGCGTTTCAGAATGAACTTCACTGACAGAGAGAAGGCAAAACTCGTATCAAGTTTATTTTTCTTTATTTGACAAAAAGCACAACACTTTGTTTTTATTGTGAGTATACACAAAAAAATAGACACTTAACAGGATCGAATGATTATATGTAAGATCAAAATCAGCAGAGTATTTTGAGTCTCTTTTGCACTTATAAGAAAAAAAGTGAGCTGGTATCGCCGGCCCCAGAGGGTTAAATAAATTCGATTAGGCTTCAATATAAATATTGAGCGTAGAAGTTCTATGTTCAAAGAGCTGAAGCAATAGGCTAGAAGTATGATAAATACATGATAGGCTATACATTTTATGTGGATAAAGGCATATTTTGTACATGACTACACATGTCATTATAAGGCCTAGAACATTTGTCGTTTTAACGACATAACATCTCATTATTACGAGAAAAATGTCATTTTAACGACATAAGATCTCGTTATTACGAGAAAATATGTTGTTTTAACGACGTAGCATCTCGTTTTTACGACATATTATGTGGAAAAAATAATGTATGTGGCAGCAATGCGTCACCGTAAGTTAGTGCAAGTAGGTCACACATCTGGGCCTGGGCATCTGAAAGACATGATGAGAAACACTTTAACGGGATGATCCACGGTAATATTGTTCATAATTCTTAAGTATTGTGAAATAGATAGGCCTTTAACATATCAAAGACTTGGACCTTTCGCAGCGAATATGCCATAACACATAGCGGTAGGCTACTAACACACAAATATATATTTTTTCTTACCTTAAAGGAGTCAGTTGGGAATAGATTTTGTTTATACCTGAAGCTAATGATTAATGATAAACATTAAAACACCAGCTGCAAAATGACACCGCAATATAGCTATGAATAAATGGTGTAGTTCACTGACTCTTTTTATTTATTTATAGAATTATATATATATGTGTGTGTGGAACAGACGTATATAACTTTTTCATGACTATTTTCTACAAGTCCAGCTATTATAGTTGAGGTCAGATAGGTTTGGTTTTTGAGGCTTATTTCAATAGATGGTCTTTTTGGACTGAAAGAGAAACTCTGAGTACTTTTCTATCCGTTCATCAAGCTCTTTAAAACCAAAATATCAAGAACATTTTATTCACTTTAATAAGACTCCAGTAGGACATGCTGAAATTATCTACACCAGACACCAAAAAAAGATGATTTCCCATGACACCAGTTATCAGAGAATATTCTGTTCAGCATTCAAATTGGAATGACAGCATTTTTGAACTTCAGAGATATATTTAATTTTTTTAAATTCAATAAGGCCTATCAAGATTATTGGCTGTGAATAGAATGAATGGTCTATTCAAACTGATTTCTGGAATCCTCCAGTTTCAATATTATGGCAAATCTGCCTGATGGATCTGATCTGTTTGAGCAGCAATTTCCTGCTTCTCTGAGAAAGCCAGAACATTGGAGAATTAATAAAACATATGAGTGGAATATCTGTCATGATGTTTTCTAGCAAGTACAGTCTACTGATTATTCAATTGCCATACAACTTCATGTACTCAGGTCTCTGGCCTATTGCATTGTCATTATTTTCTCTCTCTCATCAAGTCATTCTAAACCTGTATGAGTGTATGAAGAATATCCTGGCCTTTTTACTATGATGATTGGGGCTGCTAGAGCATGAACTAAATATAAATGTTAAAAAAGTAGCTATGATCCAAAGTTGCGAATTTAACTAAAGCGCAAAATGGAAACATCGCATAAAACATTTGCGAACAAAGCACTGTTTCCGTTTAATGTGTTCAAGAGAACAAAATCTTCACTTCCTGGGAAATAAGCGAAAAATATCTGTAATAAAAATGGACAATGGTAGTGGGCCAAACCAAACTCTCCGACCACTGGAGCAAGAAGGGCTTAATACTTTCAGCACTACAGCATAGCTGGATGATAACAGGGTTATTGCACTCGGATAACCTATAAATACCATTGTCTCACTGGAGAGCTCAAGAGGCTGGTTTGAGTTATGGAATATTATGGAGCTTATTGCATAAATGCTCTTATTGAGGTTTCACACACTTCATATCAATGGATAAGACACGGAACGAGTTTTAGGAGGTAAGCTGTGATGTCACTAATATGCCTGTACTAATGAATATTAAGTATCCCTGACATGATTAATTAGACCGTCCAGTTGAGAGAGAATACAGCCCTATTATGACCTCTGACCTTGAGGCTGAATATACAAAAAAAAAGTTAAATTAGCTCATATTGATGTGCATAATGAATTAATGTATTCACTGTCTCTGAAATGATGTATTATGAAAGTATTAATTCACATTCTAAATATTTATATATTAGTGCACTTCTCGCTGTAAAATTTCTATGTCATTCAGTCTCACGCTCACTTACAGTATTCGTCCTATTGAGTTTCATCTAAATAGAGCATTATCAATAAGAGCATCATGTATTTTACAGCTGGGAAAGTTCTAAAAAAGCCAAAGTTCAGTGCTGACAAACACGCACATACACTCACACAGTTCAGTGAGTCTTTGACTGTTCCTGGGACTCTATCGATCTGACCTCTGCAGAGCAATCAACTGTCTATGGAAACATCAATGCAGACATCAGGCCTAATGCATTTTAAACAAGTTCTAATGTTGCCAGCTCCACCATGATGAATACAAATAGACCATTACAAGACTACAGAAAGTGCAAAGTGAACAAAATACCATTAAACCTGTCAATACAAATCTATGAAACGATGTACAAAGAATGAGACAAAAAGACAAAAATTCTGTAATTTGCACTGAACAGGATTTGACGTCAATGCAATAAACTCAGGACTGCATTTAATTATTGTTTTTGTCTATTTGTCTTTTTGTCTATGTGCACTTGCTAACTACACTTACACTGACAAAATTTGGCAATAGGTAAGAAACACGATGAGAATCAAATGGGTTACGCAAGTGTTTTGCTTCCTTTGATGGAACAAAACAAAACACGATGAGTATACAGGGTTTCATGACAGGATGTGTAGATGCTACTACTGCTGCTGCCAGTCATAGTCAAACATTCAACTCAATCTCCATAAAGAGAGAACAGAACACCAGCCAGCTTCATTAGTGCTGGTGCCGTCCAGTAGAACCAGCCAGTGTGTCTCTCTACAACCCTCTCCTGATGAGCTTCTGGACAGCAGATGGCTTCTCTCATAGGTCGAGTACATGCTGGACTGGCCAATTTATTCATTCATCGACTTACTTTTGCATTCGCTGGGAAGCTAAAAACATCCGCTGCGCAAGCGAGAAGTTATTTATATATTTTGCTGTGGCATATTTAGCTCACCCTGTATATTAAGGCATGGGAATGATGCTCTTGACACGTTTACCCTTTCGCTCTCCACTCTGCCTGAGTCACTGATATAAACAGATGGAGACCAATGGAGGCAGAGACATTACTGCTTCTTTTTACAGTCTGTGATCTAGCCTTACACATGCTACAGACAGGGCCAGATTTACTAACATCGCAAACCCTCTTTTGGCGGTAAAAACTACTGTCAGGATTTAATAAAGACACGCGGTGAAAAATTTGCGCTGAAAAGGCGTGGACAATGTTATCTTTGCCGCTGACCTTAATGAATATGCATTGGTAGGAGTTTCCCTTTCAGACAAAAAATTTATGGGAGAGGAGAATTTAAATTAATCACGCAAGGTGATTTACTAAGGTTTGCGCTAGTCAATTTACTGGTACTTGCGCCATTTTTTACAGCCCAAAAAAAAGCACGTCTTAAACCAGATGCTAATTTGCGCTGCTCTTGGAAGATTGAGTTGGTCATTATGGAAATGGTCCGGCTGAGTCTGTGTTCTTTAATTTGTGCATTGGCGGTAGATCACATCCAGAACTTTCCACTCTCATCACCCCTTATATGGGATTGGGCTATCACGCAAATGTGCCTTGTTTAGTAAATCTGGCCCTGTGGTCCACAGTGTGGCTCGTGAATGGCTCTAGTCTTCATGCAGATATGAACCTGCTTACATAATCATATTAGAATGCTTTCTGAAGGATCATGTGACACTGAAGACTGGAGGTACGTTTTAAAATAAATTCAAATAAAACAAACTTAAAATTGTAATGATTTACCAATTCAGTACAAAAAAGCAAAAAGAATAACCGACAAGAACTCATTCATTTATATTTGTAGACAAACAGACAGACAGATAGATAGTCTATGTTCACATCTCTGTTGGTGAGCACGATGCACATGGCGTTGTACATGTGACGACGGCCGCTTCACGTGTCTGCTCTGGGGCTCAAAACCTTTTTATAGACGTGTCCATAGCAGTGCAACTCTTGAATGGGAGGGAAAGAACATTACTTCACCATTTAAAAGAACCCATTAAATCAAAATGGGAGTTTAAGCTTTCAGTCCATGTGTTTTGGCTACTAGTGTATTACCAAACAATGAAAAAAATAACTTTTAGTAAATTTGCTTTTTAAAATGTATAACATATTCTGTGATAATGTGCCCCAAAATAGAGATGACTGATCCTGTATTTTGTCCATTCAAATGATCTCTGGAGACAATGACCATCTCAGTAATGTCACCAGCAACCAACTAGCAAGTAAATCACAAATCTAAACTAGTCATCTAAACAAGGAAAGATTTGCATTCCAATTCCATTTCCTTTTTCCATGACCTATTTCCCACTCACCCAGTTCCTGTCTTTTCAGAACATATTAGTTTCCATCTTTTGTTGAAAAAATAATTCTTTCTGCCTGGATTGGAATCACTGAAAATGCTGAGGTTAAAGAATAAAAGACTACTGTTGACACTGTGGCACGTGTGGATGTGGCTCATTTCCACACGGGTGTCAGGTGGACCGCGGGACACGTGCTGCGTCTCCCATCCTTCTGATTGCGTCTTTTCTTATCAATTGCTTGAGAAATCAAACAAGAGACAGACAGGCAAATAGCACTATGACACATTTTTGTCAAAGCAGAAAATGAATGGAACATGGAAAAGATTAAATGGAAAAACCCAATGTTAAAATGATTGATTACGAAAAATAAAGCCATTCATTTACAAAGTTACTGAAACCAATTTGGGAAGTGATGTCATAATGTGTGCATCTGCTTTGCAAAAAGAGAATCCCGAATGAGTCAGTGAAAATCTTCAGAAAGAGCGTGATTAAAGTGTTTTTCCATGCAAATTGCAATGAATGAGGATTTCAAGCTATGCAAAAGCATCATGAACGCATCATGAATCTGATCCACACCATTTGAGTACTATCCTTGATTCAATTAAAAAAAGCCAGTCTGAATGATTCGCCCATAAATTCTCCCTGACTCAATCTAGTTCCTCGTGGCGCCAGAAGACTTGGATCTTTTAATTAAAAGCACCATAAAAGCATCCTAAAAAATAATCCATACCACTCTAGCACTATATTCCAAGCCTTCTGAAGTCATGATACAAAAATTAGTTTTTTTATACAGTGATAATCTTGACATCTATCCTAGCTCTCCTTGACATGTGCATAAGATAACAGAAATAGGAAAGAAAAAAAAGATGAATGAATGAACCTTTCTTTTGAGTTGGATATTTTTCATGAGTTGATCCAGTTCATAGAATTGGTCTGAATGATTTGTCCATGAATCTGATTGATTTGGTTCTTGCGTTCTCACTGACTCAATGGCCTGGTTCCCCATACAAAGCAATCGTACTCAATATCTTCAGAGCTTTAACAAGCCACTATAGTTAGAAATAATTTATTTTATCTATACCAAACCAATTCTATCTTAAAGGTATCAGCAGTCTCAATGATAACAGACCTTTAATACAAGCATAACAGCTGAATTCATGCTTTGTGGGGCCATTCTGGGACTCTTATAAGGTGCTGTGGGACCTGGGTAACTAGTGGCCGTCACCAAGCATGGTTAAGCAGACAGACTCAACTGATCTTCTGCTATGACCATTTGCTTTCAATACATTTCCCATTTATTCCACTTTCTTAGTTGTCAGTAGCCTCTGGTACTACCCATATAAAAGACTGCCGATACTGCCATAAAGTCCAACCAATGCACATCTTTTAGACAAGAGATTGATTTTAAGGGGCCATGCACTTGCTTTAGAAAAATGTCAGTGCAATTCTGTACTTCATTTCAAGTCATTAGGTGACAGTGGAAGGAAGAACAGAGCCAAATAAATGAAAAACAAAAAGAAATAGTATTGATTGAGGTGCATGAATAAGCATGGATTCTGTCAATCTCAAAGTTACCGCAGTTCACATCTACTTTCAATGAGCTGCATCGAATGTCAGCAATCCTTCAAAACCAGAATTCAGCGTTTTTTAATCTACTAAAATGAAACAGACAAAACATGAGTGTTTCTGAGAAAACACATAAATTGATTGGCTGCAACGATTTCAAAGAAAGCATAAACTGCACTGACAGTTGATCCAAATGTTGATCCAGGAACTTTGTGAAATCACGTTCTCCGCTGTAATAGGCCGCCTCCCCTGAAATTGCTGGTAATTTACTGGTGCTTTAATGCTTTCATATCTGATGTTTGTTGACAACCTCAGAAAGTCCAAATAGTCCGTTTTATTTTGACCACAGGATATTACACTGAAAAAAAAACATGTTTTCCACAGCTCAGAAATCATTATATAAATTGTCAGAACATAATAACGGAAAGCCTTTCGTCATTCAATCAAGAATGATGTGATCTTCTGCATGTTGCACTATGCGTAATGTTTTGCAAAGGAAAAAAGCCTTAATTGTTTTTAAATGCAGGGCATGCAAATCATAAATGAACAGACAGTGAGATTTAGCATTTACAGACTCTATTCAGCCCTCTCTACAGAACTATACTGATCAAAAACTACATGTCCATCCCTTTGAACAAAGTGCATCAAATGTCTCCATGGCCTTGAATGAACTGATTTCTGAGCTGAGAGATCCCCGTTTTCTCCTCCTCTGTACAGTAAAGAGCAGCTGTTCCAGGAAACGTCTGTGACACTGAGGAAAATTACAGGTCTAAAGTGCAGCGCAGTGGCCCTCCAGCCCTTCACATTAGCTGGCGTTCTGCAGAGCTCGAGTGCTAATTAACATCGACTGGGGCATGGAGAACAGGGGTTTGGTAACAGACTATATTATACTCTCTTCAAAACCAGATTATTTGATTTATTAGTGTTAGTAACTGGTTCCAAGACACTACCAGGGACAAAAAGCACAACTTATAGCTTAATATTCTTAGTTACACACATGAATGTATATAGAGTGGTGGACCAAGTACACAAATCAAGTACTTGAGCACAAGTATAAATAACCTATTAAAATATCACTCCAGTAAAAGTATAAGTGCTCATTTTTAGTTTTACTTGAGTAAAAGTACAGAAGTACTTGATTTTTAATGTAGTCAAGTATTAAAAGTAATAAGTACTGATCGATCAACCATATATATATCAGAACTAGTCAGTAGTCAGCTCACTAGTCAGTTATGTTTTTGAAAGAAGTCTTTAATGCTCACCAAGGCTGCGTTTATTTCATAACAAACAGTAATATTGTGAAATATTAAAATTTTATAACCGTTTTCTATTTTAATACATTTAAAAATGTAATTTATTCCTGTGATGCAAAGCTGCATTTTAAGCAACATTACTCCAGTCTTCAGTGTCACATTATCCTTCAAAAATCATTCTAATATGTTGATTTAACGCTTAAGAAACATTTCTTATTATTATCAATGCTGAAAACAGTTTTTGTTGTTTAACAAACAACAAATGTTGTTTACATTTAACATATATACACAGACACGTATACATACCTTACTTGTATAAAAGCAAACGTGTTTTTGAGCTTTTAAAAACAGCATTCAACAATTTCACTTAGTTTAATGTAAATTTAATTTCATCATTTCAATTTGTATCATATAAAAGTGAACTCTAATGGGGTTAATTTAGGTTTCAATTACAATGAAGATGAGTTTTATAGAGAGATGCCAAATTCATGACCCAGTTTTTTTCATGACCATGGGTTCGCCTGGAATATGGATCCAGCATTCCAATGATTAGAAACACACATAAACACAGCTGACAACTCACAAATGCAGTGTGTGTTCAGTGATTTGAGCTAACATAGAAAACCTAAAGGACAACCATGTAGAGACAGTCTAGACCCAGCTTGTGCCCTAATGGAAACAATGATAAGAGAGAGAGACTGAATTAGAACTGATTTTCACGTGGACAGCAGAAGTTCATTGTCCCACCTATTTGGAACAATTACTATCCAATTCAACACACACAAACAGCAAAAAAGACATCACGTGCAGGGTAATGAAAAGATTGAAAAGAATGAAAGCTAATTTATGTATCACAAATATATAAATAAAGCGTTTTCAAAAATATTCTTCATTAGCTATGGTTTTTAGAAGGCTTTTCTTCAACTGCGGGCACCAGTTTGGGCCAGAGTTTGATTCTCCTTAAAACATAGGGTGAACTCAGGTTGATTGGGACACTTTTACCCAGTCATCTCAATAGCAAAAAGTGTTCCAATCAACACTTGACTGGAACCGGAGGACTGGAAAGGAATTTTAAAAGTATAAAAAAAATAAAAAAAATAAAAAAAAAAGTTTCCATGTGAACTTTTATTATACTTTTGTGGAACTGCGCAACGCTTTGTGTTTTACGTCACACTTATCACACAAAAGACCTGCGTCGGCCAATAGTGAGTCTACGTGTGACGTACAACACAGAAGCTTTGCGCAGTTCCACTACGTGAAATCTCGAGGCACACAGAGAAGGAAATGAATAGTTGAATAAAGTCGTTATTTTTGTTTGCTTTTTTGCGTACAAAAAGTATTCTCGTCGCTTGATAAACTTAAGATTGAGCCACTGTAGTCACTCGGACTATTTTAACGATGTCTTTAATAACTTTTGGGCCGGCCAGTTTCGATCCCTTAGAAGCCTATGGAGGATTGATCCGGCTCTCAGATTTAATAAAAAATATCTTAATTTGTGTTCCGAAGATGAACGAAAGTCTTACGGGGTTGGAACAACATGAGGGTGAGTAATTACTGACAGAATTTTAATTTTGGGGTGAACTAACCCTTTAAGACACGATACTTCCTCGAAAAACAAATGACAGCACAGTGCTACAACAACCATAATGAAATGAGCCTTCACAATAGAAAATGTTTTATGGCAATTTATCTGTTCGATAAAATACCTTACTCACCTGCGGAGTAATAAAAGTGCTATATCCGCATCACTTTTACAACATTTCAAATCCCTCAGTTCTTCTCGCCATCTCTGAAATGCCAAGCCAATGTAGATTCTTGTTTTTACGAGCTCTGTCACGTTCTCTTTTTGCCAGAAGACTCTCCTCTATTCAGCATATTTTTTAAATGTTGTCACAATGAGCAAGAAACATTTTTAAACCTTTCTTGCTCATTGTGACAACTATGCCACTCCCACACACCATAATGCGTCAAATATACAGATATGATGAGACACGCACGGGCAAGTGACGTCTGTACTCAATTTCCCACGAAAACCATCCCGACAGGTCTAAAATATAAACAATTATAATAGGCTTACCATAGTGAATCAGGGTAAGACAAAAACGAGTTTTGGAAGAAGGATTGATGTTGTATTGACTGTAAATTTGGTTCATTTTGAACACAAATAGTTACATAAGCCGCTTTCCGACCAAGTAGTTACAGGAACTTAGTTATAGGAACTGTCCACTTCTAAACAGTTCTAAGAACTACTCTCCCCCAAACTCGGTTTTGCTGTTTGCGTTCGCACTGGCCAAGTGGCCATAGAAACTGGTAGGAGGGGTTAGGCAGTGACGCAAGCACGGCGGCGGCGACACATACAACAACAACAAACCAGCATGGAGGAGGCTATCGGAATGTTCCTGTTCTGCCTTGCCGGGACCTTAATAACGAGTACGAACGGCAGCGTTTAAAGACTATGCTTGAGTTCTGTACAGAGAAACACAGAAGACGAAGGCTCCAGCGTAATATGATCTTAAGTAATATAATGGAAGAAGATAGAAGAGCAGAGCGCAGGAGGCAAACAAAACGACGGGTAAGTTTAGCAAGCATTATCAATTAGCTGGTTGAATGCGTTATGTTTGTCTTAAGTTAAGAGTTAGCATAGCATACATCGGCGAATTGCAACAGACAGTGAAGAAAATGTGTTGACAGTGGGCGTGACTTATAAGTTGAACCAATCAACGTAGACCTGGGGAAAGGGAACTAAAAAAGTCCTCGCTCTAGACTAGGTACTGAAAGAGTTATAGGAACTACGGTCCGAGGAACTAAAAAATCCCCAACTTAGTTCGGTCGGAACACGTCAAAAAAAAGGTTATAGGAACGTTAGGTTCTAGGAACTGCAAAAGTCCCTCCGGTCGGAAAGCGGCTATAGTGTACGTTCGTCTGTTGGTATGTTCATCTCTCATCTTTCTAGTGTGAAGAAATGAAGGAATAGTTTGTGAAAGGGGACCTTTGGCTGTTGGATCAAGATCTGTGCTGAGCTGACTGCTTTTTATTACTATTAAATGAGTGAAACTGAAGCTTTACTGAAGCTCTCTTTTATCCACAAACCGACGCTTCAGTCATCTATTTTACATTTAAAAGCTCTTTTTATTTCTCTCTTAGCTTTGTTAAAGTATGATGAGCATTTCAAAGACAGCATGTCTGTGGATTCTGTGCATCTGGGTGCATTGCATCTACAGCCGTAGCCAAGCTTACCTGATAAAACCGACCTCAAGACGTCTGAAGGATTGTGTTCCCAAGGCTTCAGACCACTGAGCTAAATTATTCAGTTGTGTAGCAGTTTCTATAGACACGAACTTCTACACCCACATACTGCTCCGACAATTGAATGGCCATTTAAATGAAATGAATCACAACTAAAAAGACATACTCTTGGAATATACGGCATGGGATCATTATGATGCATTTGCTTCTTTTTTAAAGGCTTGATGCTGGTGCCATTGCACGAGCATGAGCAGGACTTTCTTTTTTATTCTCCTTTCATGGTTCATAAAAAAAATTGTTACATTAGAACAACATAGGGTCAGTAAATGATGACTTAACTTTAATATAGGGTGAACTATCCTTTAAAGTCCACTGCTATGAAGTTAGGTAACTTAGGTAACTTATACTGGCAAAAAAGTCCACTATGATATTCTCATTCCTTGATCGGTTTCCTTCTTTAATGTAAGTTTATGGTATGAGTTACCCAGCAGAGTTTTATATTTAGAGTTATTAAAAATGCCTTTTTAAGCATCGCTAATTGACAATGCAGTAAAGTTTACATTAATAAAGTCAAGAATCAGTAACTTGCATCATGTGAAATCACTCTTCTTTTCAATTGACAAGATGATGCTTTCCTTGCCCTCCAAACTCTAGAGAATCGGATTAATGAGTATCCACAGTCATCTGTGTATCCAGTTTTACAGGAAACTTTTCTCACACAGAGAGTACAATGGCTGATGCTTCACACTTGTAACCTTTGGGTTTGGTACAGATGAAAAGATTGTGTGTCTGTACAATAGGATGCTTCTATTTATCTCTTCGGGCTATTACGACTGAAATCATGTGCCAAGCAGGCACACGTGTAAACTGACTCATCACATGGCCATTAGACAACAAAAACATGCAACAAATAGCTGTTTTCTCCTGTAACAAACAAAAATGATCACGTTTTTGCAGTGGAAAATAAATAAATCCCCATACACTGATAGAAAAGCTAAAGCTTTTATTACAACTGCAGAGACGGGTAGGTGTACTTTTGAGAGTACTGACACATTATCTATGTTTAGATAATGGCTATTTAACTTGATAATAACTTGTGCAAGAAATCAGAATATCGCATAAAACATTTGAAAAAAAGCACCGTTTCCATCTAATGTGTTCAAGAGAACAAACAGAAAAAAAGAAAACAGACATTGGCTCAGGCATTGTCAAAATTGAAGAGGCTGTGAAATGAAACTGGTCCACTGGATAGTACAGTTATCCATTCACATCCACTGTTGAGGCAAAGTCACACGAGTTTTTCGTTGCGCATCGAGGGATTTATTTGGTAAATGTGTTTCCATTGTAGTTCATGAGCATGTCTTATTAGATCATTTTTTTATCTCATTTAAGCTCATAGAATTTATGCACATATTGGCATTTCCATCCAGTTGTTTATGCGATATTCCAAAATTTGCATAAAAATAAGCGTATGGAAACTAGCTATAGTGACAAGCTCTTGTATCCCTAAAGGTACAACATTTGCACATTATCCTCTGACAGAATAAAATAAAATAAGAATAGCCAAATTAACTAAGCTAAAACAAACTGATTCAGAAAATGGTCTAGGATTAGGAATCGACAGGCAAATTAATTATGAACCAATGCTTTTAATGATTCACTTTTTACTGACTCGATAAAAAGTGGGTCATTAAAAGAAGTGTATAAAATTGCTCAGTAGGAGCTGGATGGGTATGTGTCAGTTAATTATATTAGACTACACAGTAGCCTATATAATATAGCTGTGATTACTTACTTGCTACCACCTCAAAAGTATTTACAGAATCGTTAATGGAATCATGAGGGAATCTGAATGATTAAACAATTCCCATTGCTGTTCACTAGCACCTGATTTTCTCAGATCTGAGTTGGAATGGAACAAGATAATCACTTGGACAGAGTAAAAGGAAACCAGGATTGTAGAGGAGGGGGTCTTCCAAAGAACACAACATGAGTTTACAGTATGTAGGTCATCGATTCATAAATGTGTGAGTGAGTGAGTGAGTGAGTGAGTGAGTGAAGTCCTGGGGACTTCAGTAGAAAGAAATGAGAGAGGTCAGGAGGAACTATTGATCTATTTCTCATTAACTGAGTATATTATACCCAAGACGTCTGCTTAAACACATGAGAATGTGTTTCTGAAACAGTCACTGATCAGCGTGCTACCAAATAACCATCCAAAAGAGTTTGGAGATGCTGAATTACACAATGCATATCTACACCTTGCAGAGCGGATACTCTACTTGAACAATAAAATATATCTTTCTGTTTTATAATATGAAATAAAATAAATAAATTCAGAGCTCAACCGGTGCTGTAATTTGGATCCATCCATCACTCCATCTTCCATGGCTTTTCAAACTTTCAAACAAGTTTGCCTTGAGAAACTTGGCTTTTCTACTAAAAAGTCTACTCTAAAATTAAATTCTCAATTCTGGCCCAGCAGGAAAGAAATCAGCGAAAGTTAGTTTGTTGCTGGTCCAGACTAATATCTGACTTGGACTACGTAGAACGCAGCTTCCATATTTCATATGACAGTCACCTGACTCAATGGACCTACTCCTCGGACACTTCATCTTATGAGAGAGGATGAGAGCTCAGGTCAGCCTGAGCAGAATAAATCAAAAGAAACTGAGGCATGATGGGGCGAGGGGAAGGAGAAACTGAGGCATGATGGGTGAGAGTAAGGAGAAACTGAGGCATGATGGGGTGAGAGGAAGGAGAAACTGAGGCATGATGGGGTGAGAGGAAGGAGAAACTGAGGCATGATGGGGTGAGAGGAAGGAGAAACTGAGGCATGATGGGGTGAGAGGAAGGAGAAACTGAGGCATGATGGGGTGAGAGGAAGGAGAAACTGAGGCATGATGGGGTGAGAGGAAGGAGAAACTGAGGCATGATGGGGTGAGAGGAAGGAGAAACTGAGGCATGATGGGGTGAGAGGAAGGAGAAACTGAGGCATGATGGGGTGAGAGGAAGGAGAAACTGAGGCATGATGGGGTGAGAGGAAGGAGAAACTGAGGCATGATGGGGTGAGAGGAAGGAGAAACTGAGGCATGATGGGGTGAGAGGAAGGAGAAACTGAGGCATGATGGGGTGAGAGGAAGGAGAAATGGGTAACAGATGAATCTGGAATTAAGTCCACCTCTCATGTAGCCTAATTCTTCTATGCCTGTTTCTCTCTGTCTGATACATGTATAAAAATAATAAATAAGGAGATCTCTTGGCAAAGCAACTGGTTTAGCTTTTGTGATCCAACAATTATGGGGAAAAGCATGATTTTCAAATCTACAGCCACCTATGTGAAGTCCATTATCCATTCTCTCAAGTGACCCTGTTTATAAGCGAGACAGACTGAATCTCTCATTTTCCCGGCTGTCTGTAGATCCGTGGCTGCCAAGCAGATGGACAAATCATTGTTCTGCTCACAAGACAGACGACAATACCACTGTCACATTACGAGGAGAGATGACAGACAGAATAATGCCAAGAAATCTAGGCTGACGGCACAAAAACCAACACAGGCCTGTCAAGTTTCACATTATTTAGATCCAGTGGCAACGTTTTCTGTTCTCAGAATGGACTGTGATGTCTGGTTTAGATGGGCAAATTTCCTCAAGGGTCACAACAAGAGAGACCAGCACTATGGCAGGCTGAGGGTGTAAACAGACGGCATTGTTTTACAGGATACTCCGAATTTTCATGGAAAACGTGTGCTTGTGCATGTTTGCATTTGAAACCCATGAACCCTAATATTACAATTCGTAAAAAGGATTATTGTTGAGAGACGAACGCTGGTGCGATTTACACAAACAAGTTTGCACGTTCCATCTCTTCCGGGACAATAGCAATTGTGTTTTGGAGTTGTTTGTTTTGGGGGTTTTATCAATACAGTCTGGACTACTAAAATACCAATAACGCAGAACGCCCACGAAACGAACTCAACTTAATGAGTCACACTCAGAACCACTTCAATCTAACTGGAACACCATCTGCAATCAACAATGACAAAAAAAAAGCCTTCATATGCAATCTAGCTTTAAAAATGTCTCTCTTTGTATCTGCAGAAAGGCGAATCATGACTCGCATGCAGGTTCAATAAAGAGCAATAATCGGGTCCCTCACGTGATGTGACAGCTGGAGATGTTTCACATGCTCAAAGCATGACTGATTATTACTATGAATAATTGCTGCATGTAAATGTTGTGAAAGCTACATACTTATCATAACTAATAGTTGTGGTGTACAGTAACAAAAATGACACAGCATGTACTGTGTAATGTGAGACAGGGTTTGGATCTGTAAGGTGAAGCAGATGGTCTTGTTCTATCAGATTCCTGAACAAGTCTCTGTGTGTCACAGCGTGTGCTGAGACATTGTACAGAAGCTTCTGGTGTAATCATTGTGGCAGCTCGACCTGTGTGATGAGAAACACACTGCCTGGTGCACTTACTGTACCAGAGCTGCAGGATTTATCTAGCACTAACAGTCAGCAAATCTGTGCAAAAATATCATTAAAGTCATCAGAATACACTTTTTTGTGGCACTTGCTATGTGAAATAAATTTGGACATGATTTGAAAAGGTTAAATGATCCTAAAAACAGTCACACTTGTACTCCTCGTGGTCAAAAATAACCGCCATAGAAATAATAATAAAGAAATAATAAAAATTTGCAGGTACATTCTACAAATCTGCCAGAATGCAGAAAAACAGCACACAGCAATGAAGGGGTTAATTGGGGGGAACATTTTTTTATGGATTAATTAATTGTATTGTATTATAAAAATTGTGAGACAAATGGATAATAATTATTGCATAAATAATTAGTACCATACAATTCTCTCAAAATATGAAATAAAAACTATTATTCAACAAAAATATATTACATTGATTTTACTGGGCAAAAAAAAAGAAGTGTTCGGCCACTTTTGACTGGGAGGAGTGTCAGAGGGTTTAATCCTAAAAAAAAAATGTATTACTATTTCCACAAAAATATTAAGCAGCACAACAGTTTTTTCAACATTGATAACAATAAAAAGAAATGATCCTCGAGCACCAAATCAGTATATTAGCAAGATTTCTGAAGGAATGGGTGGGTTTTTTAATTATTATTATTATTTTTTTTTTGTAGAAACTTATTTTGAACACGTAGAAAACATAAAAATAAAAAATATACAAATAAATATATACATATATAAAACTAAAATTAAAATATCAGTTATATAAGGCCATGTGCTTCTCAGCACAAACTTCCAAAATTAATGTAGATAATTCAAATTAGAAATTCTCATGTTCAAAAAGGAGAAGAAAGAAGTTCATAACAAACTTAATTATAGGCCTATAGTGAAAAAATTCTGCCCCAAACTTTTGAACGATAGTATATATATATATATATATATATATATATATATATATATATATATATATATATATATATATATATATATATATATATATATATATATATATATATATATATATATATATATATTTCTAAAGTCCAGATGCATCCTGCTGTCAACTCAGTCAGAACTAGACAAGCTTTCACATGAAATCAGGACTCCTTTTTTTATTCTGTGACAAAGCCTGCCATTGAGATTTTAAAAGTGTGTTTGTGAAAGGTAGAAAAAGGAAAGAGTGGGAATACAACTGAAATGAAAGAGAAGCATAGAGTAAGACAGAGAATATAAATGAATTACAGAGATAAATAAAAGAGTACACGGAATTAAAACACTCAATTCACTGGCATCACTACACAACACAGGAAAAAAGTTGTTGTTCGTGTTTAATGCAATGTGGTTCTCACGTTGGCCATTTCTGGAATGAATTTGTTCACAAAATGCAGCTAAGAGCGGTTTGATCATGTCTAAGGGGAGAGAGAGGCTTTGTAAAGAACAAGTCCTCCCACTTCTCTGCTGAAATACACAAACACTTTCTCCCGGGACTGCGTTCCACTGCAGAGGTTTAACTGATGAATATGAAAAGAGGAATTAAAGTGAGAGAGTGTGGTCCGAGGTTTCAGAAAGGAGGGGACAAACCTGCTGTGAAGGAAATAAAAGCAGCGAGGCCCATAAAGGTCTGTGCCACTGAATAATAATAATACTGCAGTTACTAAAAACGCCTTTGTATCATTTCCAAAAACTTTATCCGATTCCTTAACTTGTTGTGTAATATCCAAACAGTGCTCATTTGTGCTTTTAACTTTAACTTTATGATAACTATCATTATAAATGAATCACTATACAGTAAAATTCTTAACAGTTTATTACAGTAAAGCTACATGCTAGACAAAGGAAGGCTAATTTGAAGAAGCAATTACAGTAAAATATAATTAGGTGTGTCCAAAATTTGGATTGGTGATTGTATATGAAAATGAATTAAGGTAAATTCAACCAAAATCTATTTATACACTATTTTTTTTTATACATTGTAAAGTAAAAACAGATTATATTTAATGCATTAATTATATAAATTATTATATAATATAATTTATATGTATGTAAAATGATTTTATATTTATATAATGTACTTAATATATTAATATTAATATATAAATTATTAACCTAACAATTATACAAGCATTATATAAACAGAATGTAGATCTATAATGTTTCTTTATATAACTGTTGAGTAATGAACTTATTCATGAATGAATTGATTACGTTTAGTCAATAAATGCAATGCTTTTTTGCACTGTGATAGTTTACAGCAAATGAGAAAAAAAAAAAGTTTTACTTTTGGATACTGATAAATACAGACACCAACTAAGGCGAAGACGCAACATATCCATCTGAATCTCTATAAAATCCATCTGAAAGGAGAAAAAAAGAAGATTAAAGAATATGCGTCTGCGGATGAGGGTATTATTTGCGATGCCCATCTCAACAGGGATTCTTTATACCCATTATATCTGCCACCAGTGGATCTGATTTCCCAGCTATCATGTCTGCGAGAGCCACAAGGGAGCCAGAGGGTTTTATCCCAGACCGTCACACTGACCTACATTTTGTGACACATTTCTGATGTTCCACGACATGCAACAGTTTCTTATAACTCAATGAGTCATCGCAGAGAACCAGCAGAGATTCTGAAATGAGCATCAATTCAATAATGTTCCACCTGACAACGCTTGTCAGCAATTTGACACAATAAAGGAATCAAATTTGCACCGGCCAAGACAGCTGGGTGAGTGATGATGTTACAGTGAGTCATTTTAAAGTGCATGAAGGGATAATTGATTGTAAAGTGCATGAAGGGATAATTGATTGTGTGAACAAAAAGAGGAGCATGAATGCAGATATAATTCTAGCCGTAGATGAATGACTCCTACAGCAGATCAATGGGAAGCGATCAGAAGAAAGTTTGATGGTTTAATAGTTTGTTTGATAGTTTTACAGGCAAACTGAAGTGAAAGGGTTAGTTCCACCAACAATGGAAATAATGTCATCAATTGCTCACCCTCATGTCAAGACTTTCGTTCATTTTCTAAACTAAAGTAAGATATTTGTAATGAAATCGGAGAGATTTCTGTCCCTCCATTGACAGCTATGCAACAACCACTTTGACGCTTCAAAAAAGTTCATAAAAACATGGTAAAACTAATCCTTATGAATCGAGTGAATTAATCCACATTTTCTGAAGAGACTCGATCGCTTTATAAGATGAACAGATAGAATTTAGGCTTTTATTCACATATAAACATTGATCAGTGGACATAAACAGAAGCTCAACTGAACCTGCTTGACGCGCGAGAACAAACCTCATTGGTTCCTGCTTAAGCTTAAACGCGCTGCGTAACTCGTCATCCTTGATTTCGAGACAAAAAAGAAAAGAAAATGCTGGTAAAATTCACTTTGATAATATACGTACAATCATGCATGGTCTTCATTTGCATCAGTTTCCAAACCATTATAAAAAAATGATGTTTAAAGAATTTTCTGTTCAGAAGTTTGAGGTCGGTACGCTTTTTTAATATTTAAAAGTATCTTATGCTCACCAAAGCTGCACTTATTTGATTTAAATACAGTAAATAGAGAAATAGTGTGTAATATTATTACAATTTAAAATACTGTTTTCTATTTTAATATATTTTAAAATGTTTTCAACATCATTACTCCAGTCTTCAGTGTCACATGATCCTTCAGAAATCCTTCTAATATGCTGATTTGATGCTCAAGAAACATTTATTATTATTATCAATGCTGACAGGATAGGAGGCACGAGCTGTACAGGCTCCACCCTCTTCTGGAAAGCGGGATGGGGATCAGCAGCTCATTTGCATTTAAAGATACATGCTTAAAAACAGCATGTTTCTCCTTCCATTTAAAAATGGGCATTTACAACATGGTATCATTTTGGTATAAATCATGGTAGTTTAAGCTGAGACTTCACAGACACATTCTGGAGACAACAGAGACTTATATGACATCTTGAACAAAGGGGCATAATAGGTCCCCTTTAAAAACAATTGTGGAAACCTATTAATGGAAACTGAAATATTTGTAACAATATAAATGTCGTTACTGTCACTTTTTGGATCAGTTTGTATGTCCCTGCTGAATAAAAGTATGAATTTCTTTCAAAACAACATCTAACTGACCCTAAACTTTTGGACGGTAGTGTATATATATTTTATATAGTGACCACTTTGTCCAAATAGACAGACTCAAGTCTCAAACAAACATTGTTTAGTTGGATATCATGTTTCAATCTGTAAGGCTTCATGTGTCCATCAATGTTAACTTCTCAGCTTGTTAGCTTGTCTTCTTTACAAACATCAGCTGTAATATGCCCAAAGAGACTTTCTAAGACTTGAAAATCAAAAGATAATCACACTGAAAACTCAAACCAACCAGTGTGTGGCATAAATCAGGAAAAGAGTCGCCCATAAAAGGTGAAAGCTGTGCTGAAGAGCACTTTGTTAAAGAGTAAAAAGAAAGAAAACAGAAAAATCTATTTCGACTGCCAGAGAAGATCAATTGCAGACATCAATATTTCATTAATATTTCATCTTAAATGGCTATCACTCTTCACTCGAGCCTACAGTGCAATATTGGATAATTATTTGAAGATTGTTGCGTTTTTTTCTCACATCACATCAGGCTTTCAGACAGCCGTGTTCCAGCCACATTGCTCAGTGATTGAAAGATTATAAACCTTAATTTGTTGACCTTTAAAGGCCAGTGAAGCGGAGATATCTGTACCTGAAATATTGCGTTTATATGGGAAAATCAAGAACATTCAAATACCCTTTAAATGCTAAACGGTCACAGTGAGGGTATAAGAGTACAGACGTGATGCTTCTCTCACCATGTTCCCATTTCCTCCTACAAACGGACATGGCAACAGACTGCAGCGTTCAGTCATTATGGTGTGCTGTGACTCAACAAGCTAAAAGCACATGTGTGAGAACAGCAGGCTATTGATAACACACACACACACACACACACACACAGAGAGACTCATAACTCTTCTCAGAAGACAACATGACATACAAAAAATGACCTTATTTAAATATTGTTAAAAAATTTGGGGTCGGTAAGATTTAATGTTTTGGAAAGAAGTCTTTTATGCTCACCAAGGCTGGATTTATGTGATCAAAAATAGAGTAAAACCAGTAATATTGTGAAAGAACATCATTATATTTTAAAATAACTCTTCTATTTTAATGTATATTAAAATGTAATGTATTCCTGTGATGGCAAAGCTGATTTTTTAGCAGCCATTACTCCAGTCTTCAGTGATTCTTCAGAAATCATTTTAATATGCTGATTTGGTGCTCAAGTAACATTTCTTATTATTATTTATAAATTCTGAAAATAGTTGTTCTGGATTTCCAGGATTTCTTGATGAATAGAAAGTTCAAAAGAACAACATTTGGTTTATAACATTATAATGTATCCTGCTTGGTGTCCAAAAGAACTTACTTTTCTCTTTGGGAGAAAAAAATAATCATCAGGATCCATTCTGGTAGTAATGCCCTCTTTTTCACAACCCAATCAATTCCAGATGGATAAAATGATGTCTCACCCTACATTTTTCTTTTTTGTTATGTCACATTATGTTATTAAAAAAGGTTGCAGACATAATTTCATGTTGACTTTAACAGTATATATTATATCTCTCATATTTGAATGAGTGCCAACGGTGAGAAATCTGTGGCTTTCTCTAAAGATGGCACAGAATAAGACTTCCATCATTGGCTGGGCATAAAGTTCAAGGAAGCGCATCGCACCTGGGTAATTTAACCTCATTATCCTGGACCAACATTTCTGAAACTCAATTTCAGGCACAATGCTGGGCTTTCATTCCATCTGGCAGAAATCCAATGATATCCATCACTTACATTTCACATGGCTAACTGACTTTCCCCGCCAAAAAAGACTGCTGCATTCTCTGAGAGTTCGTCCGATGTCTACAGACACAACTAAAACTACACACAAAAAAAGACTAAAATACATGAGACACAAGCATCACTCCATTATATAAAAACAAAATATTTAATTGCAAGTGGTGCTTGCTTGGGCAAAACTTTCCTAGACAAAACTGGACAAATTTTCCATGATATTTAAAGTTGTCAATGATAATGTGGTCCCTAAATATGGTTATAAGAGCACACATTTGTCTTGATGATGTTCTGGTCCCAAGTATGAACATTCAATCATTGTGAATCTAGACTTTTTGTCCATTTTATAGTCTACCGAGTAAAATGTTCTAAAAGAAGAAGAATGGCACGATTTGACGTCATGTCCACAGCACAAACTGTGCAAGATGAGTTATGCATAGAAATGAATACTAGAAAAATCTCTTTGATGCTTGCCTTACATATTAGCCTACTGTACATTCATTTGCTCTCACTTTCAGTCCAAAAACTTGTCAACTAATTCTCAATGGGATGCGTCTTGTCTTTTCTTACCTCCCCTTGATGTAGCACTGCGATTCAAAGAGAAGAGTTCTGATGAATTCTTATTATCCCGCAGCACTTCTGACAACACACAGAGCTCTGGGGGGAAAAAGATGTGAAATGATGTTCATTTGGGTACATTTCAATTTTGCAATGTTCAGCACAGTGAGTCACAGCACCAGTCTGAATATGTCCCTATCAAATAAAAGAACAGAAGTTAATGGAATATCACAAATAATCGCTGCATGTTCTACCAATTTATCTGTAGGAGAATTAGATTATGATCATTTCAAGGGATAGTTAACTCACCTTCAAGTCATTCCAAATCTTTCTTTCTTTCTGAAGAATTGGAACTGTTTATGTTCATAAAATGAAAGTCAAGAGTCCAAAACAACATTGGACCCCATTGACTTTCATTGTATGGACAAAAAAAAAAAAAAATTGTGTTACAAGTGTTACATGTTTGGAATGACATGAGGTTGAGTACATGACAGAATATTCATTTTTGGGTGAACTATCCCTTTAAGGTGTACATTTAAAATATGCACACATTGGGCATAAAGTTGGATAAGCAATTGCCAAAAATTATTATTGTCTTTGGAGCTAAATGTCCATAACTAAATGCCCTGACTCTGTTCGTGGATCATTTATTTTTTATAAAAATGCACCTGGACGAATTTTATATAACTTATTTTCAGATTTATAGGGCATACAAACAACGGAAGCACCTGGTGCTTTCATGACAATAAAACCTAGGTATATAACTAAAAGCACCAGAATAGAATTTTAAGAGTGGAAAAATAGGTTATTGTGCTACATTAATGTAGGTCAGTGCTGCCCTAACCTGCAGTTTTGTGATTGTGAGCAAAGCCCAAATAACCAGCAACTTCCTGACAACAGAGGGCCTGAGGAGACGATGGACAAAAAGCATAATTTAATCCGACTAAAAGGAGGACTCTGGTCACTTCATCCCCTCCTCACGGGCTTTAGAAAAGTCATGTGTGACGTGATTCAGCTTATCGAGTTACACGGAGCAGCGGATGAGTGGATACACGGCACGGTGATGTGCCCCTGACAGTATGATCTTGAAATTAGGGTCAATTAATCACATTTTAATGGGATGAGCGCAGTAAGAGGCTGCACAAGTCTGACCCAAAATTAGAGTCCTTACGAAGCTCTTATCCATCAAGATAAGCGTTTACACGGCAGTGCAAACATATCAGTGAAGGAATAAATGATATGACAAAAGTGCTTAGTTTAATGACAAAGATGCATCTGTGTTGATCGATTAGACGCATACCCGAGGAATAAAAAAACAGACCCTCTATGGCAACTAATAACCAGCAATATGTGCATGTGTGAACTAAAGCAAGACTCACTATTGCTAAGGATTTGAACAAACCTCAAAATGAGATTTCACACTGACAGCGATTTGCAGCGCCAAAGGGAATGGATGTAATTCAATTTTAATAAAAGCTGAATGAGGGATAATAAAAATGCACTGAGAATAAAAATCTGGCTAATACAGATAAGCTGATAATTAGTTAAATGTTATACAGTAGCTGATAACCAATTAATGGCCAATGTGTCTAAATGATTTTTTTTTTTAAAAAAAAAGTAAAACTACTAAAAACTAAAATCAATAGATTAAAACATAAATGTAGAAATCACAACATTATAATAAACCGCATGAAAAATGGATAAGATAAAGGCTTTATGAGGTTTCCAGGCCAGTTGGCGATGTCACATTGTAAAGAAACACTTAAAACGCATGTGCTTACAATGCGTATAAAAAAACGGTTTCAAAACGTTTGTTTTCAGGCTCTCAAAAACAGTTGTCATGCAAATGAAAGGCAGAAAACGTTTTCCGTTTTTAATTGAAAACGGTGTCATGTAAACACCTCCGCCCTCAGACTGCAAATTAGTTTACGACTAAATGAGTTTACGACAAAATGACAGGAAAAATAGTACTCTGGCAGATGAGGAGATTGGCCCTTAATTTTGCTGTTAATCGTAATGAAGTTAATATAAACTGCTTAAGATCCTTCTAGACTGCCATTCTGAGATGCTTTATACATAAAACATGTACATATAGGTCTTGAAAAAACAACATGAGGGCACTTAATTAAAGCAGGAGGGCAAAAGAAGATTGTCAGAAGCAGCTGGTGAACAGGATGAGCATTTGTGTTGTTAGGTGACAGAATTTAGGTCATATCGACGCTTTCCTGGACACCATGCTGCAAAACACTGCCAGCTCAGATAATGTTGTGAAAATTGGAACAAGTTGAAACAGGGATGAAGGACACAGGCCTCCGCACAACATAAGGATGCTTGATCAAATTACAGAAACCCATCCTTGGGTATTCAACTGGAGAGTTATCTAATGGTTGTGAGAGCTCCACTGATATATAGCCAGCCACACTACAACATGCAACAACATGTAGACTACTGCTCATTTCTAATGCATAAAGGAAGAGAAAGGTAAAAGAAACTTAGGAAATACCAGGACATTTTATTCTGACCAACAATACATTTGAATCAAGAGAACGATATATTAGATATATTAAAAATTTGGTGCTACTTCACTTCTGGAATTTTGTTCATTAGCAATATTCAATTTCCATGACACAACAAGTGAGTGTTTTACATTCAATACTCAAAATTGAAGGACAAACAGGTGGTTATATTGCGAAAAATGACCTGTTCGGTATAAGTGTAGTTTGTGGAAGTTGTATTATATTTTCCTCATACTAAGAACTTGTTTTGCTCCATCAATCTTCCCTGAGTGGTTCCTTTGAAAAAGATTTGTTCACAAAAAACAAGGTACACACACACAGGATAAATGTAAACCACTTTTGTGTAAATTGTTCATAAAACAAATTGTGACTAGACTTTTTGCCTATTTACCCTACCATTCAAAAGTTTGCTGTCATTGAGATTTTTTTTGTTGTCGAAAGAAATTACTATACTTGTATTTAGGATGCATTAAATTGATCAAAAGTGTAAGTAAATACATTTATAATGTTACAAAATGTATAATGTTCTATTTCAAATAAATGCTGTTCTTTTGAACTTTGTTAATCAAATAATCCTGAATGAAAAAAAAATATGGTTTCCACAAAAGATATTAAGCAGCACAGCTGTTTTCAACATAAATTATGATAATAATAAATGATTATTTAGCAGAAAACCAGCATATTAGAATGGTTTCTGAAGGATCATGTAATACTGAAGACTAGACTAATGATCACAGGAATAAATTACATTTTAAACTAAATTAAAAAGTTTATCAAATTGTAATATTATTTTACAATATTACTGCTTTTATTGTATTTTTTTTTATCAAATAGATGCAACATTGATGATCATACGAGACTTCTTTCAAAAACATAAAAAATCTTTCCGACCCAAAACCTTTTAATGATAATGTACACAATAGGATTTACACAAAAAATATGCTCTGCTCATCTTTCATGAATGAGACACAATGTAACGCATAAAAAATAAAACAGGGAAAAAGGTTAGAATACTTCATGTGATTGGAAACTTTGCTGAGACCAGCAGATTAAAGGTTAATTAGTTAAACATTTTGCTTTTAACTTGATCAGGCAAAAGTAGGTCTCGATAACAGAAATGGCTAGACAAAACATGACTGCGCTCCCACCTAAACAAAAAACAACTTAACTGAAAATCCCAAAACACGCTGTCCTTAACTTCACAATATTCAATTATTAACACAGAAGAGCTTGAAGTGGGATCTAATGGCTGCCTGGCAACACATGTGAGGAGTCATTTCGAAGTTCTTTCTCTCCGGGCTGTTGATTTGACTTTGCAGAGATTATGACGTGCATTTCACACAATCCTGTGCAGAGTTTTGCCTATAGCAACATCGTTCAATAAATGCCAGCCAACCACAACAGCTAGTGCTCTGTCCTCGAAATCTAGTGCATATCTCCCTCAGGGCAGAGGCTGTTCCCTTTGGAATACTCCAGCAAATCCCACTTCCACATTTCTCAGGCGGATTAAAGCACCTTGGCAAAAACGTTTTCCTGATGAGACCAACGATCAGATGTCTAGATGCTACACTGCCCGGACAAAAAAAGTCGCTGTTTGGATTTACATAGGCAAATTCTTTAAGAGTCTTTGATTTGATCATTATTGCAGTGATTATCATGTTTCTAGCATGTTATATGTTTGGAAACAGTTCTTCTAATCCTAATTGATGGAGTGTGTAGCTTTTCATTTCTTAAACAACCATGTAGAAAGACACATCATAGCCATATTCCAGGATGACAATGTCAATATTCATCATGCAAATTGTGAAAGAAAGGTTGGGAGGAGCATGAAGAACCATTTTCACACATGAATTGGCACTTCTGCGTCCAGACCTTAAACTCATTGAAAGTCTTTGTGATGTGCTGGAGGAGACTTTACAGAGCGCTGGACTCTTGCATTGTCAATACAAGATCCTGAAAATGACATCACAACAACTCTTGATTTCTATCAAGAGGTGCATTAATTTTTTCGTCATCAAGAGGTGCATCGATTTTTGGTAAAGATCTTGTATTGGCAATGCAAGAGTCAAACACTCTGTAAACCTTAGCCAAATATATAACATGCAAGAAACATAATAATCACTGCAATAATTATCCAATTATGGACTCTAACATTTGCCTATTTAAATCCAAACAGTGACTTTTTTTGGCCAGTCAGTGTATCTTGGCTTTTCTAAGGCGATACAGTTGCACTTCACAGAGAAAACAGATTTCCAAAGTCAGCGCTCACACACGCAAAAATCTCAGGAAAGTGGGTCAACACCCTTTTCTCCCCATCTTTTCTCATCATCGCTGCATAAAACTCGAGAAATGGAGTGGAGAATGTGGCATAAAATAGGAATGCATCGCACAGAATTAAAGTTAAGAGGGGTTAAAAACAGTTAAAGTGCTTTACGGACATAAGTGGTACCTTAATGTGACTGCAAGAGAGCAACTGTACCTGTAAATAATACAGAGAGGCATTGAGGTAAGGAAAAGTGCGCTCTGATTGGCTCCTTCCAAACCTGCTGTCTAAGAGCATTTCGATGAGACACATGATTGACGAAACTACTGAGAGTGAGTCAAAGCTGCACTGAATAATTTAAAAAGAGAAAAAGAACCAGTATTTAAACCATCTCTTTCAGCAACTTTGGAAAGGCATGAACAGCCTCAAGCGTGTTAAATGAATGAATAATGTGGTAATGGCTGGAGCATATAGTGTAAATGTGGTAGGCATGGGAATGCTACCCTATTAGCACCTCTAACAATGAGTCACATCTGCCTCGGTCCACTTGATTTTAAATTGTTTCTTCAAGATGTGCAAACGAAACTCGAGTTTAATAAAAAAATTAGCATTCGAAAACCCTCAATCATCAGGTATAGGAGTGTTGCAATTGCCGTGGTAGATGTGCACCGGGCCATCGCAGTGATAGTACAGCTGGAAGACGTCACCGTACCCATGTTCCCTCCACCAAGTGCAAAGCTGTCGGTTCCAGCCACATGAAAGTGGGTAAAACAGTTCCCTGTGCTCCATCCCGATCATGGTGAAGAAATCCTGATCGCCCAGATGCCCTCGGAAGTGGTACTTCTCAGCGAGCTGGGCAATCCGCCCGGGATCCAGAAGCTGGTTGTATAAGGTCGAGCGATGCATGGCTTCGAGGTTCAGAAGCATTACGCCGCTGTTGAAGCCGGGCAGACCGTCTGGTGGAGGGTCGCCTACATGGGACTTGGGATTCTCTTTGCGGTACTGCCAGAATGTGTGCCTACAACACACAGAGAAGACAGAGGAAAAAAGATTAAAGCAAAGAATTATAGCTTTAGTATGACACCTAGGTTTACAGATGTGAACAAACCCATAAAGGTACAAATGATGACACTGGCCAAGTATTTTTGCTAATAAATCTGTTTCTATATCAAGGACTAGGTGAAAGTAGTGCTGTTTCAGGGAGTAGAGACTTCACTGAAAAATATTGAGGCTAAAAAAAAGGTGCGCCGAAAATAGCAGAAGAACGATATTTCAGGTGTAGGATGCATAAATCATAGATAAGTAAAAACAAGCATTAATGTCTAAAACAACAGAGAGCTGATCTACAACAGAGAACCAGAACCCACAGTTCTGCCTAAACAAGTACTTAAAAACGGCATAGAATGGCGAAGTCATTATAACTTTGAAGTATGAAGTTGGAAAGTGAAAAATTTAATCTGAGACTTTGACGTGAGATTGACCCAAGGCTAGAAGCTTGAGGCGAACTCAACTTATGGGCTGTGGCATGTGTGGAAAATCCTAGCATGTTTTTTGAACTGGGAATTTGCGGTGATGAAGCATGAGGGTTGGTGAAAGTCCAAGACCATGCACTGCTCACAACGAAGACTGTGGAGTGCTAAATCTATGCTTATTCAAAGTAGCTTTGATCCATCAAGTCGATGCCCCCTGCAGGGAATTCCTCAGAGATTCTCCTGAAGTTCATAGATTCTCTCGTGCTCTAAAAAGCCCACGCTGGGTAGGAAACAACAAAGAGATTTCTGAAGCTGCTTCTCCTGGACAGTTCATTTGACAGCAGGAGAACAGAACCAGACAGGATGACACAAACTTAAAGCTTTTATCTTTCCAATTTAGTGGGAGTATTTCACAGAGAAGGCTTGCTAGAGTCAACAGGAGCACAGGTAAACAAGAACAAGACAACACTAACTCAGGGTCATTCTGAAGCTTTGATGCTGCTGAAAGAGTTCTGTGAGATACCTGTTCCTCTAACAAGTCTTTAATATAAAGTTCAGGTATACAAGTTCATTCTTTTGTTTAAAGGCCTGTCCTGCACATTTTATTTTTAAAATGCTGCCAACATAAATTCACGATTAAAAGAATTTGGTTGCAAAGATACAAATAAGTACGCTTTAAAGCAAAATAATTTACCCAACATGAAAATGTTGGTCATCACTGACGTTGTTTCATATCGTTATGACGTTCTTTCTATATTGATATTTTGTAAAAAAAAGAAAAAAAAAAGAAAATAGAATTTTAAAAAAAGTAGTGATGGCCTTTTAAAACCTTTGCATTACATTTTTCAAACCAGTAATTTGAAAGATGAAACTGCCAAAGTCACATTATTTCAGTAAATAAGGCTTCTTTAAGACATAACGTCTATGTTTTTTATCAGCGTGGCGTTTCCAGAGCTTTGAATCAGCTAATCATTTTGCGAAACAATTGGTTTGACTCAATTTTTTGAAAATTTGAAAATGGTAGTGAGGAGTTTCTCCCATCACTACCAAAAAGGACAAAAGCACCATAAAAGTATGCAACTAACAATAATTCTGATAATCAATGAACTTATTTCATTAATTATATTATAAACTAATAAAAAAAGTTCTAAAAATAAAAACATATAAATGTATGAATGCATGATTAAAAGTTAAATAAAACAAGTTATAACAAAGAAAAACAAACCCCCAAATGAGATTTGAGAGCCAAGATTTTCAGTTAAACAAACTACTTTTATTTGTCCATTTTTTGTCCTTGACAGACCCTGTGTTCAGTGTTTCTTCACTGGAAAAGGGCAACAAAGTGATTCTTCAACATATTTAATGTTCCACAGAAGAACGGATACTGGTCTGGAATGAAATGAGAAAAATAAGATAGATTTATCCTTTTGGGGTGACCTATTCCTTTGATAAAGATGAATGCATCTTCAGAGTCCATGCACTAAAAACATTACTAAAAACAATGACACTTCTGTGCATCTCTATTCCTTTAATTACAGCCCCTGTGGTTCTGAGGTGAATATTTTGACCACTTTCTGTGAGTTAAGAATGAAATATTCATTAGGAGATATGAAAAATGCTGCACGCTAAATCTATAAGGGCATGACTGAAGCAGCTCCGGGTCAGGATCTGTACGTGCCTGAGCCGTCCCTAATGAACGAAGCTTCAAAAACATCCAAATTATAGCCGCATTATCCAGTCTTTAAATGGAATTTGTGAAGTCAGAGTCGAAAACAGCGGGTGTCACATTGTGGGTTGAGAAAGCAGAATGTCAACTTCCTGTGTCATCTCTTCAGCTCAGCATCGACATTTTAACACAAACAACTTTTCCCTGCTGTTTAACGGAGGAATGTCAGGTGGCACTTCCATATTTCATGTCTAGTTTTACTATCTTCTTTATGAGTGGCAAGACCTATTTGTCTGTCTGAGAGGATGTACGTCTGCAGCACAAATCTAGAAGAATTCATCACGATCAAAAACTGGATGTAAAGCAAACCATGGTGGGTATTTTTTCAACTAAAAGCGGGGGAAATATTATGTAATAACAGTATGTAATAGGGATACATGAAATGCTACCTCTGAAATTAGCATCAGAAAATACAACTAATTTATTGTTAAAATACAGACATATTTATCAGTCATTTCCACCACAGAATGCGGTTAAACACACATATAATTAATATAATATAATATAATATAATATAATATAATAAATATACTTTAAAAATAACTTTTTATAAATATTTATAAAAAATAAATTATTATGTGGTTAATGACAGAGATTCAAATCTATAATATACATTTCACACCGCCGCCGGCGAGAGCGTCAAAGTTGCCGGAAGTCATTCATTTTCAATGTGAGCCGGTGTGGTGAAGGTAAAGGACCCCATTAAGTTGCCATAAAGTTGACCTGACTTCAACTTTATGGTCGACTTTATTACCATAAAGTTGACCTGACTTCAACTTCTCCACGCCGCCCTCGCCGTCCAAGACGGGCCGTCCACGCCAGAGCTCGCCGCCGGTGTGATCAAGTGTTGGGTCCCACTGAAGTGTTGAGTCCCAGCTAAGGACCCCAGCAATTTGATTGGTTCAAAGCACGTTTTATGGGTAATCGCTTTAGTGCCAAGTTACAAATCAGAGAAAATCACTTTATTATAGAAGACGTTTGAACTACGTTATAACGAGTCATTAATGTTTTTTAACTAGTATATAACCGAAGCTGTAGATTGTAAATTTAACCATTTCTCGTTCGTAGTGTTTTTTAGTTAGCTTACATAGTAGCATAGCATACAGCTATCGGATGATCGCGCTAGCTGAGGTTTACCTGAGCTTATACTGCCTTACCATATTCACAGCGATTCGATGTCATTATTTTTATTGTAATAATCAGCGCAATATGTTGTACAAATTTTGTTATTAAAAGAACCATGTAATAATGTTAAGATGTGTTTATTACTATTTTTCTAATTAACAGTTTATCCATTTAAATAAGTTACAGAATGTTCGTGTTTTGTGTGTACTTAGTATAAATATTAATTGGTTGTCTAGCATTGATTACAGAACAGTGCAATAAAATTACCACATTAGTTCCCAAGCAAAATAGAGGAGAGGTGATTATTTGAATTTAAAAAGAAGAAGTCGCCCTACAGTGAGTTTGCTTGATTATTTACAATAGAGATCGATAGCTAGCTGCTATAAACCTATATGTTGTATTCACCAAAGTTAGCACTGACTGCATTTTTCTATCTACCGGTAATTATATCCTTGTGTTTGTAAGGCGAACATGAAATTCCATTTAGAAAAACCAAACTGGATTTACTCACCTGTCCAGCAAAAACAGAGCTAACGTTATCTGAATGTCGGATTGGAAGCCCTTCTGCCGGCGGAGTTCTCACCACCTTTCAAAGGCTTTTCCAGTGTAAATTCGGGCAAGCGTTCCTTCTCCTTTTCCCTCTTCTTTGTATTTTTGCAATCTGTTCATCAGAACGTCGTCTCTTTGGTCGTGTGTCGGCCATATCAAACTTAAAGAGTTAAAATTATGACTTCCCTCTTCATACTTCTCTCCTCCACACCCCTCATGTACGCTCACTAACCCCATCGCCAGGCTGGAACACTGTTTGTTTTGTTTCGTGGTGCGGGTCGCCGCAGTTTGTTTTTGTTGCTGTTTGTGGAGCCTGGGCTGTCTACAGAGACCGCATTTTTTTACAGTGTGTTCAGGGGACAGGCAGCTAGCAGATAGTGAGGAGATGTTTGCTGTATGTGACAAAAAAAAATGTTTTGGCCTAAAAAACGCGTGACATCGCTTAGAGCACCTTTAAAAGGAACATTTTAAAATAATTAACAAAAAATATATTACTGCGATTTTATTCCCCCCAAAAAATGTAAATGTCATTTTCATAGTCATTTCACAACACAAAAAGCAATGGAAAATATTCATGACCTTCAGTCTGTTTTACTAAATCAAGGTTTTAAAATTAAAATGCTAGGCATTTGTTCTGGGTGGATGTGGATATGAATGAAAAAATAATATTTAGAGTTATGTCCAAATCCTGAAAGTCGAGCTAGTAACAGTGAAGCTAGCCTTAAGAAACACCACTAACGAGGTAATAATTTCCACTGCCTCTTACAGGCTAATTGGCCCAATGGGCTTTTACACATGAAATAAACATTTCCTTAAATGGTTTCATTCTTGGAAATGACAGCATTATGCACTTATACACAATCCATTTCTCATGTCAGAACTCCAACAAAAAAACCCCAGTATTGATTAAAGATTTTGAAAATTAATATCTCATGAAAGCTACTGCAGAGAAACACACCATGTGGCTTGTGTGTACAAGAGCCACTCAACTGACAACAGTAAACTGCAATTAGTTGCCGGTGCTTAAGTATTTCAGACCTTTCTTCTTTATTAAAAACAAATTAAATGCTAATGTATTGCTTTTTAGGACATTAAAACCTGTGCGAAAAACCAGAGGAGACTTAAAAATGGGAGAGAAATGAAAATTACCACCCGATTAAAGGGATAGTTCGGCCAAAAATGATATTTAATCCATGCATTACTCACCCTCAAGCCGTTCGAGATGCATATGTCAATCTTGTTTCAGACGAACACATTTTCAGTTATTTTAGAAAATGTCTTAGACCCTTCAGTGGATATAATGTGAAGCAATGGGGTCCACCTCCTTCAAGTCCCAAAATGTGCATACATCCTTCACAAAAGTAATCCATCCGGCTCCAGGGGGATAAACGAACGCCTTCTGAGGGTAATCCGTGCGGTTTTGTCGTAAAAATATACATATTTAAAACTTTATAAATGAAAATATCTGACTTCCGGCAACGATCGACGCGCGTGCGTTCACGCGCTTTCGTGTTTTGTTTTGCTCTGCTCTTTGGCTGCGCTGGCGCGTTCGTTCTACGTCACAACAGTTCCTACCTCGTATGCCGACTTCCATCACCCGTGAACGCGCGTCGATCGTTGCCGGAAGTCAGATATTTTCATTTATAAAGTTTTAAATATGTATATTTTTACGACAAAACCGCACGGATTACCCTCAGAAGGCGTTCGTTTATCCCCCTGGAGCCGGATGGATTACTTTTGTGAAGGATATATTCACATTTTGGGACTTGAAGGAGGTGGACCCCATTGCTTCACATTATATCCACTGAAGGGTCTAAGACATTTTCTAAAATAACTGAAAATGTGTTCGTCTGAAACAAGATTGACAGATGCATCTCAAATGGCTTGAGGGTGAGTAATGCATGGTTTAAATATCATTTTTGGCCGAACTATCCCTTTAAGGCACCTGATGTGACAGAGAGGAGAAGGAAGCTTTATTCACCAAAAAAAGTTTAAGATTTATTTATTTTTGATAAATATTTAATTAAATATTTGCTAACTCATTTCTCTGTCATTCTTTCTCAATCGTTTGCACTGCACCTGCCACTGGAAATGATCTGCCATTTGCCTCAAGCAGAGGCAGCCAAACCCCCTTTTGAAATATGTCAAACAGCGGCTCTCAAAAAATCAAAGAACATTCTGTGCCAAACTCTTTGTGTTTTACAAGAACATAAATCTCTGTGTGCCTAAAAAACAGGTTCAGAAACAAAAACAATGCTGTCGTTCCTTATTCACAGTTTTCTCATAACGTCTAATGAACACTGTAAGAAGAAAATTTGTAGGAAAAACAAATAAGATACTGGTCATTTTCTGCCAGAACATTATCCGTTAAGTTTTTGTTTATTTCCTTTAACCCTAAAACACAATGCAATGAGAAATTCAAAATACAGGTGAAATACCAGTACAAAAAAAAAAAATCAATATGGGAAATTCCTTTTATTTTAACAGTACATTGCGCCCAATTATTAATTTTTGCTAAGAGTGAAAGTGTAATACGAGAAAAGAGACATTTTATGTGCACTGTGTGTATTGAGACTCAATCAATTATCAGATATGAACGGCATAAATATATTTATTTATTATAAATGAAAATGTATTTATAAACAGTGCTTATATATATCAAATATTATTATTCAAAAAATTGTATATATTTAGCTTATAACATATCTAAATAAAACATTTTATATATTTATTATAACCTTTTTAAAAAGTTATTTGAAAACCTGTGTATATACATAGAAACATTTATATATATACACACACTATATAATATTGTAATATTATCATATATATATATATATATATATATATATATATATACACACTGTATATAATATCACAATATTATATGTGTGAATATACATATTAATGTGTATATGTATATACACACTTTTATATATATATACTGTATGTATATATATATATATATATATATATATATATATATATATATATATACACACACACACACACACACACACACATATATATATATATATATATATATATATATATATATATATATATATATATATATATATATATATATATATATATATATATATGTATGTATAGATAAATAAATCATTTCATTCTATGCTTATTAGATTGTTGTATTGTTAGTTTTTAGCAACATGTTAAAGGGTTAGTTCACCCAAAAATGAAAATTAAGTCAAATTAAGTCATCAAGAGATTTCCACAACGCGCAAGCGCAAGAACTTAACTGAAGTAGTTGAAGGAGATCGCAATTCTCACGCATGCGTCGTGGAAATCTCTTGAAGTCTCGTTTCAGGCCTACAAGGAAGAAAAGGAATAGTCGAATAAAGTCGTTATTTTTGTTTTATTTACGCACAAAAAGTATTCTCGTCGCTTGATAAACTTATAGTTGAGCCACTGTTGTGACATGGAATATTTAAACATTTTCTTCATTGATTTTCTGGGACGTCAGGATTAATTCCCTTAGGGAGCCTATGGAGGAGTGATCCAGCTGTCACATTTAATCATAAATATCTTCATTTGTGTTCCGAAGACGAATGAAGGTCTTACGGGGTTGGTACAGCATGGGGGTGAGTAATTAATGACTTAATTTTCATTTTTGGGTGAACTAACCCTTTAAAGTCAAACTCTGCTACGTGGCAGACACTTCCCATTTCAAATGTCCCAAATAGGCTGCTTACAAATGCCTGCGACTATTAGGATGTTGCATTATAAGTGAGTTCACAAGGGTTTGGAAAAGAACTAGTAGTGACACGGTTATAAGGACATCAGACACATTCAAACTATAATACCAAAGGGATGATGATGCCTCGAACCGGGACCAAAGATCAAAAGTTTACCGCCTGCTGACCATTGAAATGCAGCGTGCTACTTTTAATCTTGACAAAGCCTTTGGCTAAAGTTCAAAGCTGAATATTGTTATCTGATCTACTGTGATTTATGATACAGCAAAAGTAGCAGGAATTCTTTCAGTGTCACCATGAGCATGACAGTGATTGTGCACTCAAATACAATAATGAACTATTCCTTAAAAGACATACACTTAATACATTTAATGCGTACTCATCCTTTTCATAACAATGCACATCTCAAGAAATCAGAGTACCAACAAAACAACAATGACAAAATATCAAAAATGCTATTATTATAAAATCAGTGTGGTAAGTAAAGATAAGACTTGCTGGAATTCCCTCCAGAGTATATGAACAGAATCAGGAAGAGGGATCTTATGCAACAAGTTTGTGAAATATTAAACAAGGCACTCTGAGAAGCCAGCTGAATTTTAATGCGTCATCAAAGATGAGCATTTCAGTGCCAACGGCAGCCGCTGAACGAGGCCACGGGAAGCCCCATCCATCAACGCTCAGCTCAAGAAGTCAGGAACTAACTGGGACGGAGGAAAAGAATGATTGGGGGAAGAGAGCGAGCGAGACAGACAGGAAAGATTCAAGCCTGATGAAGGAAAAACAGGGGAAATGAATCCTTGTGAAAACCTGCATGAGTTCTGGCATAAAATTCAATTTAAATCAAGGCATGAAACAAAATTAGAGATTTCTAAACTCTAGATTGCAGATTTCTTATGAAATCTTGAAAAATTCGTACAACTTGTTCCAGAAAGCGGCAAAGGCCCCAAAATGCAAAACGTATTATAAACAATTGTCATAAACCTCAAGTTCCTTTTTCCACTATTAACTCTGTTTTAAATCCTTCTGTGCGTTCTATTTTAGAGCCCTCTCTGTGACAACTTTGGAAAGTTTTTTTGTTGATAAGATCACAACTTTAAGAACTCAGTTGTCTAACTCTGTATATACTATGCATGATGTTCCATTATGTTCTTCCATCTGGCCTGAGTTGGAGCTGATTGATCTGGACTCATGAAATTGTTGGTCACCTAAAACCTATCTGTTCTCAGGATATTATTCCACCTTTTTTCCTGAGACAAAGTATGGACACAGTTGGTCCTGGCCTGTTATTGGTTATTAACAAATGCCTGTCTACTGGGTCCTTCCCTAACAGTCTTAAAGCTACTGTGGTGATGCCATATCTTAAAAAAACAAACTTGGATACTTCCTCTCTTTCTAATTTCCGTCCTATTTCTAATCTACCTTTTAGATCCCCGAGAGAGTTGCACTGACTCAATTACAATTATACTTGGCTGTAAATTCTCTTTATGAAACGTTTCAATCTTGTTTTAAAGCTTTACACAGTTCTGAATCTGCCCTTTTAAGAGTTTCAAGCTACATTTCTGTCAGGACCACTATCGTCAAATACGTCAGAACAGAACCAACATGAATGTATTGCAGATATAATTAATTCAAGATTTTAAAGTACAACATATTTCGAGAATTTATTCTGATTCAAGGGGAATCAGAATGCCAAATCCTGACTGGGCGAGAGGAGGAGATGGGGATGGAGGAGGGTAATTAGCTCCTGAGAAACGCGATAGCTGCTGACAATACTGAAGGAGCTTAAACATGTATACAGTGATAGGCGTCGTATTCCTATTGGTAGATGTGGATCAGCTGAGAGTCAGCTGATGCGAGCTTGACTAATGTGACCTGCCAGAACTGACGCTACGCTTGATTTTTACAGAAACCGATTCTGGGAAATCCATGGCTTTGGTTTTATTAGATCTGAGTGCTGCATTTGATTTCGTCGACCATGAGGTCCTGTTGAGACGTCTGGAGATATCAGTGGGCTTTCGTGGCGTAGTCTTACAGTGGTTCCGTTCTTATCTGACCAACAGATGTTTTAGTGTACGAATTGGTCATCATTCTTCCTCTAGTGTACCTCTAAACTGTGGAGTCCCACAGGGATCAATCCTCAGGCCGGTATTGTTTATTCTGTACATGCTACCTCTGGCTTCCATTTTTAATAAATACCGAGTATCCTTTCATCTATACGCTGATGATACTCAGATCTATTTTCCCTTAAAACATAACGATAAAAATAATTTACAACCCCTGTTGGTCTGTTTAAATGAACTTAAGCTTTGGCTTTCAAGAAATGTTCTAAATTCAAACGAAAATAAAACTGAAATAATTCTATTTGGACCCAAGGAAAACTGTGTGCTTGATGTTGACCGTAGTTCTCTTGCCCCATATGAAATTCAATGCGCTAGAAATATGGGCTTTCTATTTGATCAAAACCTAAAATTTGATAAACAGATCAGTACTGTAGTAAAATCATGCTTTTTTTCATCTTCGCCAACTCTCTGAAGTGAAACCCTTTTTATCCCAGAGTAAGGGTGTACTCACACTAGCCAGTTTGAACCGTGCCCGAGTGCGTTTGACCACCAAAGCGCGGTTCGTTTGACTAGTGTGAGTGCTCCGAACCGTGCCCGGGGCGGGCGCGGCTCGATTAGCCGGCCCTGGCCCGCTTGGAAGAGGTGGGCCAGAGCACGGTTCAGTTGGACTCGGGCGCGGTTCGCATGCAGTGTGAGCGCTAACCGTGCTGGAGCACGGAACAGGACGCGTGACGTCATGGTTCTGCACTTCAGCTGGTACCTTGCAAACCTCCTCATACGAGCAGCACGATTACGTGAAAATTTTCGCGCCACTAAGGCGACATATCTGTTTAACAACAGGCTGTGAGAGGGCTGTGGACCACCGTGGACGTTTAGTAGCTTGCCTATGTCATTTGTAATGGAAGCCCGTTTCCGCCACTGAATACAAAAAAGAAAAGAAAAGGTAATTGTGACTTTAAACGACACAAAATTATCCACAAAGAAAACAGAGCGATGGACTCCATTGTGTTCAGACAGCTCCGCTCTTCTTGTTTATCCCCAAACCGTCGCACCATAATGACGTAAGCGTGCTCCGGCACGAATGCTGAAACCCTATGTGAGTGCAGGCCAGCGGGGGAGTGGGGAGGGGGGACAATCGTACTCGGGCCCGGTTCATGGCAACCGTGCCTAGTGTGAGTACACCCTAACTTTCAAACAGTGATTCATGCTTTTGGAACAACTCGTCTAGACTATTGTAATTCACTTTATTTTGGTGTCTCTCAGTCCTCCCTCTCCCGTCTACAGCTAGTGAAAAAACGCAGCTGCTAGACTCCTCACTGGGACCCGTATGAGTATGAGTCGGTCACCCCTTTTTTATCCACACTGGATAAAAGTTTTATTAATATTTTTTTCTGTTCTGTACAGCACTTTGGTCAGCCTTGGTTGTTTTTAAATGAGCTTTATAAATAAATATTGTATTGTATTTTATTGGTCAGATGACATGTCGGTAACACTTTACAATATGGTTTCATTTGTCAAAAAAAAAGACAAATGTAAATATATACATATTTACATAAATGTGTTATTTGCGGTTTCTTTCTGAAATTGACTAGAAATGTTCACTAGTGTATGTACCAGCACAGTACCAGCTACTCTGCAATGTCTCAGTCCAAATCCAAACACAATTGAAATCTAAACACAAAAGTCCTGACAAAATGTTTATGTCAGGACAACTGGTTCAGAAAGCAAGAGTGACTTCCTTCCAAACAATGTTAAAGCTCAGAGCAGAGAAAGAACAGAGAGGGAGCAAAGAGAAAAAAAAAACATGAAGCGGTAATGACGTGGTGCCAAATACAGTAAGTGAGAGCAGGATGGGCACAGATGTGGTAAGTGACGAAGATCCGGAGCCGGAGTGTTTACGGACTGGACATGGGTCTTAATTTGCAGACCCTGAGGCTAGACAAAGCCCTCTGGTTACACGGGACTGGAGAACTGATAGAAATCTGTTTGTATAGACTGGAGTCCTGTCAGCACTACCACAAGGCCTGACTGTTTCTGCAATCACTTCCTCTCCTGAAAGAAAAAAGCCTGGCATCACAACTCCTGAAAAAAAAAAAACTGGAACGATATAACATTTTAACAAATGGTTCAGCTCTAATGAATGTCTTTAGGTCATCACAATACTGACACTGGAAAAATAAAGCTTCTGATCAGTAGGTTTGACAGACTGACTGGAATTTGAAAACACAGCCCAGTTTAACGCATATTAGCATGCAAATTTAGTCCCCCTGTAGTCAATAATATTATTCCTTAAAACTCACCAAAATAACATATTTAAACGTTATTTTCTGTGAAAAAAAAATGTCTTTATGACTTAAACTAGCTTGAATGTAACTCTAAACCCTTGCCTCGTTTAGTATACGCAGTGCCATGAATATGGAAATTAGCCCCGCCTCCACTCACATTTACACCAGCTCAGAGATCCACTCTGTCAACTTTACTCAAGTTACTCAAGTAAACGCTGCACAATGGTATCGCTTGATTCTTTACAACATGCGTCACATAACGGTAATTAATTTAATATGATTAGATTTTTCTTGGCTACATTATCAAACAGCTAATAATGTGTTGCTAATGTTACACAGACCATGTTCCCGTTCGCATCTCAGTCTGCCTTCTAAAGATCAGCATAGAAACGCTTTAAACATCATAGAACGTCAGTGGAAAAAGGCATATAGTTCATCATAACATTGTAATATACATCATACATAATTCACCCGCTATATTGCTAAATGTACCCGATTTTTCACATCAACAGAAAAATCTACCGGAATATCCTGGCTTCTCTTGAGACTCCCCTGCTTTGCAGCATATAATGATGATTACGCTAAAACCCGCCCACACGTTGATCTGATTGGTTACGAGGTAGTTTGTGACGTAAGAAACACCAGCGATATTAAACTGCGTTTTTGAGACTGTCTGTTTCACTGCAGTTTTAAGGAGAAAATACTCAGCAATGGTGTTTACTTATGAAATTGCACATGGTTTGTCTTAAAGCATATTAAAAACACCACATAGACATATAAACAACATTAAAATCTTGATTTTCACCACAGGGGGTCTTTAGGTTTCTATGCATGAACTATGCAAAGTTTCTTCAACTTTTTTTTTTACACTCTCTCTAGTTTACTTTGTCAACTAGCAATGTCCAACAGCAGTAATGCAATATAATGATTGTGACCATATTAAAAAATACTGTTTTCAGGGAAACCTTCATCAGACAAGCAGGAATTAAAGTTATCTCGTGAGCACACGGACAGTCTGACTGGACTGCCAAATCTGCACATGCTGAGATTAATGACAAACAATGTCCAGCTGGAGCAGATTTGTTTTGTGCTCCAGCAAACATTACAAAATTCTTCAGTCTGATGCTTCCATTCTTTGCTGGAAAAACCATCTTTAGTCTGGGTGGTTGGGAAGACGTAAATATAGGCTATGTAGCTGAGATGTTAATGTGTGTTTGACTGAACATGTGTAAAGTAACACAGACTGACAGCACCTTAAATGGTTGTGTGAAGACAAGACTCGCTGCTGCTGTAATTAATGCGGAGAGCAGACAAGCCCTTCACAACTCACAGCAGAGAAAATGACACAAGAACATTCTTTAAATGATAGATGCTAGACAAGTGCCCATCATCAAAACACCAGGGGCTTCTTCCAGACACAGCAAAAGAACATCGACAGAACAGAGAACACAGGCAAAGAAAGCTTCTGTGACGGAGAAAAGTCCAAAAAGAACACAGTCAGACAAGACAGAACACACTGGACATCACAAACGACAGGACGTGCCCACTTTTACACAGTTGCTTGGTCGTAGTGTGTATTAAAAGAAAAGAAAGAAAAATAGCCAAGTGTCAGAAACTTCCCTGGCTCAAATTCTTGATATTTTTTTTTTTTGTCTGAAGAAATACAAACTTAAATTGTGATGAAAGCCAAAATATTAAATGTTATGGATGTATATTTCTGGAGAAATCCACTGTTTTTACTGAAACTAGAAATGTATCTGGGGTTTTTTTTTCTATCAAAAAAAATTGCACAGAACATTTATGGTCTGAATGCCATAAATATTGTTTTTCCAAAGTTTGGTTACCTGTAACTCAACATTAAATCTTCATTTTCAGGACCTATATGGTTCAATCCCATATGGGGATCTTAATGTGGGTCCATTTTGAAATTGTTGAATTTTACCCATTTTCAAAGGTCTAAAACCAAATGGGTCACTTTGCATACAGCTGATACTTATTGCATTTAAAGGGGAATATTTGAAGAATATATAATGTTGAAACTAGAAATGTATCTTGTTTCCCTCTATCAAAACAATTGCATAAAACATGCTACAAATTGAATTTAGGCATCAAAACAATATAAATACAAGATTAATGTTTTAAAGATGAACATTTAAGTGATAATTAAATTAAAAAGCATTTCGACAGACAGACAGATAGACAGACAATCAGACAATGATGGTGCAGTAAGTTAGATCTGAACAGGATTGTTTGAAGTCCTCTACAGTCCATTTGTTTGTGTTTTGAGTCTCAGGAGTTTAATATTCAAATATTAAATTTAGCAGATATGGGGATTTTCAGGAGCAAACGGCACAATTTAATAAGCAGCCATAGCATGAAACCTGCATGTGCTGTAAAACCACCACACACCTTTAGTTAAAGAGATGTCTAGACCTCTTCCATAGTCGAAAGAACCCACATATCGACGACACCTAAAATTTTGCACACTGATGCTTGAACCAAATCATAAGAAGCCTAAAAAGACAGCAGTATCAAAAACTGCAAAAGTCTTTACGGATTGTTTACAAAAGATTTCTCTGCTCGGAACAACTAATCTCCATCCAGATCTTATGAAAATGACTCTTCAAGCCAATTAATAAACAAACAGGAGTCCTAAAAAACAAATAATAATTTATGCGTAAGTTGCAGGGAGACAAAGGGTGTGTGTAATTGTTGATTAGAGAATTCCCAGCTCGGTGTTTGCATTCATTCCGAGCCGTGCGCTCAGCGGGGATTCCAGACCTGGCACGCTGCCACGCTCCATTTTGTGCCCTGGTCCGGTCGGAACAGAGGCCGGTGGAAGGGAGAGGCTCACAACCGAGATATGAGGGCTCAAGTGATCCTGAGCTCTGGCACCTCTTCACATCCCACTCAGCTGCTTCATACATTCCATACAAGCTACACAAATATGTTCAAATCTTGAATTGAATCCTATACATAAAATGAGTACAAATGCATTGCTAATTATGTTTCATTACTTTAAAGGTCTGGGAAAACAACAACCAAAAGGTTCAAACTAAGAATAGCTTTTACACTTTGACTAAAAAACAAGATTTATTTTTTTAAATGTGTACACAAATGTGTGTGTGTGTGTGTGTGTGTGTGTGTGTGTATATACACACACACATATACTCCTTTTAAAAAATTACATTTACTTGACAGGCAAAATAAGATATTAAGGTTATTTTCATTTACTAGATATAATTTATATGATAATATAAGTTAATATTTTTTATTTAATTAAAAATAATTAATATGATTGTATTTAATCATATATATTATTATTATTATTATTATATTATATATTTTCTTATTTTAAATAATATATTTGCAATTAAGTTTATTAAGCACAAATCTAACAATCCTTTATGAAATGTATGCTTTAAAAAAAGAAACTTGATTCAGGATATATTTTCCAAAACCAATTCTCAATATCTTATGACATTTTGCTTCTCAAAGAAATGCATCTTGTTTTAAGAACATTTGATATTTTTACTGGACAAGAAAGCAAAAATGCTGGTAAATGAATTTCGCAAAATTAGTTAAGCAATAAGCAATGCATATATTTATTTTTATAAAATAATAAAAAAGAATTCCAGATATTCTATTAATTAAATAATTAACTATATATTTTTAAAAAAAGCTTAAATATATTTCGCTTCACATATATGCATCTTTAAGTATGTTTATATTTTACTGGAAATCAAGACAAAAATACTAATTATGAAAAAATGTTGTTTTGCCAAGCCTGATGCTTTGTGTTGTCTGTTCGTGGCATGCTGTAAGTTGCTCTGGATAAATGACAACCAACTTACTCCCATGTCAAGTGAAAATCATAGAGATAACCTGCAAAACAACTGAACCAATAATCAAGAAAATGTAATGTAAGCCTTTCAAAAGTGAACCCCAAAATAGTTACACCCACCATGCTAAAAAAGTCTGGTCTATTATCTGTTTCTAAAGTCTCGCTTCATTAGCTAAAAAGCACATTAGCTAAAATAACTCTTCACTTGCTAAAAACAGTGCCCTGTAGAGAAATCTTCAGGCCTGCTGTGTGTTCTTTCTGCCTCAGCTGCAGCAAGAGTAATGCAACAACACCGAAAGAACCACGCACCTCAGTGCCAGGAGACGCCCGAGCACGCTGCATCAGTAGGGAGCATCGCCAACAAAGCGCAAGACCAGTGCCAGCCGGCCAGAAGCTTAGAAAAGACCAAAAGTGAATTAGAGGGGCCTAGGGGGTCATTGTTCTGGCACAGGTGTTAGATGTCATCACCAAACCCCAGTGCGGCTGCTGCTGACGCACCACAGATATCTCAGTGGTCGATTATGCTTTTTTCATTCTTCTCAATTGTTTGCGTACAGTAGTTGTGTGTGCAGTCAGATAACTGTTGTGGAAAACCTGCACTCTGTTGTGGAGAAGGAACACTCATGGGGGAAATTTTTCCATCAGCGTGGCTCATTTCCAGAAATGCTATTAGCTCCTCACACAGCTGAAAGCCTGATCACTACCACATCAAGTATAGTTCACTTTCAGGATCCTCTACAAAATCATGAATAGACAGATAAAAAATGTATTGACAAAACATAATGAAATTTTAGATTTCAAAATGCTTGTATGGGTGAATGGAAAAACAATAGTGAATTTATAACACCAGGTATAAGGAAAGGTCACATCTATCAATATCACTCTTCAATTGACATCGCTCTCTGGAATACTTGATTCTGTTCGGTCAAATACAAAATTCTGAAGTAAGATCATCATTAACAGCAACCAACTATCAAAAATTTGGGGTTGGTGAGATTTTTAAAAAATGTTTTTGAAAAAAGTATCTTATGCTCACCAAGGCTGCATTCATTTGATCAAAAATACAGTAACAACTGTGGAGTTTAAATGGAGTTTACTTGGAGTTCTGTTACTTAAAGGAACAGTGCACCCCCAACCCCCAACTCAGCCTGAAATTATAAAATGTATAACATCATAAAAAAAAAAATCTCATGCAAAGCTATTGTATCGCTTTTTTTGGGATGACAATCCAATTGACCCTTCGCTAAGTCCCGCCCTCCTTAGTTACTGTTGCTACGCCTGTCAAGCTTTCGCGACTGCCACGTCTATTACAGTGTGAATGCACCGGTGTCAGACATTCCCAAGGAGATAATTAGTCATTTTTGGCGAACAGGTGAAATATCTGAGAGAGCAAGACAAAAGGGACTGCAGTATGCATTCGAGGGATATATCCACGACATAATATGCAACCGATTAGAGAATAATTTCATCAAAATTGAAGCTAAAGCCTATAACGTTAGGTCCCAGCGCAAGCAGCAGCCGCCTCCTTAGCAGACCATTCACATGGGAAACGCACAAATGGAGGAAAAGCTATGTTCATGCACAGCAGGGTAAGTGAAATGTGAAAATAATCTAATAATTACAAATCAAACAGCTTATCCATCAATCTAACAACGGGAGAGCCGCGATCGGATTGGGGTAAAGTTACTCAGGGGTAGGCCGTCGATTAACAAAATGCTGAAATATATTTTATATGTCAGTGAGCCTCAGTCTTGCCATTAATCGTCTTATTTTACGTTCAAATATATGCATTATGAACAAAGAACCGCCATTATTTCCAAGCAATAGGGTTTTTTTTGTTGTTAATCCTGTCGACATTTATAGTTGTGAATGGGTCTCCCACACTGCTTGATCCACGCCCGGCATTTCTCCCCTTTGGCTTTTAGGTTTCGGGAAGGGAAAAAATGCCACCCCACCGTCCAAACTTTTAGGATACCGGGTATCAGATTTGCACAATCCATACGCACAACGCGTCGGCATGTTTCCCTCGCTCGAAAGCTTGACAGACCTCCCGCGCCTAGTTACGGTTGCTAAGCCACGATTGGCCAGTGGCGGTTTTCGGGCGTGACTTAGCGAAGGGTCAATTATGTCAATATGCTTTCAAGGAAGGAGAACAAATAATAATAATGACCTAAAATGACAATCGAGTGAGTAAAATATGGCAAGGACCAAGGTTTTCAATTTGGTGAATTATTCTTTTAACAGAGACGTGCTTGCTACAATTTGCTTTTGTTTTCTTATACAAAGACTTGACTTGTGGCCCTGAAGTGAGGAATATCTAATGGAAATGTAGGACAACTGAAAAGGGAAACAACATCCAACAAGGGAATGCTGGTGACTATAGCGCCATCTAACGTCATCCGGTGAACTGCTATGGTAACTGCTCAATCAAAATCAACATTAATCTGATAAAACATGCCTGTATGCTCAATCATGCGGGTCTTGAGACCTTCGGTTAAAGATCCTAATAATTAAAGCTGTTTAATACATTTGCACCTGTATAAGGAGACTGAAAGATTTATGAACTAGGAAAGTCTGCTTCAAAGGAGACACAACATCATTGTAAGGTTTGTGTGGGTTTTTAAGGCCACAAGCCCCTACAGTCTATCCGTCTCTCACACATACACAGAACCACACAAACACAGCAGTAGTAAGCAACCAGAAAAGAAAAAAAAGCAGCCTCCTCTGTGAATTCCTATCACCAATCTGAGCTTCCTCCTCATGTTTCGGTGACTAAACACTAGAGCTTTCAGGAAACCGTTTCTAATAGCTCCAGTCACATGATGGCTCTCGGAGAACACTGTGAAAAGGCTTCCACCTCTATTCGGTTCCAAATGTGTCCTAGTTTCACGTCAAGCTTGACTTTGCCAGGCCACAAGACAAACGGCATTGACCATTTCGACATTCTCTTTGGCAAGGGAAACAGGAGAACAGGTTGTCCAAAGTCTCTTTCAGGATTTGCTTTGATCAAACTGTCCAGTAGGACTGTGCTAGAGCTGCCAATGTCACAGCTTTGCTAAACTTAAATGCAAAATAAGCCTGCACCTCTATTTCCTTTGCATGTTTGTTGTACAGTATTAATACTTGCCTAGTATTGCCAAAACATACTCTGATACCATGGTACAGTGATGGTACTAGTGTATCAGATGGTAATACCATGAGATTGATATATACCATGGTACTACATGATTATGTACCATCATTATACGACCATGGTACACTTCCAAATTATCATGGTATTACCATGTAAAATACAAAACAAAGTGGTATTATGGTACTTTTTAGTAGGAATGCATCAGTCTTGTTATTGTTAACTAAAACTCATTTTGATATTGAAATGAAGCTGAAATTAAATATAAATATTACAATGAAAACCCTGTCAACTAAATCTCAAGGTTACAACTAAATTTGAAATAAAGCTTACGGGAAAAAAAGCTAACTGATAAAAATGACAAAAGCACATAACAATTTTAATGAAGCTGAAAATATTAAAATAAAAAACAAATTCAAAATATAAAAAAATGCAATAATACAATATAAATAATACTAAAATAAATGGAATGCACCAAAATTAACATTATTTTCATGTTATTTTGACAGGTATTAAAATTCTATTTTGTCTAAATAAATTAAAAATAAAACACTAAAACCAACATTATAATGTATGAAGATTTGCTTTGCAGTAACAACTATAAAATTATAAAACTATCATTAAAACAAAATATATCGATGATGGCAAATTAAATTTAAATATACAGCCTAAATAGTGAAAATGAGATTTCAAGCAATACCGATGCATTTTAAAACAAACATCATAACTGATATGGTACCATATATATGGCTGATATGGCAATATACATTGCATAGCCATTTTTTCATACTTTTTTATATGAATGCACCAGATATATCAGTAGGGAGCATATAAATTTGAGATCAAATTACTGTAAACAGAGCTGCGTCAGATACCTGTAAACTGGCTGCATTTCACGTGCAATTCCAATGACGGCCTTAGAAGGGAAATGGTTAAACTCTTGGAAGAGGTCTCTGATGTTGCTTCTGAATTTCAGGTCCAGATCCAACTGAACAATGCGCTTCAGTTCTAGGGGGCAAAAGAAAGAGAAATGTAAAGCAATTCGGTTTGAAATCAACAAACACCTAAATAACCTCATCCTACAGGTTGTGAGCAGCGAGACATGCAGTGAATAAGGGATTTTGTATTAATTTTTTGTGTGTACTATGCAGAAAACACAAAATAACGAATGATGGGACATGATCATCCAGAGGGCTATTCTCATGTCGGATGGCCTCGGGGTCTTCGTGTGAGCACACTGGACAACAAAGCCCTCAAGACAACATTCTGGACGCTGCATTGTGGAGCAGAGGCAGGACACACAAAGACACACATTCGAAAAGCAAAACATAGGGGCCCGAACTATGCTTGTTGTAATTAGAACAATGAGCAGAGAGCAGACAGCCAGAGCTGTTTAGTCGGTCAGGCATTTCACACCGACGTCTCTCCAAACAAGCACCGGAAACTAGGCGAATCAATATGAACGATCGCAGCGCTCCCCTCAAAACACACAGGCTGACAACAAAACACTTCATGAGCAATGATAAAAGGAGGACAACTGCTGAATTTCATGAATCAGGAAGCACATCTACAGTCTACAGTAGAGTAGGGGTCTCCAACCCTGCTCCATCACACTTATTTGTCAAACCATGAACACCTTGATTAGCTGGCTCAGGTGTGTTTGATTAGGGTCAGAGCTTAACTCTGCAGGATGGTAGCCCTACAGGAGCAGGGTTGGAGACCCGTCTACAGAAATCAAAACAAAACTTTGATATAATTTGTTATAAAGTTCAAATACTTCATCCCATCACAGTTTAATGAGCTGTTATTAACCGTATACTCTGGTCGAAAAAGATATTCTTTCTACTTGGACTACCGCTCAAAAGTTTAGGGGTATTTTTTTTAAATGAATACTTCTTTTCCAAAAGGATGCATCAAATTGATCAAAAGTGACAGTAAAGACATTTATAGTGTTACAAACGATTTACATTTTTAAGCAAATGTTGTTCTTTTAAACTTTCTTTTCATCAAAGGATTTTGAAAAAGAATGCATCATGACTTCTACAAAAATATTAAAGCAGCACAACCGTTTTCAACACTGATAATAAGAAATATTAAAAACGGTTATTTTAAATTGTACAAATATTTCACAATATTGCTGTTTTTACTGTATTTCAAGTAAATGCAGCCTTGGTGCAATGTGAACTAAAATAAAGTAAAAATAAAATGCACTAATTAATGTTAACAAATGATGCCAGTAAATTATATTGTTTTGATGTGATTTCATTTTAATCATTGTGTGACTTGATTTAGAAGAGAGCTATAAAAACAACAACAAAAAACAGGCGGTGAAGATTTACAATATCAGTCATGATATTGCTTATTTGCCATTAAATTAAAAATAGTTACCAGCCACTGTCACCACCAAAAATTTCTATAACAATGCATTGCAGTTTTAAACGATTAGCATTTTGTGATTCAGTTTGGTGCCTCACGTTGCCTCAAATTGAATAGGGATCATTTTTACCAGAGAGTTTCGTCAAACCTCCAAAAATAAAACCCATGCGTCACAGTACACCAGATCAAAAGAGGCACAATCGCTTTGGGCAGGATGAGCCACAGAGGCTTGATGTGCACCCGAGGGCATGTCAGCAAGCAGGTTAAAATGCACCTTTGAAGCATTAACGACTGCACTAATTCATCTCATTGGGCCTCTGCGGCCTGAAGCGATGAAGACTTTCAAGAAACGGGTCCACGTGGAGTTCACCAGCTCCATCGTGGCCTTGGGTGCTGGAAACATGCCTATGCAGCCTTAAACAATTTCTAGTTTAGTTTTAGCTAAGTACATACACACAGAGATTCATCTAGGACATTCCCAGCATCTTTTCACCCAAGGGAAAGTAGGGAACACACATTTGCACATGCTCAAAAATAGCCTGGTCATCTAAAACGACTGGAAGCACCGAAGCTTGACACACTTTTAGAAAAGTGTCACAGATCTAATACTTTTGTACTAGCTTTTAGCAGCATCGTCTTGGGAGATATCTGCATCGTTTAGGTTTCCCCTTCTTTTTAGATATAATCTCCCAGCAAATGTACTGCACATTCACAATTTAAAGCCATATTAAGGTGGTTAACAATACCCAGGGATAGTAATCTACTTTAATGATCAATTGGTCCCAACTAAATGTATGGAGCAGGTGGAATTCCATCTGTTCTCTGTGGATTATGGCTTTGATGCTTTCCTTGGCGAAAACAACAGTAAGTGATATAGGCTAGTGTAGGTCAACCACATTATGAGATTAAAATCCAGCTGTAGTTATATCTGGTATGAGAGATCACGCCCTATATAGGAGACCTCTATCTTAGAACAATCTTTTCATAATCATGTGGCAGGTCATGCAGACACTCTTCTAAATATCTTCCTTTGTGTTCAAAAGAACAAAGAAATTCACACAGGATTGGAACAACCTGAGGGTAAGTAAATGATGACAGAATTTTCCTTTTTGGGTGAACCATCCCTTTAAGGCACGTTTCAAAATGATGAATTTCAAGATGCATGCATGTTTTCATTCTGACAGAAATTCCTTAGTACAGTTACTCAATTCTACTGTAAAGATTAATAAACTGGCATATGACTTTTATAATGTAGTTACACAAAATGAAAATGAACCTTTGATAAGAAATATCTGGGATATCTAAGGTCTACTTTTTTCTTTAAAGCATATGAAAATGTACTAGTTCAAATGCTTTTTGGATTTTAAATGTTGATAAAACAGTATCTTAAGTGGTTTTGCAAATCACTCTGATTTGATTTGTTTTAATATTTTTAGTCTCTCCTTTATTTTCCATCAAACAGACAAAAAAGTAGCAAATTGTAGTTGTCTGCAACTATATATATATGTTTATATATATATAAATCGACCACTGTTTCCTAACCAAATGCAACAATGCGACAAATAAAAAAAATTTGTCACTCAGATGCTTTTTATGCAGTGTTATTGTCAACTCAAAACTATTTTAAAAAATGATTTTAGTTAATTGAAATAAAGCTGAAATAAAATATATATATATATATATATTAGATGAACATTTTTAATGAAAATTGTAAATATTGCCTTGGCAGCTAACTAAAGTAAAATAAGTTGTTGGAGTTGAAGTACTAGAATTCTTACTAAACTAAACTGAAATAAATCTACAATTAAATTAGCAAAACAAAAATGGCAAATATAATTATTACAAATTTTAAAAATGACAATGAAAACTGAAAATATAAAAATGACAATTGACTCAAATAAATACTTAAATCGTATATAAAAATATAAAAATGATGAGGAAAAAATAATGAGGAAGTTTAGAATCAGACATTTCACAACCATAAAAAGTAAGAAAAAAATGAAAGTAGAGAGAATTCAATGTAAGTGCTCTTAGTTTTATGCTCTTCAGCTGTAGTACTAGTAATGTTTGCTAATAGTTCGCAAACAGAAAAAATGATTGATGATTGATTTACTTTTTGTCTTTTTGTGAATGATTGCTCGTCACTGGAATCTTGTAATGTTGTGTCTGGTTATTACACCGCTATAGCAACCTGTGTTAAAACCTCCAATATCAATGAAAGCAACAACATGATTAGGTATAAATATTTTAAAAATCTTCCTTTAGATTTTCTAGCTTATCCATTTACCAGCAGACACAATAAAAACAACTGCTAAAAAACACTCAAAGAAGCTGACTTTGTTGACAACACTCTTGAAAGTCTAAAAACAGGGGCTTTCTGTTCCCTCACGAGCTGCCGAACACATGGGACTTCTTCACAATAAAAACAGATTTAAAGCCATTTGAAACAAGGGCCAATTATTTTCACAGCTCCTGTTGTCACTTAGGCTAAAGAAGTTAATATACCAGCCCACCTCCAGGCACAATGTTCCTTTAATGAACAGCCAAATCCCTCACAGCAATATGAGAGAACATTAAACCAGAGCGTTTATTTTTAAAAATCACTGGGCATGTGCTTCTTTTTCCACCATTAATACTTCATAAGAACAAACAAACAATCATTACTGAGCACCTAATCTTGCTCTTTTAGACCCACAGAAATTCTCATTTCCTCAGCGGGCCAGTGGTCTTCCAGGGATCATGGTATAAATGAGACTAATGGTGTCAGTCTCTTCCTCATGGCTCACTTATTCGGCCTCTCAGCAGGCAGGTATTGACTGCCCTGTTGGTAGACTTGATGACCGGAATGAGCCTGGCGGGAGAGACGGGTCATGCAAGCAGACAGACCTACTCCGGACGTAAAGAGAAATCAGAGTAATCTGGACGGAATTCCTAGAGGTGGGTATGAGCAGACAGTCAGTGGGTCAAAAGTGAATTAAAAACCACTGTTAAAGGGATAATTCACCCAATTTTAACATTGATAACAATAATAAGCATTTATTGATCAGAAAATCAACATATTAGAATGATTTTTGAGGTATCATGTGACACTGAAGACTGGAGTAATGATGCTGAAAATTCAGCTTTGCATCACAGGAATAAATGATATTTTTACTGAAAAATCAAACCCCAATTTTTTGTAAAGTCTAAACTATTACCAGTGAAATGAAAAATTGCAAAATGCTAAAAAAAAAATATTGGTCTACAGCAAAATGTCTGAAGTGAAGAACAAATGTAAATTTGGATTATTGGATCAATGCACATAAGTGTCTAAACTTTCTAAATGTGCCGTTCTTATACAGTTCACAAAAAGAAAAGAATTCAATTGCGAGGACTTGACTCAATATAGAGTGTATTCATACACTGTAAAAAAAATCCAACTTACAAAATGTTCTTCTAACAAATGTGAAAAGTAGCTTGAGTGAACTAAACAATACTCTAAACATGTTGCTAACAAAAGTTGTTTTGTTGACCTTATTAAGATTCTCAAGTATTTGTCCAAAACTTGACCAAATGTTGTCCCAACTTTCCACATTATTATCTGAACAATTTTGTTGAAAAATGTTTTGCCAGTTCCCAGCATGCATTGCAGCTTGAACAAATCATGTGGTAACTATTATTAAAAAATGATCATTGCTTTGCATTTGGCTTAATAAAAAAGTTAATATTTTTTATGGAATTGACATTTGTTGATCATTTGTTTTAAGAGGCAAATAATGTTCATATCATGTAGTTAAATTTGAACATAAATGCATTGCTAAATGCTAGACAATCTTTAGTTGTCTTGATAAGAATTTTTAAGTTCAAAAGACTACCTGTTACTCATTAGATGAGCAAAAGTATTAAGTTGACATTAATTGAATCAAATTAGTTGAGTTAACTTAACAAATTGAATGTGATAGGTTGCCTTATTTTGTCAAGTTAGGTCAACTTTTTTTATACACCTGGATAATTTCCATTTCAATGACATGCGGGAGAACAATAACGTGAAATGACCTACTTTCTGTCAACCTGCAAATTGTTTGTCTCACGTAGAAATTCTAAAAGTGTAAAAATAAAAAGGCGATGCAGGCCACGCTCTCAAATCCCTTACTTAGCCTTCCACACACAAACAAATGCAAGTCACTTTGACTGCATGCTTTGGGACCCCTGCAGATATAAATGGCCCAATCGCAAAATCAAAGGCTCTACCCACTGAATCAAACTGGAAAGTGAACAACTCAGGGGGGAGTTTCTGAATAAATAAGGTGCACATACAGTGTCAGCGCCACGGGAGGGCCCGGCCCCAGAGTAGGCTTCCTGATTTTGGTTTGAGAGGCAGTACTGCCCTGGGAAGATCTCCCACTCAGAAGAACAAGAAGGGGAGTGGATGGGTGTAGGCTGTCAAATACATGCATTAAAAATGTATTGTTTTCATTTTGGTTCGTTCTTAGCAAACCTATTTTTTCATTTAGTTTCCAGAGCGAAATAAGTACAGAATAGCTTTCACTTTAAAATGAGAGTATTTTGATAATAATCTTTGAAAGTAACAATAAAAATCAATCACACCTGATTTTTTTTTTTTCAGAAACAGATATCTAAACATATCATTTGTGTAGCTATTTAACATTTTAAAATGGTCTACAGCAACAAAGCCGTCAAGACAGGAATGCGGGCGGTGTGCCTTCAGTTGCAGATGCCGCCTTTAGTTTCAGATAACCATTCTAAAATTCTTTTAGAGCTATTTGGATTCTACAGACTTTGTTTTACTCATTCATTTGAAATGAAAAAAATTTTTTGGCCGGGGCTAAAACGGGGCTCGATGACGCACTGGAGCCCCTGAGCTCGTGGACACGCCCCTACTTGATGACGCACTGAGGCTGGCCCCTACCCTAACAATAGAGCACATTCGCATCAGTTCGCCGCTCAATCGCGAGTTACTGTCAGCACTATTAGTTACTACAGCCTACAGTTTGCTAGCTAGCTATGCCTTCGACACGGAAATGCGAAGGCTACTACCTGGATGCGATCATGTACAAAACAGATCAGTGTTTTTATTTAAATTTCCTAAAAACGATCACATCAAGAAGAGGAGGATTAATTTTGTGAAGAGCCAACCTTGATGGAGAGCTGAGGATCACCGCCAACACCCGCCTCTGTAGTGATCATTTTACACAGGATAGTTTTATAAACTGTCGTCGGAGACAACTGGGATTTACTGATAATCCGCTGTTACTGGTGAATGGGGCCGACTATCTCCCGCCTCGGCCTTCATCTCCCCGTCCCGAAAGCAGTATCAGCTAGAATCACCGTCGGCAGCTTTCCCGCGAGTGGGCGTGGTTTCAGCGCAGCCAGCGGACACACCCCCAGCGTTTGAGAGCAGAGAATAATGCTAATTTTTTTCAAGATTTTTATAGCTTATTTTATGTACTTGCCGGCTTTTTTTATCATTCAAATTTGGCTGGGAATTTGACTGGGAATTTGAAATGGAAATTATCCAGGTGTATAAAAAAAGTTGACCTAACTTGACAAAATAAGGCAACCTATCACATTCAATTTGTTATAACACATTTTTCTGTGTTGTGACAACCTCTGAACACATACTTAATTTTGACTTTACAGGGACTTTAATAAACTGTAGGATATATATACACAATTATTTTATTATTGGATTATTTATTCGTTAAATTATAAATGAGGCAAGTTAAAGATAGAAGTTATAAGCATCATGTTTGTGATTTTTTTTATTCGTCATGTACGACAGATTTTGACAATTAAAACAAAACATAAATTACTGCATTATTTGTTCAGAAACAGAAGTAACTTAAAATGTTATTTGTGTATTGTACTTTTCACATTTATAGGAGGCTATGGTACAGCAAATCTACAGCACTTCCAATAGGCTATTTTATGAGGATGTCAACCATGGAAACTCCGACAGCATGCGTTCAGTTGATGAAGACCCCATGCATATATAAAACTTTGTTATTAAATTGTGTATATAGAATTATTTTATTTAAGTTTCGTGCAGTGATTTGCATTTAGTGTAGCAGCAAACCCATCTGGGCATTCTGCTGGCACAGCAAACCATGCCTAGCCTGGGAAAACCCAGACAACTTCCGGCAAATTTAGATTTGCTCTGAAAGTTAGTCTGGGAAAGAGCTCATTCAAGCCCATTTCCAATCTGTCGAAATCGAGGCACCAATCAGAAACGTTGGGGCGGGCTTTACACGATGACGACAGCGCTGGGATTTTGAAGCAGATTATTTTGTAGCCTACATTACAAAGATGGATGCCGCCGTCGAACATCACTCGTTCGAATCAGCTATCGCGTCTGTTTTAAGCGATTTGAACGTTTCCTTTTTGTTAAAAACCGAGCAAAGAGCAACACTCAGAGATGTTTCTCCGCCGGCCGCCACTCTGCATACGTCATCTCCTTCATCGCTCTGATTGGTTATAGGTCTACCCGCGACGTCCGTTGGTGACGCCCCTCTGGAAATGATTTGTCTATGACGCTTTGCCAGACCATAACTCAGTTACAACTGAGAATGGTCTGGTTTTAACCAGGCTAAACCATGCCTGGATGGCCATTTGTTTCAATGTGAGAGAGAGTGAGTGGCAGAAGTGTCACAGAGGACCGCCCCCGCCCCACCAAGCGCCATGTGCCCGTTCAGCACCTGTGAGTGAGTCGGCACATATGACACCATCAGCGGCCTCATGTCCAAATGTCCTTTCAGGATGGCCGAATGTACTGACCTTTAGATAACATGGTTAGAATGTGCGGCAGGAAGTGTGATGGGGAAGTTTACATGAACACTGAATGTTCTGCAGTTGCCACTTTTCAAATGGAAAAGTTGGGTCACAATATTGTTGTGAAAAAGTGGGTTAATCCTAATTCAATCAGTATAATAATTCTGACTTACAGAACAGACAGAATGCTACTTCTAAACATACATTTAAAATGTTAAAGGTGCTCTAACCAATGTCATGCGTTTTTTAGGCCAAACATTTTTTTGTCACATACAGCAAACATCTCCTCACTATCAGCTAGCTGCCTGTCCACTGAACACACTGTAAAAAAAAACGCAGTCTCTGTAGACACACCAGGTTCCACAAACGGCAACAAAAACAAACTGGGTCAACCCGCACCACGAAACAAAACAAACAGTGTTCCAGCCAAAAACCGACAAGAAGGATTTGGGGGTTTAGTGCGCGAACACATGAAGGGGGGTGTGGAGGAGAGAGAAGCATGAAGAGGGAAGTTAGAATTATAACTCTTTAAGTTTGATATGGCCGACACACGACCAAAGAGACGACGTTCTGATGAACAGAAAAATGCAAAGAAGAGGGAAAAAGAGAAGGAACGCACGAAATTTACATAGGAAAAGCCTTTGAAAGGTGGTGAGAACTCCGCCGACATTCGACATTCAGGTAGCTCTGTTTTTGCTGGACAGGTGAGTAAATCCAGTTTGGGTTTTATAAATGGACTTTCATGTTCGCCTAACAAACACAAGGATATAATTAGCTAGAACAATGCAGTCAGCGCTAACTTTGGTGAATACAACATATAGGTTTATAGCAGCAAGCTATCGATCTCTATTGTAAATGATCAAGCAAACTCACAGTAGGGAGACAGTTTGTGTGAATGATTGTTTTCACCAACTATTTGTTATGAATTTGAAATGTTCATTTATAGCCTATTGACTAAATTTGTTTACGACGGAGCCGTTGTTTATGCTCACTGGGAAACGCGAAGCTACCGTTATCTTGCCATTATTGCGTCCTTATATGGGAGCTAAAGTTATAACCTCAGGTGGTGAAACGTTTTATCGTGTTTTTCTGGTAATGTTTCTCTTTTTCCGCATTATATGAAAGCATTTATCTAACTTGGCGACATTACACCTTGAATGAAGTATCAGTAAAACTACAGGGGGAGGGGACGGGATGAGGAGGAGGGAAGGTCTAGCTAGCCTCCGTTTTGTTTGACAATGCTTCGAACGTCAACAAGAAGCGACGTCACCCAACATCGCTTAGAGCAAATTTAAAGATGATGTAATTGATGTGACATTAGCGTCACTCAGCAAAATAATGACTATTTTCTCTAACTGACAGTACTGGAACACTGGAAGCCAACAAAAGCCATATATAAACAAGCATGCACACATACATAAAAAATGGATGGATAAATAAATAGACACATACTAACAACTATTAACTATTTATTTCTATATTTTATTGTTTTTATTGTTATATTTTATTTTATGATTTTAGTGTCACAGGAACTGCTTAAAGGTGATGAATAATAATTATTATTGATACTATTGTTATTCTTAGAGTAGAATTTGTTATTGTTTTTAGATATTTTATTTATACCTTGTTTTTTCAAGACAAAATTAACAACAACAACAATTGTTATTATTAATACAATATCATTTTCGATTGCTTTTAGATGTTTTATTTAATAACTTTTTTCCCCTCAAGATTAAAAAAATAGACAAGTAGAAATTCATGGCCTTTATGTGGTTCCATGTTTGGAAACAGTCATTATTCCTGCAATTTCATATGGAGATGCTAGTGTTGCCGAAACTACAAAATTGTAACTTTTAGGTTTAGTTTAGTTCAGTTAACTTTATTGTCCAATGTCCACAAACTGTCCACAACTTCCATAAGATGAACAGAAGCAATTTGTCAAAGAGCCAACAATATTGTATTATACAATGCCCGGTTTATTAATGGACATCAACATTACAATATTAAAAAAAGCTTGATAAAATTTGCAATTGCTTTTCCTGTGCCTATAAACAATGGCAATGCCGAGGCACGTATCTCACCAGCAGGCATGATGCGATGCATGGCCACCGACAGGAAGAAGATGGCGTCGCTGTAGTACGCGCCGGATCCTGCACTGAAGTGCTTCTGCATGGCTTCCACGATGGGGAATAATTTCTCTGTAAGGGTTTCTACATTGTGAAACACCACCTGGAATAGACAACAGACAATTTATGTGATAAATGAGGACTTTTTTGTGACCCTAGTGACGCTGACACTACATTTTTGTAAATTCGTGCATGGGTGGAAAGGAGTGAGCTGTATTTCTGCCATCTTTTGGCAGAGATTTCATTCTCAGGTGTTCACAATTTGGCTCACTGAGCCTTGACAGTCGTCTTTTACCGCTCCTTCCATTGAAAACACACAATACATGTGTTTGTCTGCAGTGCAACCAGCCCCCTAATCCTGCTCCGCAATGCAAGACTTTGGCGTCGACTCGACTCATGCAATCAGATAATGTGTATCTCTCGCTAGCTTGCACAAAGACGATGGAGGTGGAGGGGGGATGGGTGTTCAGTAATCACAGATTTCCCATTAAGGTTTTGATTTCAGGGGTATAATATGTTTCTGCCATAGGGTTAGCGTTCCACCTTCAGTCTGGCGAAACAAAAGGACTAATACAGCACAAGCTCAGAGGATTCAAGGAACACGGTTGATAATGATTTTGTAACAAACCAAGCATTTTAAAGTTGTGTCTCATTTGTGTGGAAATATGTGCAAAAGTACAGTAAGACAAATATTAGTTGTATGTAGAGGCAGATTTTCTTTGAAACCTTCACACAATCAAGACTTTCTTCACCTTGTATCTTTGGAGTCAGGAAATGCACAATTCTGACAAATGTACAATTGAAAGTTGAAGCGACCAGGTTGATTCACAAAGACGTTTTTCTCATTTCACCCTAAATAGGTCAATTCCAACAGCCCAATAGTGTCCTGCAAACTCAGCTACACAGGACGGAGATTCAAATTAGAAGTAGAGAATATGAATTCTCCATTCAAAGATAATGGGAAGACAATTATCAATATTTCACTTCTTTAGAAAATTGGCTAGGAAGGAAAATGTAATGATTACAAATATATACAAATGCCAAGTGAAGTGAATTTGGCAATTTCAAAGTCGTGGGTTTGATTCCCAGTGAATGCATAAATTGCAGTGAATTGTTGTTGTTGTTGTTTGCTTATTTGTTTGTTTTTTAAAGAAATGAACACTTTTATTGAGCAAGAACACATTAAATTGATCAATGACAGTAAATACATTCATAATGCTACAAAATATTTCTATTTCAAATAAATGCTGTTCTCTGTTGCACAAAAATAGAAACACAACAGTTTTCAGCATTGAAAAAAAGAAGAAATGTTTCTTGAGCACCAATCTCGTTCTTGAGCCATGACAGCAATACATTGTCATTTTAATTTTTAAGAGTTATTTAAAAAAATTAAAAAGGCTTTTTGAGATTCTATCAAAAACCTAAGCTGCAATGGATGAAAAATATCTGCTGAATGTTAAAATGTAAAGATATCCCCCGATGAGTGTGCGTAGAAACCCAGTGAATTGGAGCGTACATCATCAAAACACCATACAAAAATAAATATATAATAATAATAATAATAATAATAATAATAATCTGCTCTAAAAGTATCAAGTTGGGAGCACCCATTCAATATTTCATCACAGTTTATTTGTGACATTTTCCTGAATTTTTAATAAGAAAAATGCTTTAAAGCAACTGCTAAATAATGCAGAAGCAATGAGAAATTAACAGAGAAAACGAAACATTTTCCTCATAAGAACTTGAAAGAGAACAGAGCACTCATTTGAATTCCTCATTTCACTTGAAAAGAACTAATAGTTAGGAACAGAAACTACACCAGCAAGCACTAGTTTTATGTTATAGATGAAGTAACTGCAGGGACCAGCTATCTCTTCCAGGAATTCAAATGTGTTTCGGCATACAGAGCTCAGTGTAATCTCCATTACTAGCACATGAAGTTCTGTGCAAAAAATGCCTGTGGTATTATTAAATGAAATGCTTATGAACGCGTTAATGCTCATGGGGACTTGAAGCAGAGCCTGCTGGTCATTTATGATTTTCTAGAATAAAGTGAGACAGTACTTTATTATATGAGACTGGATGCTTGCAAAGTATCACTGACAATCTGAATGTTCTGTGATGGAATTATAACTTAACAACAACGAGAATATGATCGCCCTACCTAAAGCATCATGTTTGATAACATAAAATGGTATTACCATGGTAATTAGATATAATGAACTGAAGTGATTGGCATATTTCTGGTAGTCCAATATGCTTAAGAGAATACCATGATAATACTATGGGGTAAATAACCAAAAATATGAAACCAATCAATCAACTACCTTTTATCTGCCAATGCTGTCAAACTGCAATACGGAATGAAACACGGATTCTGCAAACCATCAACCTTGTATGCTGGCTACAGACTGTACGATTTCGGCAATCCTAAGATCATTACAAATCACACTGTACAACATGGATCTAATAAACTTGGATGCGCCATGTAGACTTTACGATGATGACACCTATTAATTGAATCGTAGGCTACGACGTAAGTTATAGAAGAATTAAATGTCAGTGGTAACAAAATAGAGCAAGATGAATCGCACTTTGGCAATTGTGGTTTTTATGCGCGCTGAAAAAAAGAGGAGGAAGCGAAAGAGGAGAATATGGACGTGATTGATCATCTTTCGTCTGGGACCGCCCAAAATCGTACAATGTGTACTGTGCATTACACACTTCATTCAGTTCCGCAAAGAGCTCAATAAACCATAATGACCTTTCTCCCCCAGAGAACACATGTCTGATGAGTTCATACTGG